>CM076082.1:28150000-28750000 GCA_038088235.1 Zacco platypus
AATTTTATTACCAGTGTTATAAAAAAAAAATCACATTAAGTATTTTCTTTGCCCTTAAAAGTGTTTTGTAACAAAAGTTACAAAAAATAAATAAAAATCAGTAACACTTTACAATAAGGTTCTATTAGTTAACGAACGAACATTAAAAATGACTTCTGAACCATTTATCAATTGTTAGTTGAATAAAGACTGCTAGCTATAAGATCCTCAACTCTCCTCGTGCTATAGCTGTGACACACACTTGGCTAATTAAAAGTAATCATTTTCCTTTAAAATCTTAATGAAATAATCCTGGGGTAAAACTTTACAATCAAGTCTCATTAGACAATGTTAGTGAATGCATTAACTTATGTTAACTAGCAATAATAAGCAATACATTTGTTACCATTTTAATTAATCTTTGTTTATGTTAATATCTTAAATGGACATTTATTTACTAACAGGTACAATTTTTATTTTTTTGCAATGTATTATCGGTTTGACAGGGGTGAGATCATTTTTTTTAAATCCATTTGATAGGACATGCAAACACCTGATCAAATTGAAAACCGAAAAAGGAAAGAAGTTTCTCATCTGCAAACGCCTTGTTTTGGGTTAAGGGACGTGGCCTTTGCTTGATTAATATAAGAATCATGGCACAAAGCTTTGTGTGCTTGTCGCCTCCTGATTAGGACCCGAAATCGATAAATATTAATCTGTCCATGTAAACGTGGCTACTGACTGAAACATACACAGGAATACAAGAGGCTAATGAGGAACAGGTGTGTCTGTGTGTGTGTGATGAGTAACCATGGAGACTAAACAAGGAACTAATACACAGACAGATGTCCATTTCCTTGAGTGAACTATTGCACATGCTGCAGTTACGCCTACTGAGTGGCAGCATTGTTTTTCAGCGTGAATGCATAAAACGCATTTATAACGGGAAAGAGCTTTGCAACTGACCGTACAAATAGATTTAACAAGAAATCTGTGAGGTACATTTTTGCAGACTGCCGAAAGTTAAAGAAAAGAGAAGCAAATGAATCGGTGCAATTCACAGAAACAACTGGAATCCAGACAGCAAAATGTGGAGTCGCAGTTATCATTTTATCAATATGTTCAATTTTGGGGTAAAATCATACCCTATATATTGTATTGTTATATTGTATTGACAACTCATCAACTAAATATTAAACATCTTATATTCTGCATAATTGGGTGTTGGATGTTAAAAAAACACTGACAAAAACTATACAAGTTTTAGGACTGGATGATACATGTAATATTGATATACGTGATCACCTGGATTCAGACCTACCAATATTGCATTTATATAAAACGTTCACAGCAAATTAGCATTATGTATTTCCCCGGCGTTGAAATCCGGAGCAAATAAATGTCTGGAAACACGATTCCTGCCTGCATGTCAATATCCATGGATTACTGGATCTCTGGTAATAAGAGGAACACTATCGAGTCCAACCATTAGTCCTTTGTTTTACGTTTTCGCAGTTCCCCCTTATTAAATCCAGTCATGCAGCAGGCTCTTTTGCCACTCAGCCAGACTGAGGGGGCATGTTTCGGCAGGAAAGTGACATCAATGCATATTTTTATACATCAATGCTATTAAGGCAACAGAATAACAAAATAAGAATCCTTGAACATAGAAACAGGGGAGTTGTGAAAGGGTGCAATAAATTGATCAAAAATGAGACTGTTCTATTATTACAAAAGATTTCTATTTCAGATAGTGTTCTAATGAAATTTTGATTAATCAAAAATCTGGAAATATATCCTGCTTTCCACAAAAATTAAGCAGCACAACCATTTTTAATTGTGATAATAGTATTAAATGCCTTATGTGCACCAAATCAGCATATTATGATTTCTAAACAAGGATCACTTTCTTTCTTGAAAGAAGCTGACGTTTTGTTATGTTCATCCCAGAGCAGTCCTCTGATACTCTCTAACATTTCATGTACCTATGATATTCCAAAACCTCACAGACCTCCCTGTTAAGTACCTCAGAATGCATCTTTAGAAGCCAATAGCAGTTTTTCTGAGCAGTATCTTAGCCCTCATACATTCTCTAAATTTCATTAAGCGGTGTTGGAAAAAAGGACGGAATATATTTCTGTCATGACAACTCTCGAAGTGTTTGGCATGGTAATGGACATGATAATGTTGATATGTTTAGTCTTGGTGGAATAGATCTGCTACTCTGCTGCTGTTATTGCTACTGCTGCTGCTGCAGAGCAAGTACTGCCAGTACATAGATCTGCTATGGGTAATTCATGTATGCTATACTGTACTGCAGCACGTCTATGCAGGTGAAGCTGGAGGGTTTCTGAAAGCGCACTGAAACTGCCATAGCATTGCAAATGCTGACCAAGTATTTGAAGGATGAGCAACGTGCTCATTTGCCTACTGAAACAGCAGGCACCAATCAGCTGTGCCCTATTGATAATAATGATATTGCAAGGAGATTGAGTTAAGGACCAATCAGCCTGCGCCATCATGATAGAAATTTGTATTTGTGAGATACTGAATAGAATCTTCATTCAACATTCAGAAATTCTTTAACTCATTTGTTTTTTTTTTTTTTGGAATGTTGCAAATTTTCTACAACCAAACATTAGTGAGTGACATGTTTGTGACTTTGGCATACTGGGAGATTCCAATTGACCGTTCGCAAAGACTTCAGTTGCCTACTGTTGCTGTGTCCGACAAGCCATGCGCTCTCACGCCACATATTATGTTCTCACGCAGTGAAAAATACGTCCCGGAGCAAAGAGAACACTGACAACGCGTCGACAGACATATTTTCATACTTAATATATCAATTTTTTAAAGAAGTTTAAACAATAAATAGCATAAAGTGGCTCTTTAATGTGTCGTGACAGATCGCTGTAGTTCCTTCAAGCGGCTTGTGAACCAACCATCTCTTCATTCTAGTTCATTATTAGCATCAAATAAACATGAATGGACATCAGAAGAAATGTTGTTTCAAGCACAGAAAGATGAGAGTACACACAATTTCTGAAGTTCAAGTTCACCAACATTAATCTACTAACTCCCCTGACTGTTTTGTCAGACAAAATGGCAGTTTCAGGGTTATGATTGGTCAGATCGCCTGTCAATCAAACTGTTTGCGAAGAGTCAAATGTGTGACCAAACTTGGTCAAGAGTGTGCGCTGCTATTAACCCATATTTGGCGAAGATTATGTATTTAATCAAATACTTAAACATGTAGCAATTGAATGTCTGAGGGTAAAAAGAGAGAGAAAAACAGAAAGACAAAGCAGAGCATAAGAGAGAACAAAGAATAATAGCAGGGTGAAAGAAAGCAGCGTAAAACGAAAGACAGCTTGAGAATATTCATGATGGATGAATTCAACGATGCAACTCTTGAGTGGCAGTTGTAACCTTTGTGTTTCAATAACAAATCTCTCTATTGTAACCCTTTATTACATCAAAAGAATGTAGCAGAACTGAAACAATGGAGTGTGACAGAACAACTGAATTATACTTCTACCAGACATCTCTTCTGTTGTTAAAAAATACACAAAGATTATAGAACATGAGAGAAAGACACCGAACTTGACGGCAGATCTTTTCACTCTCACAGTTGTGTGGTGCAAATTTTAGGTTTAGGCATCTGCTTTGAAGTGAGATTAAAATGAAGTCTCACGTGAAAGCACATGAGGATTACAGTCAACGCGACGCGCTGCTTCCTCACCCTCTTTCACGGCAGCTTAGTCTGACGTGACTGCGTGAAGTCTCACAAACGATTCATCATGCAAAATCACAACAGGAACTCAAACATAAGTAGTTCGAGAGAAAGTGATAAAGAGAGAGAGAGACAAACTGGAATGAGAAAGATTGCCTAAACTCTCCAAGCATTAAAATCAACATCAGCAGAAAGCACCAGAAAGACAGACTCAGATAGACATAACTGATTTTAATGTCTAGAGGGAGGCTTTAAATATAGTGCTTAAATAGTGTCAATTCTAAAATGTAAAATTGTGTGTGATAGACATAGTATTAACCCTAGTACAAAATTAACATTTATGCAAATTAACCACAATAATAATAATAATTTAGTGAAGTTTATGTATGAAAGAAAAAAACCCCAAGAAAAACTATATGCCAGTGGGGTAGGAAAAATTCATGTAATGCATTTTCTACAAAAGACAATTCTACTTCAAGTAAATTTATCTTGATTTAAAGAGGTTTAGTTTAAATATTTATACTGTGAAAAGCATACAGATAAACACACAGTAGGGCTGTGCCATATACTGTCCACGATAATACCGGTATAATTTTTTGCATCATAAAAAAAGTGTCATATCGCGATATCAATGATACAGCAACGCGATGTCGTATGGCACATTCACGTTCCCTGGTGCGCACAAGAACAACACCTGTCTGAGAGTAAGAGCTGCATGTCAGCCTCCGATGAGGATTTAGTACCTAAACAGGGAGCTACTTCAACAGTATGGAAGTGGTTTGGTTACAAGAGGTCAGACCTCCAACAATTAAGCACAATATTTTGCAAAATATGCAAGAACCTGTTACTGTTAAAGGTGGAAACACAACAAACTTGTTTCACCACTCGGCCGATTTTCCTCATGACCATCCCGGATAGGAGACCGACCGGTCAGTGTCACAGGCAGTAATGTCAGCCGCACATTCTCGCTCTCTTCTCGTCGATGGAGAAACGACACACAGCCACTTCCTCTCTCTCACTCGTCTCATTCGATCCGGTTTAATAGTAAAGGTTTCGCCCTCAGACCAAAAGCGCGTGCTCGACCACTGATCTATATTAGTGGAGCACACAAGCTGCTTCTCAGTCTCAAACAACTTCTGAGTCTCTAAAATGAGTGGTTTACTGCGCTAAAACGTTCAAATGCACACAAAATTGTGTCAAAATGTCTTGGCGAATATCCAGTTAAACACAGTCAGTTTTGTAGCATTATATTGGGTCCATACATAAACTCTGCAAGCAATCCAATATTCCTGCTGCTGAAAATCACTTTCTGCTCTTGACTGAATACATGTAATGGTAAGCATTAATCTGTATTTAATTTTTACAATGAAGACTACAGAAATTAAAGTGTTATTTTACATTTGATTACTTTCATTTCTGTAGTATTTCTTACCTGAATAATTATGTGTTCAATTAGGTATTTTGTCATCAACGACAGTAGCTCATTGGAAAAGGATGGAAAACAGCCTTCATAGTGTTTGCACTAATAAACGCTGCTGCCTGCCAGCTGCAATCACCAATAAAAGGTTTTTCCATATATTTTTCTCTATATCGTTATCGCAAATATTCTTGAAATATTGTGATATAATTTAGAGGCTATATTGCCCACCCCTAACACACAATGATTCAGATTTTTATTTAGTGTAATATTCAAATATTCTTTGGCCTAGCCCTTAAAATGTGAACTTCCAGTCACTTATTTTTTTTCATCCCTCTCTTTTGCAATACCCAGCCACAACACCTACCTCTTCTCTCTGCATCTAAATGATCTGTATCATAGCTCTGTGGTTGCATAACTGCTTCTATACAAGTTCTCTGAAAGAAGAACCATTTGCAGTGCTCATTTTTGAAGGTTACTTAAATTGTCTTCATTCTCATTAGATGGTCAATTATCGACTTCACAGCTCCTCTACGGTGTGAGCAAAGCCACGGGCAACCTCCAAAACCTTCATAAAATGTCTTTGATTCTGGGTAAATATCATCCACCATGGTCGCAATCACTTTATGCAGCTTAAGCTCTCTTCTTTAATCTTTTTTTTTGACAGTCAACACATCACTAGCAAACTAAGCCTAAACTACTGCAGCAAAAAAAAAAAAAAAAAAATACAGTGGTGATTTACTGTATAGTAGATGCACTGATGTTATGGCCAATAACGGGCTAGTATTAAAATTCTGTACTATTTTGTCTAAATCTAAAACAAATCAGTAAAAAAGTAAAAACAATCATTTTATATGATACAAGTGAATTTATGCATCGCAACACTGTAATGTACAGTACGAAATTGATGAATTTGGCTAGAGATTACATAAAATGTTTTGAGTTTATATAACAATGTTATTAAAATGAGAAATGAGCATCCACAGTTAAATGTCCAATGTCAGACAGAATAAAATATATATCATCTGATACAAAGAAAAGAAAGATTATGAAAAAACAAACAAACAAACAACAAAAAAACGGGTATTACTAATAGTAATACGTTACTACTGAATGATTCTCTTTTACCATGGCAGTACGGCCTCCAATGTTCATCAAAGAATACCACCGTATTCGTCCAAATCAACATGGCAACACAATGGTACTCTTTTGTTGGTGGATTCTGCTGCAGAAAATATACAAGAGAAGTAAATATGTACAAGTTATGAATTAGTCTTGCGAAGACCTTTGTTGTTCAATTTCTCTTGAGTTTAGAGTGCCCAGACTGTCTCTGGTCCTGTGAAGGTGGGGGGCTGTCGTGGCCGTCATGTTCTACATTCTTATTGTTCTTATTTATAGCTCAGACCTGAGTGGCAGAAGAGGTGTCTTCAGTTCTCATTCCTAACTGCTGATTGCCTGTTTCCATTACACAACAACGAAGGGTTACAGAACAGCCCCTGGGGTGTGCGTGTCAATGAACAGTATGACGTATCAGGACATTACCACAAAGTGCAGAGTGGGGGACAAAAAGACACGTCTCAAACTCAGAGGAATGACTGTCACATAGGCATGACGTGTAATATGTAAAAAAAAATAATATAAATGTATATATATAAAAAAAATAAATATACAATGTGTGTGCCAATTTCCCAGAATGGACACACATGTGGATGACAAGGGGGTCCATATCATTCCCACTTGTGTCAAAGAGAGCAGATTTGTTCTTTCTTCCTTCATCATAACATTTTTTTTTTCCAAACAGCAAAATTTCACTCAAATCAAAGACAGATTCAAATAGAATCTAAGCCTGGATTAATTTAAAAGGGATCTTCAGTCACAATGCGAGCGAAAACATTCTTGCAGTGCACATGTGAGAAAGCGAAATAGAATACACAACCTCTCCATGTGGCTGAAGGCTGTTTTGGGCTACCAGAGACCGTTTACTTATCCCAAGACAGCGGTCTGGCATCACGATACACTTCAATGCCACGAATTAAACGCCTTACCTGCCATTGCAGAGCTGATGGCGATTGTTGTGATGAGGAAAGCCTCGGTGAGTAGCGAGGCCCACGGTCGGCTCAGTGATCGCATCCTTACGAACAGTACAACGGCCCGGGGGATCCGGGGTTTATCATTCCCCCGTCCCACAGTTGAGGAAAACCTGTGCCTGTAATTTTTGTGCAATGACACTCAGATATGTAGTCGGCAAGAAGTATTTACGGTGCGCGGGATCATTTAGGGCTGCGCGTCCACTGCTGATGCTGATGCTGGAGTCTGTGCGCTGCGCGAGATGAGATCCGTCTCTGAGCGGGGAAACACACTCAGGCTACGCAAGACAATGTCGTCATCACGTCTGGATATGTTTTCGGTCCCATCTAAAATAAAGTATTATCATTTCAAGCGGCGCATGTCGGGGATAATAACATTGTGGGAGGATAACGCCAAAGGCGAGAGTTGACGTTCATTGGTGTCAAATAATTAAGGCGCAAAATGTTAAATGTTACCGTAATCTCAGGTTTACATGTCAAGCTGCGAATTTTAAATATAAATGGATGCATTCACAAATTTATATTTATAAGCACTTACTCACACACATATGCCTATAAATATTTTAATACAATATTACGCGAACGAATAGCCTGTATTATGCATTTATTAATTAACGCTTATGAAAAATATATTGAGGGCCTCGAAATGTGTAGAACCGGTCGGGATTTTTTATATAAAATATATATGTATATACTTTATCGTTATATATAAAATATAAAAAAATATATAATATAAATGTATATAATAAAACGTATATAATAATAATAATAAATATAATTATTATTATATATAATTATTAATATATATATATATATATATATATATATTATATTATATAATTATCAATAATGTATATAATAATAATAACAATTTATATATATATATATATATATAAATAAAATAGTTATAAACTTAAACAAAAATGTAAGTGAACGAATAGTTTTCGTGAATATTTTTCGTTCTCTTAAATTTCTCCGTTTTGAAGGTGACTGCTTTCCGGTCTTCAAATACTGACTACAACGCACGCCCCTTCATCGAACCTGTGAATTTATACTTTGTCAACAAATTCAAAAGATTGGAGTCAGTAGGGTAAGTCAAATTATTTCGCTGGTAAAGTTCATACCTAGGCGTTCAGCCTCGTGACAAACGCTTGTACTGCCCTCTGCTGGTGACATGCACCATGACGCATTTATATTAAATGCAATTCACTTTCAGCAAACAACAGCTTAAATAAATTTATATCAACTGCCAGGGATTATGTAATTATTGTTTATTTAAAAAAAAACAAGGATTTGTGCAGGATACAAAAAAAGGTTAAGATATAGTACCAAGTGCTGTAACTAATAAATTAAAATATATCCAATTACGTTGATTAAAATTTAAAGTGTTTGTCATTTCATAGATAAAACTGTACTTTAAAAACCGCAAGAAAACAGGAAGCTGCTGTGGCCAGATCTGAGTTGGACACTATTGAAAACATTTTGCACATCAATAAATTGCTTGTCATTTCAATTTGAAATACAATTAACATAACTTTCTGGTTACCCAACAGTGGCACTGTACTAATATGAACTGGATGGTTCTCATTTAACTGGATTCACCTGTACTGATATCAAAGCATCATAACATGACATCTCCACTTGGACCCATAACCTTTACACGACAAACTAAAACTACTACACAGTGAATGTGCTACTCAGAAGAAAATGACATGCAAAAGGAAAAAAAGAGGGGGAAGCACCATATGTAAAATGGCTTGGTCAGTTGTACTGGTTTGAAATGGTGATGAAAAAAAAAAGAAAGAAAGAAAAAAATATTCAATGCAGCCACTTCTGTAGATCACAACAAATGATGGAAGGACGTGTTTAAGAAAACAATGCTTACTCCAGCTGCACCAATGCAAGCAATACTTAAACTAGAAGCAGCTTGTTTGGTGTTGCAGCAAGCAGTTGTTCTCTAGCTACTGTGTCTCCTGTGCACAAAACTCACACTTCCTTATGCCATCATGTCGAAAAAAGATGCTTTGATTTACAAGCCATATCTCTGATCAAGCATACAGCAATTCTCTACATAAAAACTGAGAAAACAAAAAAAAAAAATCAGTGTCTTTATAGTTCTGGCAATGCAGTTACTGTATCAAAAGCAAATTTAAATAAGGCACCATATATTATCAAGTTCAACATGAGGCTGGATTCCACTGCATCAAAAGCATCATGCTTCTGTAGTCTGTTACGCTGCACCACACACAGAAATGAAAAGCAGCTAAAATAAGAACTGAGATATCTAATAAAGTTGGATATCATATTTATGAACAGAAAGATGAAGATATTTTGACCTAAGATGTGTTTATAACCGAGCCCAGCTCAAAGAGTGACGTTTTTTTTAAGTGCAAAATAATGTGACGGTGCGCACGCAAAAACACAGGAACATTAAAATAGACAATAAATGTTCCTACAGACAGAGTAGAGACAAAAGTGTTTACACACAAGAAAAACTTCCTGTCACTCAGTCAAAAGTCTTTTAAGAGCAGTGGGTGATACATTTACTCACTCGTTACAGGCACAAACACACAATATATGAAGATATTTCACTGGTGATCCATGTGTGCACTTTCTCCCTTCCCAGTGTCCTCTCCTGTCTCGGAGTCATTGCACTCCTCCTTTCCTGTCTGATGCCCCTCCCCTGCTGCTTCATTAGTGGGTGACTGGAATCCGCTGTCAACATGCTGTGATGGAGAGATGAGTTTTTCCATGTGGGAGTCTTGAGTGCTTGCTGTAATGTGATTTTCCTGTTGGTCTGATGCCGTCATGACTTCCACTTCCGTTACTGGTGAATCCAAAGGCTTCTCCTCTGTGCTTGAAGGTGTACCTTTGTTTGTGACTGCTTGGTTTAGTCGTGCCCCTTCTTGGCAATTTGTGGCAGAATCCACCTCCTCAGCTGCAGTTTCCTCTTTTGAGGATGATGACTCTGCAGCTTTCTGTGTCCTGAGCCCATGTTCCTCTTCCTGTACTGCATTCTCGATTTCCTGAATGGCGCAGTCTACAGCTGACTTGCTTTCTGTGTCCTGCAGTGACTTTTCTGTTGTGCCTTCTTCCTCTTTTAGTGTACTTCCGTTTGTTGGTGGTTGCTCCTCAACCGCATTTCTGCTCACATCTTCATTGGTTCCGTTGGGCACATGCTTCTCTGATTTTTGGGATAATGAGGCATCCGAATGCACTTCTGTCTCCTCTGGAATATTGTCCACGGCAGGCACTTCCAGGCATGACTCGTTGGGCAGCACAGAGGCGGTGCCTTCCAGCTGGATCATGGAGACCACCTGCTTCATTCTGCGCCTCTTCTGAGCCTCAGGATCTCCTGCGTTCCCTTCATCCTCCTCCTCTTGGCCTCCTCCAAACTCCTCAGCCCAGTCGATAGGAGGGTTCTCCCCCAGCAGGTGAAGGTTAGGGTCGCTGTTGGTCAAAACGATGCTGTCTCGGTACAGGTTGTGTCTCCGCTGGACGGCTGCTTCCTTCACAGCTGAAAACATAGAATGTTGATGAGACCACACTGTTTGCATGAGGGCACGATGTGAAAGTTTGTGAGATTTTAGGTAGGAGAATATGAAATTCACCCCATTTTCTAAATGGATTCTATTGATCTTATCATGAACGATTCATCCATGCACATTTTATTTTTTACATTATTTTATAATCATGAGCTTGTATTGATTAATTAAAATGTCAAAATCTTCTGATGGTGACGTACATTATGCTGGACCAAATGACCACCATGACCAAAATTTGGAAATCATCAATATGCCCTCCGCCCTCTGACCGACAGTTTATTCTTTTTATCAAGTAACAGCCCTTTTAATATAATTCTAAATATTTCCCCCTTCAGGTCATCTGTGTTTTTTCTGTGGAAGAGTTTTATAAATTAAACAACTAATATTATATTCAATATTTCAATAGTAATATTTCAAGGTGAATGTTTACTGGACTGAAGCAACTTGATTATCCACACTTTTTTTTTTTAAGAGAAATCATCTTAATGTAAACATCAAATATGATCCATTAGGCTAATGAGGAAAGTTTATTTGTAGATCTCTCAATCATTGTATTGCAATGAAAATAATGGAGCTTTGATCATAAAACTAAGCATTTAAATATCAATATCATAATATCTTAGTGAGATATTACTAGGAGATATACAGCGATATTTATGACTTTACACAAGCAGTCTGCTATACTGTTCACTGATTTACATTACAAGCTATCAGAATTGCACCTTTCCTTGTGGCCATTTAAATAACCACCAAATTGCACATTTTTGCTGTTTGGATCTGACTAAAATTGAGATGTTTTTTTCCTAAAATGTGATGTATGAATGTTACAGTATGTACAATATGACACAAAAAAACCTTTTAGAATATTTTTTCTAAAAAGTTCGATAAACTGTTCCATTTCAAAAAATTGTTCTGACTATCATTTCATTTGTTAGGCTTTACAAGGTTAATCCTCGGATCTTACAATCGAATGGCAAGCTCCCATTAAGATCTGCCTCCATCCAATCAACAACCAATGGATGGAACCTAGCCAACGTTTTTACTTTTTCAATAATCTTACTAGATATACTTGGATATATGTAACAATATGGTGCGTTCCGACCATTAAACATGCAATGCTACTTCCTTTACACTGCAACTTTAAATGTTTTAAAATATTTGGTCGGAAGGTCTCATTCTTTGAAAGAAGTCTTACCCATCATTATATCTTTCATCACCGTTTGCAGCACCACTTCCTCGAAGATGTTCTCCACCAGAATGAAACGAGAAAAATCCTCAAAAATAAGCTCCTGGAAACGAGGGAGTTCCTGCAAAAACAATATAATAACATATTTTTGAGTAGTTGTAGATTATATAAAGGATTATTTTTGGAACAGAGACAGGACTTACAGCAGAGCATGTTGGGGAGAGCTGTTTCAGCATGTAGGGGATGAATATCTGCAGAAGAGCCTCTCTGAAGAACTTCTTACGAACTGTGCTGCTGTCGTAGTCAAATTTCTAGGGAACGCATTTTAAAAAATTTCAAACATTAATACTAAATAAGAACCTGCTGATTCAAAAAGATGGACATTGTTTCACCTTGATGACACGATCCTGACAGCGCTGGATAGTTTTACAGAGATCCTCCCCTTCCTGGCCCTCCAAACTCTGGTGCAGGAGCTGCTCAAATGTGTACACTGCATCATCCATTTGCTGCATGAAAACAGATGGACATATGCTTATATGTTGGAATTCACTACAGAAGTTTTTCCAGATTTTTGCCTTGATTGGAAAAGTCAGTAAAAGTTGCCAAAAGTCCTTGCCAGTTTGCAATTTGGAGTTGACAGATTTCACAGAAAATCGCATAGTGTGTGATGAGTACAGATAAACCCTGCATTCTGAATATGTCTACTTCCATACTACTCAGCTCACATACCGTTTTTCCATCGACTACATAGTATGTCCAAATTCATAAAACTACCTGGATAACCTACTACTTCAGTCAAGATTCTGAAATGTGCATTTACTGGAGACTTTACTATCCCATGGGGACACGGGAGAGGATTTGTGAATGGCAGTGAAGCGACGCGTATGATTCCTATTCAGCGGATATCAAACATGTTTGATATTTTGAGATTTTTAGCGCACGTTTTCATGTGTCTTTTTTGTGTTTATAAAGTAAGCAAGTATATGATGCCCATTACTTCAAAATCTAGATTTTAAAAGTCATCTAGTGTATTCCAGCCTTTAGTCTGACAGGATTCATGGAAATAAATGGACACAGACAAAAGACTTTTCAAAAGGACAACAGATTTCAAAAGCGACTAACGTCTGTTAATCCATATTGCCACAAGAGGGCATATTTCACCACACAGAAAGGGTGGAACATTATTATTTTGATAATTCACAAAACAAGTTTAGTCTTGTTTCTCCACTCCCTGTGCTCTGAAATTCTGTCTCTGTAGTAAAAAGTCTTATATAAAGTGCTAATGAATGATGTTCTTGTGCTAACAATCAGCAGTCATATGCTAGTCTTTAAAATTGTAGCTATGTAATTTAGTGACCAAAATGAGGTTTAACATCTCTACCACAACAGCACGTACCACCTCAGGGCATACAGTTTCATACACAACAAAACCACAAACCAATCCAAGTGGCACATAGACACACACAGACCACTTGTTTTGCCTACAAAAGCAAAAAGCCCCCCAAACAGAGACATTTGTATACTTCTTCAAACCTGCTGCAGTTTAATGAACCATTTTGATCATAAACGTATATAATAACTCGGATGTGTGCTTCAAATTTGTACTTTGTTGTTAGTATCACTGTTTTACAGTACTTGCCAGTATTAGAGCTGGTTTATAAAATATATTCTTCTGAGTTTGCTGCTGTTCTTGGTTCAAGGATGACTGACCTCTCGCATTAGGATTTGGGCTCTCTGGACAAACACGGAGGGGCTGGAAACGTCAAAGCGCTGCTGCAGTCCCTCTAAACTCAGAGTCTCCATCTTCTCATAGCAGCTCTGCATCTTTACAGGATGGAAGGCCAGCATGGAGATCTTGTCCATGTGCTAGACACCAAAGACAAAACAGTTTTAAGTGATATTAAAAAGGCCGTTTACACTGCAAGTCTTAATGCACAGATCTGATCATTTGACCATATCTGTTTGTGGTTTTTATTGTTTTGCCCGTTTCACATGCACTTTAGACATGACTGGTATCCGATTTCTGGGTTTACATTAATCCCCGGCTAAAATGATTCCGTTTGTGATTGCTTAACTACATGACATGGTTGACCCTCGGGTTTTCAATGACATGAATTATAAAATAATTTTAGTATGGCCAGAGTGGTCATGGACAAGTTAAAAGCTGTCATGGATGTTTGCTGTAAAAAAAAAAAAAGTCAGATGTGATTAAAAAAAAAAAAAAAAATTGTTTTTTGTGTCAGTGTAAATGCAGCAAAAGTTTATGACTCATGCAACCTATTGACAATGACAGTAAAACCAGTTGTCAGGAGGGGTAAAAAAAAAAAAAAAAAAAAATAAAAATAATATATATATATATATATATAAAAAAACACAAAATTCATAATTCAGTAAAACTTTTAATGCGTTACCTCCCCGAGTTTTTCCTTGTTGCCATCATTGAGGAGGTTCTTGCTCATGTCCACCAGATCCCTGAAGAACAAGTCTCGCACCTCGAAGAAGCCTCTGCTGGTGGGCTCCATTAGTGCTTCCAGGATTGAGCTGATGTACGGCTGGATGCTCACCTTCAGAAGCTTCTCTGCCTTGGGCAGCACAAGAGCTAAGTACAGATAAAAAACAAAATTCATTCAATTGCATAAAGATTAAATGTTAGCAATGCAATGATATTAAAATTATGGCAACACAATAAGCCGATAACTATTTTAATATTATGGACGATTTTATAAATGATATAAAATTAAGACTGGTTAAAAATAAAAGAAATTAAAAATAAAAAAGGAATAAACAATAAAAAAAATTTTTTTGTAGTGATCCTCTTTACAAATAAAAAAAAAACAAAAAAAAACAAAACAAAAAAAAAAAAAGTACAAAAGCTGTCACTGGGGCGGTACACTTTCACACATTTGTAACTTCTTTCTATTGTTATTAAATGTAAGAGTAATTTTACGGATTACAACATTATAGTGTGAAGTATGAAAGATAAATAAAGTATAAATATTACTACATTACTTTAAAAACAATGCCTTGAAGTTAGTTGCTGTGCACATGAAATGATAGCAGATTTTTTAAGGGTTAAATCTTTGCCACAATCAGTGATTTCCAAGGAACACTTCTATCATGTACGTCAACCTCATTCATCAATAACACTGGAGGTAAACTGTCAAAATGTGACGTTTGTCGCCCGCCTTCTTTCACAACCCCTTTAAAATAAATTTCCTTGAAAGTGTATCAGCAGAAACCTGATATGATCTGACATCATTTTTCATTTGGGAGTCACATTTCTAGGTAAGTCAGAAGTGTCCTATTTGTGTCACTTGACACAAATAAAATAATAAATAACAAATTAAAGCTACCTCTTATTTTGTTGGTCACATGTTCTTTGGAAGTGATTATCTGGTCCATGTCTGTACGGATGGTGGTTTCCAGTGGGGGGCGACCTGCTTCACAGCTCTGCACTACTGCTTCATATTGTGCCTGAGCCTGGCTCTGAACCAGCCCGTACACTGCATCTGATATCTGACCACAAATCAGACAGAAGCCATTGTAATACATCCAGGTTGTTGTAGAATAGAAATCCACGGGCCAGTTGCACAAACATAGTCTCTATGTTAAGACTGTCTTAAAAACTAGCAGTTAACCAAGGGGTCACAGTCTTACTTTTCAGATTTTAATTAGATCAATATACCTTTGACCAGTCTTGAAGGGAAAAAAAAAAAAAAAAAAAAAACTGCTTTGACTAGTCTTACTCGTTTATCTAAGCAGTTTTTGCAACCGGCCATAAAGACTTTACAATGCTTCTGGGCTATAGCCACAGTGGTACAGTAAAGAACCACAGATTATTCTCTATAATAATAAAAAAAAAGTTGCAAAGTCTCTGTATCAGCATTAATAACACATGTAGAGGTAAATCCTAGCATCACACTTACATACGTATACTGTAATTTTGGCAAATAACATGCATTTACTTGTTTATTATTCAAATGTATATTAAAAAGTTTTATCTAAAATGCATGACATACCAACATCCAATTCCTCTGTCTCTCATGCATCTTGCCCTTCAGTTTGGGGGTGATGAGGTCTCTCATCTCAGGGAGGAGGGTTTCCATGACTAGGTTGGCAAGGATCTGAGAATATGATTGAAAAGCAACCAAACGGGTGAGAAAATAGAACACTTGCCTTTCTTGAAACCAACCTCAAAGGCTACATTAACTCATTCCCATCATATTCTTGAGATATGAGGAAACTTTGCTTGCCTGGAGCACATTACAACTTTACTACTGCCAGACTGGTCTGGACACTGCTCATATATCACTTAACCTTTTACTGTGACTTCCCCTGAAAACCTAGAAGACTTTTGTTACAGTCTTACGAGAAAAATAAACCCACGTAGGTTTAATCTCTATTATTCAGATGAACATGGCTAATCTGTTCCCTACAAATCTAGGGTCACAAGTTACTGGAGGACACAATCCTGCGACTTTCACATGATATCTCTTTTTGTTTGTTCCACTAACTCAAGAGAGAAAACAATGGCGTTTAAGAACTCAACTAAAGAAAAAGAAAAAAAAACTACTGTGATGCTGCCAGGAGGATCACAGGTTAAACAATGACATGCTATTTTTACTTTATACTTTAAGATATTTCCTTATCAGATTATCTAATATAGCTGGTTAAACAGCCATTGTATAACTAAAGTATGAATGATTAAATTCATGTTGTAGAGTTCCAATTCACAATGACAAAAGATCTCCCTGCTGACCAAGGTCAGATTCCGTCAACATTGTTAATTTTCTATATCTTCACTCATTCTGTTAGTGTTTGTATAAATGTTAATGCATTATAATGTATAGAATTTAATATAAATATCCATTTTTGATATAACCCTCCACCCCCCGGAAACATACAAGTACATGTGTGTTTTACCTGTGGTGGTGTTCCACACATCATGTCCCATGTTCCATAATGACCATGAGCCTGCCGATAGAGTCGCACAGCGTCTGTGAATGCGGGGGTCTGAACTTTACATTCTTCAGGCAGTCCTAAACAAGAGAACAGAACATCATCATTATACTCATATCTCCAAGAAAATAAAACTGGTTTTTAACCAAATCATCAAAAATCAAACACCATAAACATTCATTTCTAAAGTCAATGATGACATCATAACATGGCACAGTTCCTCTCCATTTAGAGAAGTGAAAATGAGGGGTGACAAAATGAAAGAAGGGTCATTTATATATACACACACAGGCACGTCACTGTTAGATTTTCGCACCATTTGGTCAACAGGAAGCATTGCATCATTAGTTACCAAGGTAATTCTCTAAACAATGCTACAGTTACCACAGTATACTGAGGAGTCAGAGAGGACTGATCCAACTGAAGTATGAATCTGACACTGTTTAAGGCAATTTGACTCAAGCTCTTCAGCACACTGACAAGCTGCTGCTAAAATATACGTCCGTTACGATGACACGCTAAAAATCCACATATTGCAAAAGCCTCCTGTACAATCATTATGTGTCCACGAGTGCCTGAACCCTTACAAAGAGAGGAAGTTCGAGCAGGCTGGGTGTGGGGGCTGAAGGAGAACAGACAGGAAGAACAGCACTCCACATCAGCACAGCTAGAAGCTTTTGTGAGAACATGCACACATGAGCATATTAATGAATGTGGGGAGAGGTTTTAGGCAAAAACAAGCTGCTTATTCTGGCAAAAAAAAGAAAAAAAAATTATATAAATATAAATAAACACACACGGGCAAGTACATTTATGAACATGTGGGAGAACTTGAGGGGCATTATGCAAAAATGAGCGTTACGGGTGACTTATTCTGGCGTGGTCACCACAAAAACAACTGATCAAGTTCAAAACACCAGGTGATCAAAGTACAATGAGAGGAAAAAAAATAAAGATCTTTGGTGAAAAAAAACAAAAAACCTCTTTACACACACTGCCCTAATGACACCAATGAGCTGATAAATACTTTGCACAACATGAGACTTGCTTCGAATAACACCAAGTTCAAACTTTGAGGTCACATTTTTATCCCGTTCAGTCATGTAACAGCGTGTAAATACTAGTGTTAAAGTGTTCAGAAATTCATATTATTCTGACTATTTCCTAAATTTGTGTAGTTTCTGTCAGGTTATCACTAAGGCCTTTACGATGACATTCAATAGGCTTTCAAAGAGCAACTTTTTGACTGGATACTGGAGAGGTTTAACCCGTTCAGTTGCCCAATAAAACCTTCTCCCAAGGCTGACATGTACCATGTACAGTGGTGGAAATGACGGCGATGCACTGGGGGAACCTTAGTTGGAAATATATTTTTAAACCACAGATGCAGAAAAACACATTCTTTTACATATTACATTTGCATAGTATTCTGCCTCCTGCCCCAAACATATACACTATAAAGCTTAGAGGGATGCGAGTCACACAGTCTAGATACTTCATGTCGGCCACTTCATGACCATAAATAACACAAATGTTCAGCAAAGTAAGATTTGTGACCTGCCCAGAAGCTGCATTGCTCCTTTTTAGACATTAAAGTCTCCCTCACCCAAGCCAAAAATCACACAGGGAAGATCAGAAGAACAAAAAGGACAGAATGGTTCAATTAATTGGAGTCGCATACCAGACTTTACTGGCTCGCCAGTCCAAACAGATTGGTCATGACAGCACGGGCTCATAGAAGTCAACAAGCCAGTATACTTGTAGCAACGTCTAGTATAGTACGGTAGCAGTGCATGGATTGCTTTGACAGCCTTAGGATTAAGCAGTCTTAAACGTTGTACATGCAAATAATCCACTTCCAAAAACAAGCCAAGACTTGTCAAGATCCAGCCCTGATATAACTGTTCATGCACGCTTGAGTTTACTCCTCTGGGCATCCATTCACAGAATATCACTGTCCTGTTGGAGCACTCAATGCATGTTTCTGGATCCTAGAGTCCTGCCACTTCTTGGGACATGGATTAGCTTCTACAACAACTTAATATATGGAGTTACACATAACATTTAGCTTATTATAAAGAGCTAATGTAGTGCAATTTGAACTAAAGCTGATCCAACGTAATGCTTACCACAACCATATCGAAGACATGTGCCTGGCTCATGTTTTCAGTTTCAATTTAATTCTCAGCAGAAGTTGTGCCAAATAAACTCACACTACCCCATACAATAAATAAATAAAAACTGCTGTTCAAGACAAGTCACTGAAAGTAATAATTTGCAGTTCAAAGAGTTCATTCAATGAAGGATTCGTCAGAATGATTCAAAACCTGATTCAAAATAATGTCTGAAAGTTTGCGAGTCATTTGTCCGTGAATCGCTGTATGTTGCTTTTAATTCACTAAAAAGAATTCTCATACGAGTCATTTGATTGTGATTCAGATAACTTGGAAAGACACGATTTCTTGCCATAATTTCAAGGAACAGTCTTTATTTTTCTCTTCACGTTAAATTTGGACTGCAAACTCACATAGGCAATTCAGGTTAACTATGATTACTTTTGCTGTGGCAAAGCAGATTTTACAGCAGCAATACTAAAAGCATTTGAGAAAAATTTGCTCACAAAATAATGACTGTGCCAGGACCGTACTTAATTACTGTACTTGTATAATAAACGTGTGAATTTCACAGATAAAAAGGGAAGGGCAATGACATCAGGTCAAATTATGAATAAAAAGCCCATTACAAATCACTCAAACCTACACTCCTTCTGCAGAGTTTGCCTTAAGCTGCCATGGTGACCAGGTACATATTCACAGAAACAGCACTTTTCAACCAATGAATCAGACCAGTGTTACATAACACTACAAAGAGCATTTGTTCTGCTGTTAAAAACAATCAATACAGATACTGAACTGTTTAAGCAGCGTTTAGATAAATTCCAGAAATTAAGCATTACAGGGTTTATGCTTCAGTGAAAGCCAAAAAAGAAAACCATTTATGCACTCTTATAAGTATCTGACACAGATTCAGAGAGAGATTCCTCTTTATTATGTGATGTTACAATGGTCACGGTCACCACTCTAGAAGTGCACAGTCACCGTGAACATCTAAACTTCTTACTAAACAGTGAGAATAGAAAATGACATAGTCGATCATATTTTAGATGTGTAAGAGAACATCTTAAACAGACTAATGAATAGGAAAGAACTTAACCAGCCCTTATTTGGAGAAAAAAGGCTCTGCAGATGTGCTCAAATTCAGAACATACTACACGCAGCAGGGATCTGGCTAACTCGAACACACACACACACACACACACACACTTTTAGATGGCCGCCTTAATACCCCAGGGGACATTACTACCCTCGCCGCAAGTGTGCATTCCCCTCTCAGCAGCCTCCCATCCAAACTGAATTATGGGTTGACAGCCCCAGCTGTGACCACTCTGGAATCTGGACTACAGCAGAGAGAAAACAGCTCTAGTAGATGCAAAAGCCATCATAAGATATCTATGAGACACGGAGAACCTCAAGATCCAACACTTACAATACAATATGTACAGCAAGACATTTCTATGTCAGTTAATGTCAACACCCCCCCCCCCAAAAAACAATTGTCATTTTTACTACAAAAATACTACAGTAGAAACCCGAGAACTGTAAGTTACCTTACTATACATTACTATAAGAAATGCAGAAATCACATTATATGTACTTTTACTGTAAAATACTGTTAAATGTGTGGGTTGTGGAAATAAAAACTATGAATTACAATATAATTTACAGTGAAAACAGTAAAATGACATTTCCAGAAGTTCCTGTGTATATTTTCGTATGAATAATTTAGTTTCTTATTGTTGTTATTGGTAATGTACATATGGCATAAAAGTGTTTTGAGTTCCATTTTCTGTTATTTAGTTCATGTTTATTGGATTATTTTAGTGTCGTGTGTTACCCTGATCGTGGCCAATGTAAACATACTGGTTATGTTTTATGAAAAGGCCATTTCCGATGAACTCGTCATCATGTGGCTTTGTAGCACCTGTATTATGGTGGTTAACAGTACATTTTAAGATAAAAAGCTGATTCTTGTAGTTCAAGCACCTTGATATAACATTATATCAGTAAATTAAATGTATGGTTATACATTGTAAAGTACAGGCACCAATATGCCATCCCACAATAACAGAAACATTATCATAAAATTTACAGTGAATTGAACAGGATATTTTTAACAGTGTTTTAACCATATCAAGGGCGCACCAAGCAGGTGGCATATCCTCAATAAGTTTTAACAATCTTAACGTATCCTTTAAATAGACAAGTACACACTTGTTTTCAGTGGCTTGACAAACAAGGATATCAAGTAATCTGACAGTGACAAAAAGTAATCTGACTGTGAAAGAGCGAAACTCACAGTAACAATGGACCTTCAGGTAGCCGTAAGCATGGTGTAACTATATTTACATGAGCAAATTCTTGAGAAAGATTTGTAAACTTAAATCCAAGCATATCGTCTAGAAACATAACCGAAAAAACCGTTTGTCTGGAAATTGACTTTGACTAGAAATATACAACAAATAACATTTAATTTAATTGGCATACACAAAACGTAGCAAGAGACATTTTATGGTTAAATACTATAATTTCTGCTAATCATATAAAGTTACAGAAGCTCTACAGAATAAACAGTCATAGAGCTCACATAGGCAATGAATGATGGCAGCACATCTCCAGCTTTCCCTATGATCTCATCGGACTCTTTTTACAGCCTCGAGCAGTAAAATTCTTTCTATTATCAAACAGGCCAAATGAACACAGTCAACTGTGCCAAACATTCCTCAAGTTTCTTTTTTGATAAAAGGACGCCTAAAAGAGGTGATTAATCAAATAACACATCAGTTAATCTAGCAAGTTTGAAAGCAGCTTATTCTGACAAACAATAGAATAGCAATAACCATAATGGAAAGCTTCATGCCTTGATTATGTGTCTGGTGGTGAAGTGAAAGAGGGGAACGTGGATAGTATGGATCTTTTTAACAACAGGGTTAAGACTCACCATTGTTGGTGTGTCGGACGCAGTCTTGAAAGACGGCGTACCACTTCTGCTGCTCCTTCTCGGTCACCACACAGAAATAGTAGTGACGAGCGTACGGGTGCCAGAGGATGAGGGGAAACTGCGTCGCACATTTCAGGAATGGAGAACTGCCAACTTTAGCTTTTACACCTGGAAAACGCATGTCGCATGACTCAGTATTCTATTAATGACGACAAGATCTCTTTTGAGCACAGCTGCACAACATACAAAGATCACAACAATTACTTTACACTCCATTTCATCACTTCTTATTTTGGACTTTTGTTTTCTTAACTCAAGAAGGCGCAGGTTTAATCCAGTAAATCCATTTTCCTTGCACAGACTTAAATATTAGATGTGTTTACAAGAGACTCTTGTGAACTTTATTGTCTAATCTTTTAACTTTGTTGTCATGACAATGTGACCCTAGTAAAATCGGTAAGCCAGTAACTTTCATACAGTTTAGGAAAGTTCCTTTAAGAATTCCATTCCTCCCTGAGGTTTTCCCATTTTTCTTTATCATTTTCTACTCTCTCCTTTAGACTGACCTGGTAGGCTGGTGTTAAGGAGCTCGAGATATTCCTCCATAGAGGTCAAGACCCTGTAGCCAGCACAGTTAATGGTGCCTTTAGGATGCAGCCCTCTGTCATGGGCCTAAATCAAAGGCAAGTAAGTAAATAATTACATTTTATTCATAGAACACTTTCAATTCAGTTTAAAAGGGCCAAATTGCTGTACAAAAACAATTACAAAATGCAATTATATATATATATATATATATATATATATATATATATATATATATATATATATATATATATACATATAAAATAAAATATAAAAATATACATAAAATAAAGTAAAAATAATATGAATTATTTAATTAATTTTATCAAATAAATTCTATTTACTTATTAGTATATTTAATTAAAATAAATGTATTTATTTATGCTTCTGGATTCATCAATTCACAATATTTACAATATAGTTTAAAAAGATCTGAAAACTTTAAAATGCATGATTATCAGCAAAGGTCTTTTATTTATTTTTATATTTGGCCAAAATGTTGCTTAGGTGACCCGGCAGATAATATTAGTGTTGCTACTTAAATGTGGTTCATTTTATGTCATTAAACTCATTACCTGTTTGTTTTCATAATAGTTGATGTTATAGGAGTCGGGAATAAAGAGAAATCGATTCCTCCACTTTTTGTTCTCTTCTAGATACTGAAACAAAGCCCCTGAGAAGATGGACTTATTCTTAAGAGGCACCTATGAAAGAAACACAAAAATTGAAGAACGGTTCAAATAAGGTCCTGTTTAAGCAGAGAGAGAGAGACAAAGATAGATGTCCCTCTATTTTCAGTGAAGACCCAGCACCTAATTATACATTATGTAGAGAGATGTTAAGACTGGAAGAACTTAATTTATGTTTACTTTGCCCACCCAGTGTGTCTGTCTACAGACATACATGCACACACACCCGGACTGACGAATAAAAAGTGTCCAAACTGATCTTTAAAAGGGTCATACTGTGATAATACTACACATTTTAAATAAACAAGTCTGCATTTGTCAAAACAGAGCAATTATTCCTAATTCCGCTTTGCTATTTGAGATTGCAGACCATCAGCTCTGTAAGAAGTTACCCTGATTTAATTAATTTCACTTGCACCTTAAAAAAAAAAAAAAAAAAAAGACAAAAAGCACTGAAAAAGAGGAATAGAAAAAGACAGAACTTTACCTTCCTGTGCAGGAGCTGAGGCTGAGGCCCGCCTCCACCCTCTATGTCATAGCGCATCTGGTTAAAGAGAGCGACTGCATACTGCTGTTCATATAGCCGACCAAAATCTCCCATCAGCTTCCCTGTCCGTGCTTAAAAAAAAATTTAAAAAAAATACACAGACACAATCAATGAACATACATGATAGAGCTTAAACAGAATAGTTATTCATTACAAGGTACCTTAGACATAATATCTATGGACAGCATCTATGGCATGATCATCTGCATCTGTGGCATTTATCAAGCAATAATGTTGACAGCTCATAAAAAAAACTAAAAAAAAAAAACAAATACATACAAATAAATGAAGTGCTGGCACTATCAACTATGATCAAAACACTTGTAAAATATATGCAAGCACAACAATCACTTAACACAGTTTTTCTACAAAGGTGCATCAACATGAAATTTTCGTGTCATGAGTAAACCCTTTTACTTAAGGATATGGGGAAGGAACATAGGAAAAACCTGGTTGAAACCTCCTGATAGCAATCAAAAATAGAAATGGTCTAAATATTAAAAAAAAAAAAAAAAAAAAAAAAAAAAAAAGTACATATCTTCTGTGGAAGTATCAGGACTAAAAAATTATTTGTCCAATCATTTGGTTTGAATGCAATGATACGATGTCCATCAACATATGTAGTTGTATACCGCCATACACCCTGCTCAGACAGACGTCACACATTAACACGTTCAATGAGGCTATGCAGAGTTGTAGACGGTAACCAAGTGCCGTAAACAAACAGCAACCACCTTTTATGGTTTCTCCTGAACCAAAACAATGAGCTGCGTTCACACCATGTTGTGACCGTCATTACAAGATGGCAACCCCAACGTTCTATCCAGAGCTGTTCACAGAACTGCATAAATCCGAGTCTATCACAACACTATCAACACCTAAATGAATATGCAGCAGTCAGGTGGTACAAATAACCAGATCTTTAAGTTGTTAACGTTCATTGTTATTGTAATGTTTTGTGCTTTGAGACATGAGGTAATTTAATGCAGTCTCTCATCTCGTGATGCTATGCAGACTCTACTGTGTACGTTCATGTCTTTTGGAGGAGGCGTGCTTTCAAAGCTATTGCCAGCCTCTCCGAAATTGCCTACCCTACCTTTAATGTGAAGCTATGACAAATACAAACTCAGCATTTCTGATTTTAAACACCGCTTTAATACTGCATGTCTAGTATAGTTTTCCACAGTAAGCATATTACTAAAGCCAAATAAGTTGATTCAAATAGTATCAAATGAAAAGATTAATAATAATAATAATAATAAAAATATAAATTAAACAATGATAAAAATTTGATGCAAAAAGCAATGAAAATAAATCTTGTGAAAGGCTTACTGTAAGCAGCTGCAGCTCTACAACACACAATAAATCAATGGCCATTAAACATTAACTGCAATTCACACCGAGCCCCATGTATATGATCAGAAGTGGAGATTACAATGTTTGAGCTTCACTGCTTTGTCCTTCACATGCATGTACGTAAAAGTAAATCAAAACTGCAGTTGGCACAGGAACAAACACAACTCCATTATTGACTGCTTTCTGGCGGGATGTTTTCCAAATGACTATGTAGGGCTTGTTGTAAAACCTTGGAGGCATTCGGTCTCTTGGAAAGATTCAAGGAAAGAGAAAAAACAACAACATTCCTGTCCGTTTGCTTACAATGTAGAGATGCCATTAAATTAGAGAAAGGTATGAAAAATAAAGCACTTAGTGATGGCCAAAGAAAGAGAATAAATGCACAACTTAGTTATCTGATTGCCTTTGAATGCCTATTGAGGTTAGACTTACAAGTCCGAAAAAGCCCCTGCACATTAACTCCAGTTCGTAAAATAAACGACATGCAACTGGAATAACAGTACGCTAGGAGACATTTCAAGGTTATATATGATTGTTATGACTCAATTAAGTTTCTTACAGGGAGAGACTGCAACAAATCGGATCCATACAGCTAAACGCTCACGTTCAACAGGATCTTTAACATCAAAAAGTTCCCATCAAAGCAAATTATAAACAGACCTGACGTTTAGCATTTACATACTTCAGTCTGCCAAGTCAAATGCATACAGGAACACCCTAAAAACGTTCCTTCTCTACTACCCTGCAGAAATTAAGAGTCTTTGGAGCTGAGCTCTGCTTACGATTCTCCCAACCAACTCTCAATCCATCATTTTTGCCCCATAAAGCCAGAGAATATAATTAAATGAACTGCTAAAGCCATTAAGCAGTTGTGCAGGCAGTACTTAACAGAGAGGAATGTGAAAAAGGAGACAAGGAGGCTGAGAATAAGGTCACCCTGACCATCTGCATTGTTTTAAAAAGTACAATAATACAGGCATCAGGAAATACGTGATGATCTTTCATGCCAAGAAAGCTATTAAATATGAATTGTACCTACTGTATTGTTGTTATAGTTGAAGAAAACTAAAGTTTCCATTAACTGAAATAAAGCTGAAATTAAATAAAATCCTCAATTAAGCCATGAACAAAACTGCAAGACGAATCACTAAATTACAAACTTTACTCAAGCAAAAATTGGCACAATTCTCATTTCTACAGAAAAAGAGGCTTCTGATTGGCGGTTTATTAAAGACACTGCCCGTTTCAGGATTATGGGTAGTGTAGTTCAGCTACTACTACAACACGCGTACAGACAGTGATGATATAGCTGGGCTCTATCTCTGAACTGTAAAGGCTGGGCAGTGTGCTCACTCATCAGGCATCAATCTTAAACAAACATCCTAGGGCAGATCCCAATGCTCCCCTGCCCATGCCAAGTCATTCCTGACAGACTCGCACAAAATTTCACAATCTATTTCTCAACACAAATCTAACTAACGAAGCTGGCTTTTCTCAGGAACCGATTTCGACACCAAAACAAACATCTCAGTAATGTTCATGAGTCTGATGGTGGGAATAAAATCTTGCCAAGCTCTGCTTTAGACACTTAGAGCGGTTCTACTAGTGGAAGATAATTACAATATCATCATGCCGACCACACAGGGGGCAGTTGGCCTTCAGGGGGGTGAGGGGAAAGGAAAAGGAAGTTTCTTTGGAATGTGTCCATGTCAGAGTGGACAGAGTGAAAGCTCTTCCGAGGGAAATCTGGAAGCTCAGATCCTGGTACTAACAATAGCTATACAGCTAGATTATAGCCAAAGTTGAGAATTTAATATGTGCAAAATTGGAATACTGTATAAAACATTTCCAAATAATGCATAGTTTCCATCCCACGAGTTCAAGAGAACAAAGTTGTGTTGCTGCAATCAGTGAAGCCACTGTGGCTGTTTTTCATACATCATGCATTACTTGCGCCTTGCACAGACAAAATGCAATAAAATCCAGTTCATCAAATCCAGCCTTGGAGGAACTTACCTGAAATTTTCTATTAACTCTGAAGAGTTAAGACTAGCTTGTTTAGATGCGTTTGATTAGGGTTGGAACTAAACTCTGCAGGATAGTGGCACTTCAGGGCACAATTGTGTGAGATAGATCTGGTAGGTAATTGTAGTAAATTTTGATTATAGACATTTGGATCAGTCAATTCAGAATCACTTAACATTGAAGATGGTGTGCAATGCGATTGGTTTTCTGGTTAGTTCAGTTATCCAAATCACATGATCTGCTGAGGCAAAATTATTTCATTCAGTTATTATATTATTTTTTTCTTGCGCATCAAGGAATTTTAGTAAATGCATTTTCTTCTTATAGGATTAAAAAAAGAGTTCTCTGCCACAATTTTTACATTTTTTAAATGCACATTTTTAGAATTTAAGCCCATCTTGGCATTATCATCCAGCATTTTTTTTTATATGCACTTCAAAATTTGCATAAAAACAGGTAGAGGGAAACAAAGCTAATGAGAATATGCCCTCAAAATACTGGGAAGGAGAAAGGTAACATGGAAATAGAAAAGACGAAAACATCTCTTTGGAATCCAGTACCAAGCATTCCCACATTTTCAGTATAATGAATCTTTCCAGGCTTGGACATTCCAAGTTGTCCATGACCATGGGAAACTTGTAGAACATTCTTTGCAATATGATGTGTGGAAAGATTTCACAATTACTATACGTCTAAGAATTAAACTACAAAGATAAAAGGGTGCTAAAAGAGCACATTACTTTGAGAGGGTAAAATAGAATAACCCGGGGTCTGGAAGAAACCACAAGACAGAGGGCATGTGTATGTTCATGTGAATAAAAAAGACTGAGCACATTTGTGAGTGTGTGTGTGTGCTGTTTGTTTATGAGTCACTCACTGAATGAGTCTCATGTGATACTTGGTGCCACTCCTTGTTCCTTTTTAATTTCATTACAAGCTCAAGAGCAAATCAAATTAGCATTACCATATAGCAGCCACTTCAAAGAGAGACCCTGATGCCTCACTCTGAAGATAGTGTTTGCACTTCATTACCCAATGAAACAAACTATCACAGAGAAACTCAATTACACTTATATAGTGCTATAACAGATCTTTAAGGATTAGTTCTTAATTTTCTTTACATCTTACGATCATACAAGCTCAGCAAAAGCACTGCTCGAGTCATTCACGCTTATCTACTTGAGCTCACAGTAGGAAATCCCAATACACTTTAGACATGGTCCCGTTTGATTCTTTCAAGAAGAGCATGTCCAAGAATCATACATTCATTTTACTTGACTTGAAAAAGTTTACAATACCATTCAGAAATTTGGGTTTGGCAATGTTTTGTAAATAATTCTCTTATGGTTACCAAGACAGCATTTATTTGATCAAAACACTGTAAAAACAGTAATATTGTAAAATATTATAAAAATTTAATTTTTTCTATTATTATTTCAATACATTTTGAAATGTAACTCGTTTCTGTGATGCAACCACAAACTTCAGTCTTCATTGTCACACAAACCTTCAGAAACCATTGTAATATTTTATATTTTTGTGGAAACGGTGATACATTGACGTACAGAAGGTTCAAAACAGCAGCATTTATTTGAAATAGAAATGTTTGTAACAATGTAAAAGTCTTTCCCATCACTTTTGATCAATTTAACACATCCTTATTGGACACAAAGGTTAATTTCTTTTCAAAGACATTTTACTGAACCCAGACTTTTGAAAGGTATTGTGCATATTACAACTCTTTTCATTCAAGGTTAAATTTTCTTTGGTATACGTGGAATAGCTGATTACAGACCGCGGAATTATCAAAAACTTAATGCACAGCGCTCTTGATGTCACGGCCTCATTACAATCTTAGATGCATTAAATTTTCAATTATTGTGTCATGTAATCCTCATCTAGATTATTAAACACTCCATTAACATTTTCTAACAAATGAAATGAGTTTTGAATTTGACAGCACAAACGGTTTAGATTAATTATATTGTTTGATTATACAGCACTGGTCGAGGAGTGAGCTTTCTGCATTCATGAAATTTATGGGAACCCTGGTTACTTTGATACAACTTTAAAGTGTACTGTGCTATAATTTGTTTTTAAACAGAGTAGATAAAGCAGGATGCCTTTTTTTTGGTTTTTCTTTTTTCAATATTCTTAAATGTACAATATGGTGAAAAAGATGATGGTATACGATGATCAAATTGCAGTGTTATTTGATGATCTGTTGCTACAGTAAGTGAAGCATGCTGAGATGTGATTTATAAACATGCTGTGCTCATCATTTGTTTTAATTGTCCGGAGAGCCTCATTGGTGCTGAGTCCAACATTGAGCAAGCCTGATGTTCATCATGGAAAATTCCCATTTACATCATTGGGTGATGATGGAGTCACATAAACCCTTAAGAAAAAATCTAATTCTGAAGTATAAGCATACGCCTTAATTCAGTTTCAAAATCTGTGCTTCCGATTTTCCCACAGTGACACTGACATTCCAGCTAGATGATTTTTCAGACCAACTCTGGGCTAAATTTCAGTCAGCTCTGTGGATGACTAAGAATTGCTCACTTGAGAAAAGGGAGAAAAGTTAGCATTAGCAATAGGAGAGGGCCAACAGACAAAACCACATACTATAGGAGGTGTATGGTGGTTTGTGCACTATGACCTCACCAATTACAAACATGTTCCGTTTAGAAGAATCCCACTCTATTAGTGTTCTACTATGACTTGCTTTAATGGAATGTCTGTGGAAGGGCATTTCCTGCAGGACCCCCCCCCTCCTCAAAACAGCGTCATTTGCTACCCAAAATGGCTCCAACTTCACCACCACCTAAACATGCAAGATTTGTCCCTAAAAGATGCTTCAACAAACAAAATTACATAAATTTTATGAGACACAACGTAAAATAAACATTTGCTGCACCTAAAGCGGTCATTGTAAACTCAAAGATAAGCACACTGATAAAATTTGAGACAGGAAGTGCTGAGGTCATTCTATTGCCCATTCACTATTTTGAGATGATGACTTCATCCATTCTCTAGACTGCAAGACGATGACAGGTAAAGTGTGACTTTCTGACTTAAACCCTTTTCTCAAATGGAGGACTCCCAGGTGAGGTCAAAAGACAACAGCCTACTGTAGACGTACCATACTGTCTCACGAGCATCCTCTATGAATTAAGTGTGTGAAATGTTCATAAGCTAACAAAAAAAAAATTGAGCACATGACCTCCTGAACAAACGTTATCCAAATGTTGAGCATGACAGATCATCCAGACAGCCTCCTTACTGCTGTTAGGCTCCCCATGCATTCCTGAGATTCCATATCTTGATGTGCTTTCTCTTAAAATGAGCAAAAGCAGGGAAGATGTAAAGTTAACAGTTCTCTCAATCAACTAATATTGAAAGGGATAATAGAGGAGTAAAACATTTACATTATTCTAACATTGTTTCAAAAAATATATAAAAAGCAAACTCTGTGCTTCTGATTCTCCCAGGCAGTGACACGGACATTCCAGTCAGATGATTTTTCCAGAGTAACTAAATTGATAATCAAAACAGGATTTAAATTATTCTTTAAGTTAATTTTTTTCTTAAATGAACATTTCTTACAAAAAATAAATAAATAAATAAAAAAACACTAGTGCATTGCTCTGATTTTTAGCATTTGACATTTTTTTCGATTCTAGGCTTGGATCTAGTCTAGGTATGGCTTATTTGGGTTCAGTTCCTGTACAGACAGCATTGTGACCTGTAGCTCTCAAAAAACGGCATTTATGGTCTTAGAAACAAGTGTGGCTACTATAAAATGGTTTTTGTTTGAAAACAACAACAAAAAACTGAAACCAGCCTTGAAAATTATTCCCAACAACTCATGAAATTTCATGAATCTCTATTATATCTATTGTGACATATTGCGTTATGAACAACCACTTTGTATTTGATGTGGAAATTACTTCACAATTAATAGTTGTAATTGTTCATATTGATCACTTTTATTTTGTACATAAACATAGTACAGTGCATGCCTTGTTTTATATGGTTAGAACAAAAATGCCCATAAATGCAAAAGTTAACTTCTGGCACTGACAGGTAATCTACTAATAATCCACTGTGAATATCAGCATTTACTCAAACCAGCTCCACCCAAACCACACCTGGCCACACAGCCCTGGAGAGATGCAGGCCACCTATCCACCCATACCAACTCACACTTCACTTTTTATTTTTTCATGATTTATTTGAGACAACAACAGTTAGGTTGCACAGCTCACATTCTAGTAGATTCTAAGAGCAAAGCACTTCATGAATCTCTTTTCTTTTTTCTATGCACAGTGAAACCAATGCATGATTATCTCACTGATTATTTACGCAGCGTGTAATACAAAACTCCTAAAAAGTAACAGGAAATGCTGTGCCACGTCGCAGCAAAGTGCCTTGAGGGAACAGCACAACGTTTATTATCCCAAACGTTCTCTTTTTGGGACGGAAAGCCCTTTCACCCAAAACCCCAGCGTTGGCCTTAACTGAAACTGCATTGTAACTCTTTCGCAACACCATGTTTTACATACTGACAATTATTATCTATCACGTCTCGCGGTTAGCAGACACGTCCTTTCGAGCACTTACCTGTTATAACCTCCCGCTTGCCTTCATCCAGATGAGTTGAGATCAAATCCCCCATCGCGCCGCTGTTATATGGCAAATTCTGCTGGACAACTTCGCCTCAGAGGAGCAGCTGTGAAGCAGCAGTTGGGCGCTGGTTTCTTATGATGAGATATACACTGATGTTGATTTGAGCGGCTCCTCCCTCTTTTTACTCAAGTATTGTGAACGCAGTAAGAAGTGGTTGGAGTTCCATAAAGAGTTAACAGACACCGTGCTGGATTACTGGAGGCTCAGTTTTCCATAACACTTGATTTAATGCTTCTTTAGTCCAAAACACACTTATCTTCGGGAGACACTGGAGCGTGCGGCTGCAGGCGGGCTTACAGACATCTGAATTCACCTCCAATTAGAGGCGGGACTCTAAAGTCATTCTAGGAATGAATAGGAGGTTTTAGAGAAAAGTGAAGGAATCGTTCCCATCAGCGTCCACGCGCTCGCTGATTAAATTGTTTTGTGCACTTTTGGAAGCTCGTGCATTCTGGGCTTCAAAGACTGTCGAGCAAATGACACCTACTGAACAAACACGCGCCGTGTTTTGAATGGCATTTCGCCCGTCAACGAACCGAAGAAACGAGGAATCTCGTCATGAATGTGTACAAATAACTAATTATCATACACAACTAACAGTGGGTGTACTGACGTGACTGAAATTCGTAGTTATTAAGTCTGTTGTTGTCAGATGGCCTTTTTAAGATTCAAAAGAGTCGAATCACTGGGATGATGCAAATTTCTCAACATTGATTATTTTAAAGACATACAAGGAATATGTCTAATGCAGGTGCCGACATAATATCTAACAATATAACTTATTTAGAATAACCCTTTTTTGTAATGATAGCCTAGTTTTAGTGTTGTTTGTTGCTAAAACTTAGGAAAAATAAATGCAAATCCCTATTTCTGTTCTTTTCATGTATGAAATAATAGCCTATCATTTTGTGGAGAGATTTAATTTTTCTCTGTACAATTTTACAATTTTCCAACGTGCAATATTTCTTTTGTGTATTCTATTCTGTAAATTTATTTAGTTTTCTACTTAACATTTTCATTAAAATAGTTTAAACGAGTGGAGCGTCTCAAAGAAGCTAGACGATGTCGCCCTCTAGTGGGTAGTAGTGGTCATTACGCCTACTGTAATTCTCCCTTCTAAAGATTCTCAAGTCATTCTCGTGCACATCATTCATGTTGATATTTCATGACGTTCATTTCAAATCCATTGCTTTCATATTGGTTCCTACTGTAACTGTATGAAATACACAAAGACATTAATCGCTTGAGGCTCACAAAAATAGTCAAGGCTTTGTCAAAACATGCTGGAAGTAACTGGAAGGCTACGCTTAATATGCACAAATGTTTGAACATTTACATGACATGCTGCACATGTCAACAGAGGAGCTGCGGAGGCGTGTAGTGGGATTAGGCATCGACGCAAGCGCCACATCCCATTTACACCAACTGTAGCTCTGAGCGCGCGCGCACTGTGAGTCCAGCAGGCAGAGGGAGCAGGAGACAGGATGGCATCTCTGGGACTCAAGGCGATTGTCGGAGAAAGTAAGAAATGTTTTGCTGAAGTTGCTTTAGGGCAAAAATTACTGACGTTTTTGAATGAAATATTTTAGATAGGCCTAATTTGTGGAATTACTGACATTTCCATAGAAATTTGTACATGTGTGTTGAGATGCTTTATTGTTAAGTATTACAATTGGCTGTTCACTAACAATATAAGCCTCATACAATTACACCGCTCTTCTTAAATCTTTATTCCTCAGATTTGACTCGTTTTTGTATTATATTATATTAATAAGCGTCACTATGCATTAAAAGGTATGACTGTAATGTTGATAAAAGCACCCTCGCATTGGAGATGCGCACTAATCTGTGTAGTCCAGTGGGATTAAGGATCTAGAGAGGCGGTTTGCGTGGAAGCACAAAGAGTGGGAAAAACAGGCCTGAATACAGACAGGCAATTGTTCTTAGAAAAGCCAACAAAGCTTTGGTGTTAGATGTTAATGGTTGAATTGGCTTGTTAATTTAATCTGTCATTAATCTTGAATGTAACTCCTTTGTGATTCCTTATAGCATAATATTATTGACATGTTGTTTTATTTGTTTTATCTATAGGCTCATTGGATGCTAGGTTTTCCGTACTCTATCTCTTACAGTTATTTTCTGAAATGTCAGTGTGAAAATTTTTCCAGCTTTTTCCAGCCCTGGTTATTTTCTGGACCTAAATGCAACCATGATGATTAATGAGATTTTCAGATGTTCATAATTCACTTTTGATTCTTTCTTTCATCACATCTGGTCTTCACTTCTTGCCATCCGCCTGTGTCATTCCTTCCTGTTGCCATATACAGTGCTGGTATTGATTAAATCTTAGCGATTCTGAGAAAAACATCACCAGTTATCAGGTGTGAGTGTTTGTTACTTTGGTTAATGTGAAGATCAAGCAGATTTGTGGCTGAAGCAGCATCAAACAATACAGTTTATCAGAAATTCTTCTGGACGGAGTTTGTCTAGTCATGGTTTTTGGATATTTTGGTTTGAACTATCTGATTTTTAATCTATCCATTGGTAAATTTTCAGTCTGTCAGTATCTTAAGCTTTCAATCCAGTTCCCACCCTCTAAAAATTAATCACACCAGCAACGTTTTTTATAGACCGTTATTTTGTGCGACTGGATTGCTGATTTGTTGTTCGACAATTTCAGTGATAGCGTGCGAGGTTCATAACAAGTTTATTTAAATGCAACAACACCTCTGGGTGTCAGAACTGGCAGATCCAGCGTCAATAGCTGTGAAATGTGTTATATGACTGCAGGAAGCTGTTGCGTTTGGGATCTTGCGATTCAATGGTGATTTTAGGAGGGCAGTAAAAATGATAAAGGTCCACTGTGCTTGCATCCAGTGTTAGAGATGCAAAGAGAGACTGAGAGTGAGAAAAAAAGAGTGACAAAGAGCAAGAGAAAGAGAGACAAGGGAAGAACAAAAATAGAGAGGCTGGTGCTGTAAGAGGATTGGGAAGAGATTAGGCCTGTGATTGCTGGGTCTCTCTCAACACACTGAATATATATTATTTAAACTAACAAATAAAGTTGATCATTTCCTTTTCTGTTGACATGGATTATAGATTTCATTTATTTATTTAGTCTATTTCATGTCATAGAACTTTTTTAATCCCCAAGAAATTATTTAATTTGAACAATAAAAAACAATAATACTACGTTTAATAACATAAATAATATACAATATCAAAATAAGACAATATGCTATTGATAAATATAAATAGAAATGAATGAATGTATCACATACAGTTGAGTCAAGAGATGGAAAAAGCTGGATCTAAATGAAGACAGTAAATATTATTCATAAATCTCAAAAGCTCACAGGACACTTAGACTGGTAACCCATGAACAACCAGTACACATGGATGAGATCAGGCAATGAACAGAACAAACACAGGGTTTAAATACACAAGCAAACAAATCAAAGAAACAAGACACAGGCGATACATCTCAATCAATCAATGAAAAACCATGGCAACAAGCGAAAGAATCTAGACAAAGGAAACTGATCTATAAACAGTGAAGAACTAACTAAATGTCAAGCTCAAAAACAGAACAAAGGATGCATAAGCCTTACAATATGACAATACACACACACAGACAAATGGTGGCACTGTACAATAAGGTCCCATTAGTTAATACATTAACTTTATAAACCATTTGTTACAGTATTTATTAATCGTTGTTAATATTAAAGTTAATGTTAGTGCAGGCCCATTAAATAATATTAACAGATGCAACTTTTGATTTTAATAATGTACTAGTAAATGCTGAGATTATAATTAAATTTAAAGATTAATAATTGCTTTAAAAGTGTTTTTTATTTTTAGTTAATGTTAACTGATGTAGATAACTTATGTTTAAAATGTACAAAATAAATGTATATAAACCTTATTATAAAGTGTTGCAATAAATAGAAAGATATTATTAACACTAAATCAAGAATGAAAAGAATATTGGTTTGAAGCTGTTTTAATCAGAAAGACGAAAGAAGATTTAGACTCAGCAACACCTCCACCTGATACTTTCGGACTGGACTGTGTGTGCGTGACAACATCTGTTAAAGTGTATGATTATGCACTGCTTTAGCACACACCTTTCAGATATATTTAGATGATGGCAGACAGCAATATCACACACCTGTACCAACTATACTGCTTGTTCTTCTCCATTTTAAAAGAGCATTTATGATCTAGACTCTCAATCTGAAAAGACCTTTGTTTGTTTGGTTAATGGTATCACTGTTTAAGATGAATTCATAACATATATCTAGCATTGCAGCATTATACAGTCACTTTGTTAAGAACCTAAGCTAGAAAGCTTGAGACTTTGTTTTTCAGTCTTTACTAGTCTTCATGAGTTATTTCTTTAATGAAGTCTTTTGTTGCCTTTTTGTGATGCTGAAAGCAAACTTATGAGAAGGTTCCTGTGATCATGGCTTTGTTTTTCTTCATCTCTTGCATGCAAAATGTATTTGCTATTCTTCCTGTATTTATTCCGCTATCTCCATTTGGTAGAAATTTTTTTTGTTTTTCATATTTTTTTGTCTTACAGAGATTATGAATGATGTCATTAAGAAGGTGAAGAAGAAGGGAGAGTGGAAGGTATACATTGTGTTTAAAAGCCAAAAAGATTGTTTCTGATTTGTTGATATATGCGACATTTGTTTGTGAAGTCAAAACAATCTTCATTAAGTCTGTGCAGTATAATAATGAAATCTTGAAATAAACTTCAACTAAATTGAATTAAAAGCTGACTCTGGTGTCAGATTAGACCTTCTTTGTTTAAAAGACCATCTTAAACTTCAGCATTAAAATGGCAACCAGCATTCAAAACACAACAAGCTGTGTTACACTGGTCTTTTTTCTGCCTGGTTGCAATGGTAAAAATGAATGCTGTTCATAGATCATGTACAGTATGCTGTTCTGCTTCAGGCTTTGGTGGTGGACAAGCTCAGCATGAGAATGATTTCATCATGCTGTAAAATGACGGACATTATGTCTGAGGGAATCACAAGTGAGTTTTATTCCTGTAGAACAAATTCACATAGCAGTGCATAGCAATTTGGCTCAAATTTAATTTTTTCCATAATCTTTTCTTTTTTTTCCCTCCAGTTGTTGAGGACATATCCAAGAAACGTGAGCCTCTTCCTACAATGGAAGCCATATATCTCATCACTCCATCTGATGAGGTAACTCCTTGTCTCATGTATTCTTATATATAAAACTGAGCTTATATAGGAGTTTGTATCATATTCCAACAATTCCAACATATTCTAAGTTTCATGTGACTCTGAGTCCTGAAAATTCAGCTTTGCCATCACAGGAATAAATTACATTTTAAAATATGTTGAAATAGATTTTAAATTGTAATAATATTTCACAATATTACAGATTTTACAGCCTTGGTGAACATAAGAAACTTCAAAAACATTAAAAAAATGTTTTTACCTACTCTAAATATTTGAATGGTAGTGCATATAAATAATAGGTATTCTTTATATATATATATATATATATATATATATATATATATATATATATATATATATATATATGTGTATATATATATATTTTTTTTTTTTTTTCAACAGTCAGTTGAGGGACTCATCAATGACTTCAGAGACCCCCGTAATCCCATTTACAGAGGGGCACACGTGTTCTTCACAGACAGTGAGTGTTCTTTTTGGACCTCAACAACTGTTTTCTACCACATCTAGATGTTTATCTAGAATATGTATCTCACTCAGTCTCTGTTTTTGTTTTTGATTTCAGCAATTCCAGACTCTATGTTCAACTTGATAAGTAAATCCCGTGCCTCTAAATCCATAAAGACACTGACTGAGATTAACATTGCTTTCCTGCCCTATGAATCACAGGTGAGAGCCTTTACATTAGACCCTGGGACTTCCTAGTACCTGAGAAAGAAAGAATAATGCTTAGGAGGAAGTATGGAGGTGTGGGGGAAGGGTGGTGAACTCATGTATCATGCCGGAACATTCGAGAGCAGCTTTGGTCAGGCTGTCTCTGTGCCTCCAATCCTCTGTTGTTGCCCTTTATAATTAATCCTGAGGAGTGGCTGAATCAGCCCTCCCTATCCCAACCCTAATCCCACTCCCCATTGGTTAATGCCCCATCAACGAGTCACTGGGCAGCCAATGACCAAGAGCGTGGATTTGGATGGTTGGATGTCAGTGGGGTTATGTTCATGTGACAGATGGAGCAGTATGTTGAGGCACTAGTGTTAGGATAGGGAGAGAGATACAAAACTGATATGGATTATAGGTCAAGCTGAGGGAAGGAAAGAGGATAGTGCAGTTTTTTTGTAGCTGTAGATTAGTCGGAATACCATGTTTCTGGACTGAATGTACAGGACACAGCACATACATACAGGGAGAGGTGAGGCAGGTGACACATCCATGAGTTACTGTTGGGAAAGAGGATTATGGGACAGTAACAGCCATATACAATGTGTTACTTACTGAGGTATCCACAAACTGCCAATAATAACATCGTCCCTGCTTCACTTTTGACTTTTAATAAGTGGCACTATAACAATTAGCAAGCGGCACAATCCATTAAAACTGCTGCCAATCGCCACTGCTTTCAGTAATACTTTCGTAATTTTAATAATAATATCACAAGGCTGACAACATCCTGTGAAGAGTTGTTCATATGGGCTGTTTAATTTTATTTATTTATTTTTTCCCCAGATTAATTTAATGCAGTGGTGCTCCTCCAGGGCAGTGGAACATAGCTTAAATATATTATCGTTAATTAATGTTTATTTATTTAATTACTTGATATATGAAAAAAAATAAGCATTCAAATAAGCAAAAACAGCTAAAAATCAGCAGACATGTGACCATGTTTTTTTAGAGAAAGACCCTCCCGGCATCCGAATGCCTACTTCCCTTTTATATAGTATGGAAAAAATAGTAGGCCTATGTGAAATGAGTAGTGTGTGGAAAGTACCAGGATCGCCTACTACTTATGGTGAGATTCTGAAGTGCACGTCTGATGAGCACTTTACATCTAATTATTGGTAGTATCATATAGAACATAGGTTTTAATGGCCATGAAGTATGTTTCAATTGTAGTATCTATTAGACGGTATGTGCTGCAGCTCCTGAGTCCAGAAAAACCACATTTGAATGCATTTGAATCAATTTGAAGATCTGAGATGTTATGAATAAAATTACAAATCTATTATTTTGGCATTTATCTATTGTTGGTATGTTGTCCTCAGGTGTTCTCAGTGGACAACTTGGATGCCTTCCAGGATTTCTACAGTCCATTTAAAGCTGATGTAAAGAACCGGGTGTTGGAGCGTTTAGCCGAGCAAATAGCCACCCTGTGCTCCACACTGAAAGAGTACCCAGCTGTTAGATACAGAGGGTGAGAGAGGAAGAGGAAACACATAAATATCTCACTGTCAAACTTATTTTCTCAGAAACACTATCTGCTGTCACATATCTGGAATGTAACTCCAAACATTATCAGCCATCTGCAAAGACAATATAAGAAACTCAAGAAAACTAAAAAGGCAAATAACAATTTGAATTAAACTGGAAATGTTTAAGTAGAAAGACTGAAATAGTATTTTCTTATAAACGGAAAAATAAAAATTTATTTTTAACTTTGAAAAATAATTTTTTACAGTGTACAGTGAGCGTTAATGGGTGTCATCAGGTAGCATCAATGATTGACTCTGTGTTGCTGTGTTTTTCAGAGAGTACAAAGACAATGCAGTTCTGGCCCAGATGCTTCAGGATAAACTGGATGGTTACAAAGCGGATGACCCCACTTTGGGAGAAGTGAGTCTGAGAGCTTGTATTTTGGCGCGACTGATGAAAATAAACTGCTTCTGTTTTGCACCGGTGACCTTAATTTCTCACTGTCCAACTTTAAATCTTTGTCTTTTTTTCCTCTCTTTCTCAGGGACCTGATAAAGCACGTTCCCAGCTATTGATTCTGGATCGAGGTTTTGACCCTGTCTCGCCACTTCTGCATGAGCTCACATTTCAGGCCATGGCCTATGACCTGCTGCCCATTGAGAATGATGTCTACAAGTAATAACTCATCTCCAGCAGTTTGTAAATGATCTTTATACTGCTCTAAGGTCGCTCAGATCATTTGAACCGACTCTCGGTCAAGTTCAAGTGTTTCACCTTTCATGATGTTAATAACGCCTTCCATCATCACACTGTACATGTGTACTGTAGGCAGTTACTGACGCTGATGGTGCATGTGTGTGTGTGTGTCTGTCAGGTATGAGACCAGTGGAATGGGTGACACTCGTATGAAAGAGGTGCTGTTGGATGAAGATGACGACCTGTGGATGACTCTGAGACATAAGCACATAGCAGAGGTGTCAACGTAAGTCTGTCCAGCGCAGATTATATATATAGACTTATGGTGTGTATATATATATATATATATATATATATATATAATTTGGTTCATTTTCAAAGAAAGAAAATACAAACAATCAAAACTAACTAAAGCTGAAACTGGATATCAAAATTACAGTAAATGAAAATAAAATGTAGTGACATTTTCAAAACTATAAAACATATTTACTTCTTTGTTTCTCTCTTTTAGGGCTGTGACTAAATCACTTAAGGACTTCTCTGCAAGCAAAAAGATGAACACAGGAGAGAAGGTGTGTTATTTATCAGTGATCAAACCTTCAATGTAGTTTCTTGATTATTGTCCAATAACTAACATGCTATTTTTGCATCTTCCAGACCACCATGAAAGAGCTCGCCCAAATGCTTAAAAAGATGCCACAGTATCAGAAAGAGTTAAGTAAGGTACTGTGATCATTTACACCTTTTACATGAATTGATTCAATGGGATAATTAAGTAAATAGAGCTGATCTTTCTTATGGTGGTTTCTTACAGTATTCAACTCACCTGCACTTAGCAGAAGACTGTATGAAGCATTACCAGGGCTCAGTGGACAAACTGTGCCGTGTTGAGCAGGTAAAGCTTTTCTTTGATCGATCTTTCAGCTCATAAGACATATTAATGAATTTTAATGGTGTTTATGTGCTCTGTCATAGGATCTAGCGATGGGCACAGATGCGGAGGGTGAGAAGATCAAAGACCCCATGAGAGCCATCGTACCCATCCTACTAGACGCTAACGTCACCATCATGGACAAGATCCGTATCATCCTGCTCTACATCTTCCTCAAGAATGGTGAGGGAACCTAAAAATGGCCAGTGCTTTGGATTGTCTCTGTTTTGTTGTGTGTGGGTGAGATGGGGGTGGTACATTTGATATGCACGGCTTGTACACATGGTCATTTCTAATATCACACAACAGTGAGCAATACTGTAATAATGCTGTTCATACTCTATAATTGTGTGGATAATTATGTATAATTATTCCTGGCTGACTATGTGTGTGTCTCTTAGGTGTGTCAGAGGAGAATCTGTGTAAGCTCCTCCAGCATGCTCAGATCCCTCCAGAGGACAGTGACATCATCTCTAATATAGCCCATATGGGGATTCCCATCATTTCGGAGGTCAGCTGATCCACGTGAAATGTTCTTTATTCATATGAAGCATGTCCCCCTCCTTTCTCTCACCATATTCACTGAATAGGCAACATTAATGATGCGTAATCATTTACTCACCCTCAAACTCTACGTGATTTGTTTTTTTCACAATCACAATGAGATATTTTTGCAGATTATCTGAATGAATGAAGGTGATTTATACTGATAAGATCCAAAATTTACAACACTATTCACTGAAAATCACCCCCTCTGCCATATAGTTTCTATTCTGGCTTTCCATTTAAATACTTAAATAACTGTTTTTCATTTGAATATATTTTATAATGTAATTTTTTCCTGTGATGACAAAACTGAATTTTCAGCATCATTACTCCATTCTTCAGTGTCACATGATCCTTCGGAAATCATTCTAATATGTTGATTTGGTGCTCAAGAAACACATTATTATTATTATTATTATTATTATTAATGATGTTGAAAACAGTGCTGCTTAATTTTTTTTCTTTGATGAATAGAAAGTTCAAAAGAACAGGATTTATTTGGAATAGAAATAATTTATAACCTTAAAAATGTCTTTACGGTCACTTTTAATCAATTTAATGCATCCTTGCTGAATAAAAATATTAATTTCTTCAAAAAAAAAACCTTACAGACTTTTGAATGGCAGTGTATATATTATCCAGTATTGTATATTTAATTATGGACATAATAACATAATAACACTAGTAATTTAATTACTCTGTTGAATGTAATCTACTCAAATAGTGTGAATATGAATATCGTCATGCATACATTTACTTGTAGCGTCAAAAACTATTTCAAGTCTGTTTATAGACAAAATAGAATCTATCAGCCATGTATTGGTTATCAGCCATAACATGAAAGCGCTTATTGACTTATTCATCCAGAATTCATGACTTATCATAATGTCTGAGGTCAAAATGCATAACTTTTTAAATATGAATCCACAGCAAGCAACCACACGCAAAGGGAAGAAAGCTGACCGCAAGGAAAGAGTCAGTGAGCAAACGTACCAGCTCTCCCGATGGACTCCGGTGGTTAAAGACATAATGGAGGTGAGCTAAACCAACAATACTTGCGTCAGTTTGGATAAGTCAACATTCTTTTAATTTACTTCCTCCTAATTACATTATGATAGGATGCCATTGAAGACAAACTTGATCCAAAACAGTATCCTTACATCTCCACACGCACAGTGTCCTCAAAAACGACCACAGCTACCAGGTAAGATTAGCTTCACAAACATATGGATTCATATGCAACATCTTCTCATTAATCTACTGAAATACCCGGTGATAATACTACTGTAATCTATTTTCAGTGCCCGTTATGGGAACTGGCATAAGAACAAGAGTCCAGGAGAGATACGCAACGGCCCACGCATCATCGTCTTCATCATCGGGGGTGTGACCTACAGCGAGATGCGCTGCGTCTATGAGGTCACTCAGGCCAACGGCAAATGGGAAGCTCTCATCGGTGAGTTTCCGTGATAAAGGGTCCTTTCTGACACCTCAAAACTGCCAATGACTCACCATTTCAAGAGATAACTATTAGAGCAGACAGCATTACACAAATATGTCCTTCTTTTTATGGCTGTGTGACTGTGACTAACATTCCAGATCAGACTTCTTCGTGTTATACGCTATCATTCAAAAGTTTGGGGTCAGTATTTTTTGTGTTGTTGTTTTTTTAATAGAAAATTAATACTTCTATTCAGAAAGGATTCATTAAATTGATCTAAAGTCAGTGGTGTGTACCAATTAACAAAAATGATGGTTCGTTACGAATTCAGTACAGCAGGAGGAAGAAAACTAAACATAAAATTGCTTATTTTTTTGTCATTTATTGAACAAATTATGTCTGTCTTTAAATAAATTCAATTATAATTAAAATTTTCTTAAGGATAAAAACATCTATTCCTGCTAATGCTGTAAACTATATATATGGAGCACTTTCTTGCAATTTTAAATCATTTTAAATTTTAATATTAAAGGTTACAATTAACAAAAAAGCCCAAATTCTTAAATGGCTATTTATTTTAAGATATAATAATCAACACTCACATAAAAATTGTATGTAAATATGTAACTTGCCTATATGTAGTGAAAGAGTTCATTTCTCTAGCGAACTAACAAGTTGTGGACACTGAATGGAATTTCTGAGGTAAATGCTATGCTATGTGCGATTGTTGGAGATTAAACGTAGTTAATGGGCTACAACGCTGTATTCATGAACTATATTCGTGAGGACATGTGTGTACCGAACCGAAAGACACATACCGAAAATTTTCGGTACAAATTTGTGTACCGTTATATAAAAGGCTTTTACATATTATAAAAATTGTAATTTTATATTGTTATAACAATTCTATTTTAAAAAATGCCATTCTTTTGAAATTCCTACTCATAAAAGAATCCAGAAAAAAATTAGCATGGTTTTCACCAAATCAGCATATTAAGATTTCATATGAAGCCATCACAGGAATAAATTCCATAGCAATAATATTTTACAATATTACTGTTATTACTGTCTTCTTGTTTTATTATTATTATTATCATAAAATGCTGCCTTGGTGAGCATAAGAGAATTCTTTCAAAAATAGCCTACAAAAACTGTAGTGTATACTTTTTGCTGACCTTAAATATGAATTATTGAGCACTGAAAGCATTCTGCTGTGGGACACATAGGTTATACCTTGAGATGAATATTCAGTGCAGTGAGTGACAGTAAAGATGAATGTTTACGGATCACTGCATATCTGTGATGATTATACTACATTTACCACCTCCACAATGTGAGTTAATGGTTTTAATTATGGTAGTTTAATGATTCAGAGTCTTTAGTGGGTGTTTTTTTTATTTTTTTTTGTCACATTAAAAGCTCTGATCGTGTTTACGACCTCCCTCACAGGCTCCACCCACACCATCACTCCCATTAAATACCTAAAGCATCTGCAGCACCAAGACTTCCTGGACCCCAACGCGGCCCCTGAGGATCAGCTTCCTGCAGAAGAAAAGTGACGAAGACAAGAAACAAGGTCAGACCGTTTAAAAATAACTGTAGACATTTTTATCATTACATTCAACCCTTTTAATTATGTAGATATCTTTTCATTCACTGTAACATTAAACAAAATTTGCCTCACTTTCTCTTTCTCTCCTTTTAGAATGTGATGACATCTTTGCCCTCCCTCACTATTCTGACATCCACAATGATATGATCCAACTGAAACTTCCTTAACTCACACACCCATACATTGTTTCAGGCAGTCTGTCTTGTCAGCAATAGGCTACAGTATATTATTACATAAGTACCATTCATAATCACCTGAATATAAGCCTGAGGTTATATCAAAGTTTGTCAACTAACTGAAATATAGAAAAGGGATCCTGCACAGTCAGTCGGTCATCATCAACAAACAAGGGATTATCAAGGTGTCATTATGCATTGTTGGTAAAATGGGACCAGTCGACTTGAGTGTAACTAAAACAAAAGATTATTTAAATACTCTCAAGGTTCAGCATAGGAAATTGAGTTTGAGATTCCAGTTTTTCTCTTCTGTAAAGTAGTTTGGCCTGCTAAGCAGTGGTCTGGTGTGTCTTCCAAGCATGATTGTGTCTGCTGTGTGATAATGATCATGTCCCTTGTGAAAATCAATTGCTTTGTGTTGTTTTAATCTTGTGGTTAGGTAATTATAGTTACTAGTTTTGTATACCGACTTTGTTCATATAGTAAAGCCTCCCTCTCTGATATCCTGTTCTTTTAGACATTGTTTTACAGTGATGTAGTATGATTGCTTTTTATCTTGTAACCCGTTATTTATTTACATTAAGAATACAAATTCATGCAGTGTAAATATACAATATGTATGCCATATTTAAATCTATTAACACATCAGAGGTTATTAAGTGCAAAACAGTGTCTTGTGAATATATTAAAAATAAATTAGCTTCTGTTAAACATTTGATTTTGACTTTTTGAGAATTTTAATGCCATACAATCGCACACTAGGGTATTTCTCATAATGTTATGGAAAATACACATTAGTTCAATTATAATATTAATACGGTTTAGAAAAAAAAACCTACCTTAAATCCGTCTCATTATGAAAATTGATACAATGATCATCAATAATTGTTGTTGGTGGACCTTGAATTCAAAAGAATATATTAAAGATAATGCGACATTTTCAAACTTAAATGTAATGTTTCTTCAAAAAAAAAAGTACATTTAAAATAAATGACCTGCAAGACTTTGAATGGTGTCAAAATAATTGTAAAACAAGATAAATTAATTAAAACATATAATAGCCGTATAATATTTTTAAATATTATATTAATATATAATATTAATATTGCAAGCATTGCAAACCTTAGCAATTAAAATCATGTTCTTCATTTGAACACACGAGGGCACCAAAACTTCAGCAGAGCAGAGAGACAAATGAACAGACCTCAACACAACCACAAGTGGATGTGTAATTAATAACAACATGAATTAACAGAGTAATAAAAATATGAATAAATTAGACATAATTCAGTCTTTAAATATTTATTTAATTCTCTTTTCCAGTTTGGCATAAATCATAAATATTTCAGGCATATATTGATACCCTGTACTGTCTCTATTAGGTGTTGCTCTGTAATCAGCCTACGATATTACAGTTCCTGTAAAGTTACAATATTATGTGTTTCACATAGCAAAGTACAACAAATGACAAGCAACAAATAAATAAAAGAAGATCTTTATAAACTTAAAAGACAGACCATCTGCATAACGGTTTGTGGTGCATGAACAAAATATCTGAAGGAAAGAGAACATCCTTTGGGGTTGAAAGACTAATATGCTTATATGTTTCTATATAAGTGATGATATTTTGGTTTCATATTCGAGGGTTTTTATGTTTTTGATGTAGTCATTGAAAACATTATATCAACAGTATGTGCAAAAAATATATATTACATAAATAAAATATATACAGCTTTACATTATTTTACCTATGTACAATAACTCTCTGTATGTTGCATAATCAGGAGCCATGCATTTACATATAATTGAAACACTGAACATCTGATCTCTTCAAAAAAAAAATACTGCTATACACATCTTCATTATACCTCTTTATAACCCATCTCTGAAGTAAGCACACTGACATGAGAGGAATAAAACAAACAGGGTGAATGTGAGAAAAAGACAGAGAAAGAAAATATTAAAAAACAGCAAAAGAGAAAACAATGAGATAACTCTAGCACTTGCTCACTTTGTCTGTCCAGGAATGATTGTGATATTGTGATTGTGAGGATAGGAAGTCAGATATTATAGTAGTAGTGTATTAGTATCATTCTGCTTCACTACTGAATTCAGTTCCTCTCATCATAAAATATATGAAAGACCTTCAGAATATATATATATATATATATATATATATATATATATATACACACACACACACACACACGGAAGAAAACTTAATAATTGCAATTGATGAATGACGATGATGATATACACACTACCATTCAAAACTTTTGCGTCAGTAATTATTATTTTTTAATTTATACTTTTATGTACACAAATATTAAGCAGCACAACTTTTTTTCAACATTTATTATAATAAGAAATATGTTTCTTGAGCACCAAATCTGCATATTAGAATGATTTCTAAAGGATCATGTGACACTGAAGAGTGGAGTTATGGCTGCTGAAAATTCAAATTTGCCATCACAGGCGTAAATTAATTAAAGGAATAAATAAATTACATTTTGAAATATATTAAAATATAAAACAGATATTATAAATTGTAATTATATTTCACAATATTGCGGTTTTTACAGTATTTTCGATCTAATAAATGCATCCTTGGTGAGCAAAAGAGGCTTCTTTCAAAAACGTTAAAAAAATGTTACTGACCCCAAAATTTAATGGTAGTGTGTGTGTATCTATAAACTTTATTGAACAGACCATATACAATGTGGCACAGATTTGACTGACTTGACATAACCCTGATTTTGTCCCGTCAAACATTTCAGCATCAGTCTTGGCTCAGCAGATTATTCACTGGAACATACCGTGTTAATACAGTAAACGTGTGATGGCTGGTCACGAGAACACAGACGTAAGGTGGGTGTGTGGAAGCTTTTGAACTCTAAGCTAATTGTGACTCAGATATGACAAGCATGACTCATTCGGCCCCTCTGTGCGGACGTGACGTAAAGTGCCTGAACGTTTTAGTGTCGTCAAGTGAAACTCTCAAGGGACGACTTCTACAGAGCAGAGTTGAACTCGGCGATCAAAAAGTCGACATGGTCTTTGTCTTTGGTCTTAAAAGCCTCCGCAATGACTTGAGTCGCATCCCGGTGCTCCATTCCTTTAAGTGACACGCCATTCACCTCCAAAATCACCTGACCCACCCGTAACTGCCCACAGATATGCACAGAGCCCCCCTTCTGGGAGACAGAAACAGAGAGAAATTAGCAAAGAAAGTCTCAAACCTTCAGGAAGAGGGAGATCATCTATCAAAAGTGTGAGAGAAACGACAAGTGAGAAATGGGGGAGAAAATGACCGCTTGCTCTCTCTGATATGGCACTTTATATTGAGAGGTGATTATCTGACCTCCTGTCATCTTTTAAAGATAAAGTGCCTGAGGACAGGTAGAAAGAGATAACCAAGACAAGCGTTCTGGTTGTCATCTTTTGTTCAGCTGGAGGGAGGCCGGTCTGATTGCAGTCTAATAGCCTTGCTACATTTGGGCCAACAATCTCCTCTGCAGTCCACAATCAGGCACTAATGGTCACACTATGAACACGCTTACACTGTCATATAATCCTGCTGGAGTCTGATTTAATTTTTCAACATTTATTACAATTTAACTCAACATGATACCTGGGCTGTACATGTCTGATTAAAGATTGAATACTGATTGCTCTCACAATGAACATTTGATAAGAATCAAAGTGGATCTTAAGGAGTCTTGGAAGAGCGGTAGCCATGGTTACACCTGTGACATCGGCTCATTGTGCCATGCATTTCTTTCAGGTTGGATTCAGTTCATTACAGTGTCAGACAACATCTGAGATCTCACTCTAACATCACGTATTATGCTTTAAAAATACTGCTTTTAAAAACCATAGTGAATAGCCATCATGCCTGTTTTTTTGTTTGTTTGTTTTTTTAAATATAATGAACAGCACTTATTTCAATGCTCTCTGAATATGTCATGTTATATTAGCATTACCCTGGTTTAGGGTATCAAGGACAATCAAGGACTAACCTATTGTCAGAGTTCTGTCACTCCAGTCTGTTTATTCTTGGTTTGGTGACAGAGCTCTGACACTCCTTCTGCCTTGTCGTTGTGAGCGTGAGGGTACGAGTTGGCACTTCTGTCCATGTGAGTTGTTTTGTGAGAAGCGTGGTGTTCATATCCCGGCACTTCAGTCTAGTTTGGTTTTGATTCTGTGTTGGGGTTCAGACATTCATGCTCTATACGTTTATCTTCTGTTGTGTGAGCGTGCGGATTTGTTTGTTTCTATGTGCCATGTGCACTCCTGTCTATTGTATTGTACTTGTGGCCTAATGGTGAGGGAGTTGGGCTTGTAACCTGAAGGTTGCTGGTTCGATTCCCACACCGACAGGCATTGAAGGTGGGGATTGTGAATGAACAGCACTCTCGCCACCTTCGATACCATGACTAAGGTGCCCTTGAGCAAGACACCTAACCCCTAATTGCTCCCCTTGTAATTCGCTTTGGATAAAAGTGTCTGCCAAATGAATAAATGTAAATAAATGTATCTGATTATTGGTTAATTTGCCCTGCACCTGTCCTCCCTCGTTACCTGCTTTGTTTGCTCTCCCTATTTAATGTCTTTGTGTTTTCAGTCCTGTGCCACTGTGTTGTCTTATGTACCGTTTGTGTCCTGTCCTGCCCGATCCTGTACCCTGCCCACTTTAGACATTCTACTATGCCAACTACCAGTCATTAGAGTATTAGTAGACTGTCTGTTTAATATCTGCTAACCCTTTATTTTGTTGCTCTTCCAACAGGCATTCTACTGACTGTACTATCAGTTCTATAAGTTACTATAAGTAACTTTTACAAGTAAATGGCATCTTATTCTACTACTAGCCCTATAAACAGTCCACTAATACTCTAATGAGAGTTAGTTTACATGTAGTTGCAAATTAATGAGAGTTAGATGACATGTAGTTGCAAAGTTACTTAGTAGTTACAAGCATGTATAAAGTTGACATTCTAAACAAAGTACAACCCGGTTGCTGTTTCTGGCAGAATAGCTAACAAATAATGGTGTGTTCATGTTCTCCTGGCAATAAATTAATTACTTTGCGTTCAAATCAATTTGGATGTTGATGTACTTTTTCTAAAAAAAAATACAGAAAGGTTTCTGCTTTTACTAATTGATGAATAAAGAATGTGCATTGGGTGTGATTTTGCATTATTGCTTTATTTATTTGTTTTAATTTAATTTATGTAGATGCTGTAAACTGAATCAATATATGTTGTATCGAAATTGTACAATACTAACGTATTTTGTACATGCAACTTAGCTAATTTTATCATAAAAGATATATATATGTATACAATTTCATACATTCAATGTGCAGACACTGTATCCATTGCATCTGCTATTTTTTCTCACTGAAACTTGAGTTAAATAAAATATAAATTTTCTCCCTTGTAATTACGCAGGTGATACTGAGGTGACATTCATGTATGTTCAGCTCACAAACACAATCTTTACGACATAACTTGAACACACCGTTAGACAGATTCCTCCAGTCTTTTTTCCGAAACCCTGCCCTCTAAAGATGTATCAGCCAATCCAATGTCGGCACACTCAAACATTTAACAGGCAGAGAGAGTTTTTGATTGGCTAAAAAAGTGGCCTGCTCCCAAAACTCTTTTTTAAAAAAGAACCCAGGGCTGTCAAAGAAACAGGTGTGATGTCTCGGGACAATTTCTGGAGAAAAAAATATTTCACACTTTTAATTATGAAACATGTCCAGATGGGTCTGTGACAGGCTGTGTTCTTCTCTGACCTTTCCAATGGTGAGATTTGCACATGCTGGTTGTGTAAACTGACATTCTATGCAAATTTCAAGGATGCTCCACCAATCAACAAAGAATACAAATACAGCAACACCGCTACAGCACTTTGTCCTCATTTAGCAGCATAAACACTATTAGATACAAGTTATGTTAATCTCATTTTTTTTCATGCCCTAAAGCTATAAGCATATCACTAGATGCTTGATCCCCATCAGGTTTGAAAATGCAAGCAAACACATTTCCACTTGCGCTAAAGGGGAAATTTCTCACCTTCATGTCGAGTGAACATTACACTGAAAGAAGCAAGCACACAGACACATGCACATAAACAGGTCCTAAATATGCTAATGTACAATATAAGCTAACAAATGCTGGAATAAAGGTCATCAAAGAAATAAGGGGAAAACAAACCAGCTCCTTTATACTGTACTTAAAACTTCCTGTAAAGTTATGACAAAAGACTAATCTAGCATCTTAACACTGTTAGGTGCACAGGGGTCTGTCTAATAGGGAAAGTATTAACCGTGTCATGACTCATTTCTAATAAGAAAATTGGACTTGTTTTGTCATGCGGCTCTATTAATTTAGACATATAAAGTAGAAGCAGTTTTACTGACCTAAGCATTCACGTGTCTATGAAAGAACAGCTTTTAAAAGCTTTCTGAAACCACATTATATAAGTTACAACTGTATATTGTAACTTGATGGGTGTAATATCAGACCTTCACAGTACATTAGCCACCCTTTCCATTAGTGGAACAAAAGGTATTTTCTGGGAATAGTAATTCTAAGACTTTGTGATACTTTTATGTAAACATTTCATATTTGTTACAGAACAAAATTTCTATGTGGCTGGGTTAAAACAATACAGAATGCCAAATCAACATACTTTATAGCTCTGCACCAAAATCTACAGCAGCAAGCTGCCCAGCTTTCTAGGCTTTTAGCAACAGCAGTGGCTCTCAGCTGGTTTGACCATCTATAAATACACACACATAAAATTAGCCCACGAAAATTATAATAAATTTGCTTCTTTTGGGAGCAGCCAACTTTGCATTATACCTGCATGCAAATCTTTACCAGCGAACACACAAAAAAACAGTTATGCAATTTATTGGTATGTTTTGGTAATTTTATGACTTATAAATTGACAACATAAGTACGACATTGCATGCTAAGAATATCTTTTGTGCTTTATTTACAATGATGTGATATACATTGAGCACCACTGACAGGACAGGAAAGTTTGTTTTTCTGAGGTGAGAGACTTTTTATTTAGAAAATAACTTTTCAATAATGAAACTGACATAGCCTGGCAACATCTCATCTGACCGAAGATCTCTTTACTTAAAATGCATCTGAGAAAACTGTCAACAGCTTTCACACACATCTTTCAAAATAAAAGTCTTGCATCAGAAGAATAGAGAATTACGTTTGTTGTTGTTTCTTTGACTGTACACTCTGCAACACACTCAAAGCGGTCTAACCCTAACATCTGAGAAACACCTGAGCTACAGTACTACATAGCAAGGTTTTGTTTTTTGCTTTTGTTTTTTTTTTTTAAATGGAAGCTCATAAGTGACTGATTTGGAATGTTTAACATAGGAAACAACTTCACATGAAGTGCAAAGCAGTTACTCATACTTGATTTCTACATGTATCATGTTGCTATGTATCATGTATCATATGACATTCTAATAACATAGCATACTTGCATTTGTGGTAAAATATTCCATTTTTAATTAGAATGAACTATTTTTGACAATAGTTTTCACATTTTTGACACTACTGTTCAAAAGATTTATAATAATTTCAATGAACTTGTGTGCTGTGCATTCTGGTATTGCCTTCTCCACAATGGATACTGCCTTAGATTTAGGCAAAAAATAATAACATTTACTATGCTTCCTTCCTTGTGGAACAGCCATCATGTAATGATGGCACAACATGCTAATTAGACAGCTCATTAAGGTTTGGAAGACAGCTGTTGTTTTCAGAAAAGTTAATCTTTCTTAGCCATTGTGTTGAACTTTAAACCATTCTAACCCACCTGTATGGTTGCAATGCGTGGCAGAGGCTGTCTGGTGTTGGCACCCCCTTCAACAGCAATACCCAGTGTACTGGCACACTTGGGCACCCGTACCAGTATAGGCTCCATTATTCCCATCTAAAAACAATGAAAAAAAGGAACGCTACTTTAGACATCACCCTTAAGAAGACAGAAAAAGAAAGAGATTTCAAGAAAAATCAGAGCTAAACCAAAACCTTCCTTAAACAGCAGAAGGACAAATGAGACTAAATCCTTACATTTTGACATTAAGTCAAATATGCCTCTGTTTAACAGTTGCTTATATGATGAAATGACACTAAATCATTTCAACAACTGCTCTCTCACCTGTTTTGTGGAGGCCTGTGCGAGTCCTTCCGCTCTGCGTGTGTCACCTGTGACCTGCAGGAAGGGAGGTTTACCTGGTCGCGGGCTGCTGTCCTTACTCAACCCTCCAGCCTCTGCGATATCCACACCACTGTCCTCGCTCAGAGTCTGTCCGCTGTCTGACAGCTGGGACAGTGTGGCTCCTGGGAATATAGACAAATGAGCGCACAAAGCCATAAATAACCACACAATTTAGCTTTCGGAGATTAAAGGTCTGCATTCAGAATTTATGTGAACCTCACACATTAGTTGGATCTGAAAAGAGTTATACAGCTGAATGAATTCCCTAAGTGCTGAACTTCATCAAAGTTTAGATGTACCTACTACGGCTGTCAATTCAGTATGTTAAATTAGCGTGACTAATTATTTCAAATGAATAAGATGCCGCCTGACCCCCGATGTGCATTAAGTAAAAAGGCATCCTACCATCTGAGAAATTAAAACATTAGGTACCTTCTTTTATCTTTGTATTGACATCTAAAGCCAATTTCAGTAATGTATATTCAACATGGGTATTGATAGAGATTCCCTGATTAAATTTGATTGTGATTCATTTTGGTATATTTCCATTATAATGTCTATTTTGCTTGCGTATGAAAGATATTCTCTGGCAGCTAATGCTGTACATTATACAGGACCGATTCTAACTTGATGCATTATAAAAATAATCATTTTAAAACTTAACAACAGGACTCAAACTATGCATTTCAATTGCTATTTATTATATAACAGATACATTGCAATAATCAACACAACCAAAAATGCTCTGTGGATGCCAACTAAACTTGCAACTGAACCAACCAACTGAACACTACCTGAACTGAAATTGCATTTCTTGAGAAAAACTGTTATTATAAAAAATAAAATTATGGTAATGATTGTCTTGTGCTTAAGGACTTTTAAGTTGAAGTGTTTTCTGTTCCTAATGTTTCATTCCTGTGTTTAGTTTCTGTTTGCTTAGTTTTGTTTCCATGACAATTAATCACCTGCACCTGTCCTGTGTTAGCCTCTGGTTATCTTGTGTATTTAGTGTTTTCCCATGTTCTTTGTCTGGAGCCAGTGCCTGTACCGTGAAGCTGGATTAGCTGGGTAGCCAGGTAAATTTCAGATTAGTTTGCACCAATCCTGGGTTTTAGGTACCATGAAAGTGACTTGGCTTTTAACAGTATTCATCACCATAGTAACTTACGCTCCACTGCTAACCTGTTGGGGTGGGTATTGTTCTAGGTAATAGATCGCACAACGAAACTGGACAAATCAGATGTGAGCAAAGTGACAATGACACATCCAATGCAATTAAGTCACTCCCCCAGTTTCTCTTCCTCCACTATATGGTCACTATATAGTAAAAACAAGCATTTAACGGTGAAATTGTCTGGCTTTAATGATAATTAGAATTATTTTATTATTTATATATGATTTATATAATTATTATATGATCTGTATTATTATTAATCCATTACACTCAAGCAATTTTAGTTTAACAGTTATTATTAAGCATTTAATTTAAATGAATATTAATATATACAGTAATACAAATAAGCAGTAGAATCAATAGATAACTCTTGAAAAATGACTACATGTGACCTTACATGTTTGAGTCTCTATCGCTATATATTATCAACTATATAAACTAACTTCTTCTAAGTTTCACTTGCACTGACAGAGCAAGATAATATATTTTATTTGTCCTCTTTCATGGACAAGTATTTTCTTCAGTGTAAATGCATTTAAATTCTTCAGTTTCTTCAATCTCTTAACCTTCAGCAAAAGAGCTCTGAATTGCGCTGACTCTCTCATGAGAAGTGAATCACACACAGTTGTGATTGGCTGTTTGCCACTGATGTCACGCTTTCCTGTGTACATGGCTCCACAAACTCAGGATCAAAGCAAGAGTTGACAGAGAAAGTTGATGATCAGCAACAAAGCCAGATTGGAGTGGTTTGGTTTTGTAAACTTAAACTAATCCTATAACCCCGAGTTTGTTCAGCTGCCATCATGGTACAAGCCCCTGGTGTTGTTCTAACATGAATATTATGTTTGATGCTCTCATTCTGTTCCTGTTTCTCTGGTCTTCGTGTTTGATTTGTTTGTTTATTTTTGTCAATATAATTCACTGCATTTGGATCCAGCTCTCCTTTGTAATTGAGTTCAGCCTACATTACAATAATTATAAAATCATAAACTCAGTAAAAAGTATTGAAAGTCTTTTTCAATGATTTATACATGTCATTTGTTTGTGAAACGAACTTCACTGGTTACATTACATGTTTCTGATTCTCTAAAAAGGGCTAAATTAAAGGTCTAATTAGTGAAATATTAGTCATCATTTACTCATCCTCATGTCATTTAAAACTTGTATGACGTTCTTTCTTCTATGGAACATAAAAGGAGATATTTTGAAAAATGTCTGTTTTTTTGTTTATATACCAAAAATTAACCAAAACTGTTTGATGACCAACCTTCTTCAAAATGTCTGCTTTCTTTCACAGAAGAAAGTGATTACAGGTTTGAAATAACATGACGGTGAGTAAACGAGTACTTTAAATTCACTGCATTGTGGTAACATTGCGATTAAACTTTACCTCATGTAAACACAATTCTCTGATCAAACTAATGCAATTAAGCTCATAATCGTAGTAACCATAATCGCAGCAAACTATGTGGCGTATGCCGACTTTAATCGACTAATAATCAGGCATGTAACACATTAATCACATTATTATTGATCTGACCAAAGTGTGCATGTGCTCGGACAGGGATGCCGCATGAATGAACTCCATGATATTCTGAAGTTTTCCCTCCACTCTGAATCACTGAACTCTGTCAACAACTCTCTGTGCAGCCCGTGCTGCTTATCTTCATCCAGAGATGAAGGCAAACCGAGTTACAGCGGCATTGCTATTGTTCATCACGGTAGAAAATAATATCCAATATGTCCTTAGAAAAGTTTTTTGCATTTGATGAAATAAGATTAAAACAGTTGCCTGCCACATGCCTACTGTACCCGAGTTCATCATTTGTGCCCTGGGGTATGCGAATAATGGCAGTAAAAATAATCACACTTTTTAGCATAAAGAGAAAAAGAGGTTTGCTCTGTCATGTAAACATCTTACTGCGATTAAGTCCTTACTTTGATTATTGGAAATAATCACATTATTGGTGCACATGTAAATGTAAACTGTAAATGTAGTCAAGGATTTTCCCTTTTGTGTAAACTATCCCTTTAAGATATAATTTCAGAGTGCCTTCACCTCGTAGCTGGGGCTGAGGCCTTTCCTCTGCCGTCTCTGGATCAGGGTGTAGCGGGCTGTTCTGGGTGGCACCGCAGCTGTGTGTAGATAGGGGGCCGTCCAGCTTCTCTGGGCTACAGGGAGGCGGTGCAGGCATTAGCAAGGAAGGTGAAAGGGACGGAGAGGAGCGAGGAGAGACCATTGGGGTGCCCTCTTGAGAACGATTTGGAGACTCTGGGTGTGGGGACAACACCGCCGCATGCCTGCTCATCAGAAACTGAACCAGATCTCTACACGGTGGTCCGGAGGAAGGGCTAGCGTGATAGGATGATAATCGTGGAGAGCTGTGATGGTGAGAGCAGGGTGGAGGAGTGTGATGGACAGAGCAGGTGGAAGTGGTGTGGTGGATGGTACACGGGGAGTTGTGAGCAGAGCAGGGCGAATGAGAAGGATGTTGGGTGTGGTTTTCCTGGTGCCGCCTACAGGGGGCAGTAAAGAACAGGTTGGTCTGGGACAGCTTAGACGAAGGTCGTTTGGTTTGACTTTTTGGGCTGGCATGTCGAATCGGCGGAGGGGGAGGCTTGAACGAGGGGGGTGACTCAGATGATAGCGGCACCTTATCCTGAAATAAAACAAACGCACAGTCCATATTTATCTCCTCACTGTCGGTTGCAAATACTAAGACATGCAATTAAAGAATCCATTATCATTGAGGGAGGTTATGATAATGCTGAGGAAAAAAAACACAATCTGACATTTTAAAGCTTTTAAAAGTGTCATTTCCTTCCCAAAAGTCAGCACATTATGATATTAACAGATGATAGTGTTGTCAGTGTACAATGTAGCACGAGCAAATGTTAATAACAAGATGGTCAATTACGGATTCATCCAAGATAATCGTTTATGATTACAAGAGCTAATAGTGAGCTACTGATGCTTAATTGAGAAGAAAAGGTGGAATAAAAAGATTGAGTTTGACAAATTCAAACTTCAGCAAATTGACTGTAGATAAAAAGGAAATCTGCCACATGTGTGTTCTGATGTAGAACCTAATGCCTCATTTTATGATATCACCATGCATTTCTTTTGCAAAATCAAAGTAACTGGCATAAGGGGTGGAATAAGCTCTTTTGACTAGTATATGCTACCCCATGTGTTCGGGAAGTGTAAAATTACTTTGAATACAATGTAAAGGTTTGGAATATTGGGTCAACTACAGAAATGGAAAGCATTTTTTTTTAAATTATATATTAAATTAATCACACTACCGTTCAAAAGTTTGGGATCAGTAGCTTTTTTCTTTTTTAATAAATTAATACTTAATTCAGAAAGGATGCAATAAATGCGAAAGTGGCAATAAAAACTTTTGTATTTTTACAAAAAATTATTCTATTTCAAATAAATGCTAATCATTTGACCTTTCTATTCATAGAGGAATCCTTAAAATGTATCAGTTTCCACTAATATATTAAACAGAACAGTAGTATTCAACATTGATAATAAAAAAATGTTTCTTTAGCACCAAATTAGCATATTTGAATGATTTCTGAAGGATCATGTGACACTGTAGAATGTTTTCCATCACAGGAATAAATTGCATTTTAAAATATATTAAAATAGAAAACAGTTATTTTAAATTGGAAGAATATTTCACAACATTTCTATTTTACTGTATTTTGATTCAGTATTTCAGAACTTCTGAATGGTGCACTGAATGGAGTTTTTGCCTTTTTCAATTTTATTTTTTGAATTAAATTTAATGATCGATATGTGGCACTGCATATGCAACATATTCTTAATTTACAAAGAGGTCAAGCAGTGGCATACTGCACAGTATATATACACAACCTCGACTAAATCACGAACTATGAGACTGCTGTATCAATCTTTGAGATTACAAAATACAGCCGTATGAATTATAAACATTCAAAAACAAAACAAAATAAATCTTTTGATTTTCTTATAGGTTTACAGGGGATGTGACAGTGTTTGTATTTCAGAGATAAATGTTTTGTTTTCCTAAATCCTGTCCCTTTCTTTCCTTGTTACACTCAAATGATAAAATACAAAAAACATTTTAACGCTGGCTGATTTTACTCCGTAAAAAGTTTGTTTAATCCAGTCTAACAACAGTTAGACACACACACACACACACACAAAATTATTAAACAACTCACCAGAGCAACGTCAGGAAGAGAATTTAGACTCTCAAGTGGCATCAAACTCCCATCCAACCTGCACTCACTCTATAAAAGCAAAGCAAAAAGCATAAACAATCACTGAAATGACTCGGTTGTGCACAGCAACAATCACTCCAGAACAAAATACAATCAAAAGATGTTTGAGTTTAAGACATTCGCGCTCCACTTGAGATGCAGCTCTCCACTTCTCAGCCTTTCTCATCAATTCAGCTCAATTGCCAGCTTGTGTTGAGTGAGATTTACAATTCATAATAACGGTTGGAATCAAATCAGGAAGTTACCAAAACTTAGCAGACCAGACCATTCAATGCAGACACTGTAAAAATCAGTCTGAACATAGTTAGCTATTACAGATACAAATAATGATCTCTCTTCTATATAAAAATATATGATTATTTTGTCACATAGCCTTGTTTACGTTTTCCACGTGTTCACTGTTTTGGTTTTGTTCCCGCCACTCTGTCATCATTGTTGTCAGCTGCTTGTCAATCAGTCATTCCCTACACCTGTTCCCAGTCATTTGTTACTATATTTAGTCCCTGTGTTTCCTTCACTGTTTGTCGGTTCTTGTTTGTGTTAGTGTCGTTGTACCGGATCTCGTCATTGGAATTAAAACCCTGTTATTATTACTCTACGTTTAATGTCTCTTCGTCTTCTGTCTACCGTTTACTCGGCCAGCGTGACATATTTTTTATTTCCCAAAACTTTTCTTAAGGATGTTCTTATCTTTTTTCGGTTGCATTTTATTTTATTTTACAGTGCGTGCACATACATGTACTCACAGTGTACTGAGTAAGAGGTAGTAACTACCTGGGTTAAGGTTAGGTTTAATGGTAGTTTCATGGCTAGTACCTAGTTATTACCCAGTTATTGTAATTACTATAATAAGTACATAGTATGTACATTGGGAAAATGACTGTAAAATAAAGTGCTACTCTTTTTTCTTACAGATTGTTATTCATTTTCATGAAAAGAATGTTCTTAAAAATCCTCTTAAGTAACTTATAGTTAGGATAACTTCCAACCTTTCTTAAATCCCCAAAAGTAAGATGTTTAATGAAATTATTAAACAGCAATCTGTAGTAAATGTACAAAGATGGGCTTTGAGGTGTTTCATTCAGCGTGCCTTGTTGTAGCAGGAGACTGCAGGGGTCAGCTGGCAAGCAGAAGGAGCGTGGCCTTCTGGATGGGTGACGCAGATAGAATCAGGGTGCAGAAGGCCTGGGCCTCCATGCCGAGCTCTCCACGCCTCCATCTCACGATGTAACACCTGCCCATCAAATCGCTCCAGGTCATGCGGAGCAATCAGTGTCCGCACCTCAGCCAGCAAGGACAGCTGGGAAGCAGGAACAGCCAAGAGATCATTAAATGAAATACCTGAAATCATCCAAAATATGATCATTTTTTCATTTGAATACAATGCTAAAGAGTTTTCAGTGATATTTTGACTCTGCCATAGACCAGGGCATTATGGTTTGTTAGCAAATCTTCTGAGGTTCTTTGCTGTCAGCCTCACCTTGGCATGTGTGTTAAACAGTTCAAACAAGGCCATGGCCAGTGGCTCTACCCCAATGTGTGCACGCTGGTACTCTTGAATGTAGTAGCTCATGGTCTGTCTCTCTGTCTCTGTTAGAAGCATGAATGCCTGTTCTTCCAGCGAGTTCCACGCTCCTGTGCGTACCACTCCGACTGCTGGCACAACACCTTTACAGCAGACTGGCTGCAAAAGAGACAAGATAAAACAGTAGAGGGTGTGTCTACTCGAACTGTAATGTTGTGCAGGCATGTGAAACCATATTGTCAAGTCAAATGTTTGCATCTACAAAGATACCTTCATTTGTTTAATTTTTAAATCATATCCTTTTAACTATATCCTTCACTGCATCTCAGAGCAACACGATGTTTCATTATTAAATGAATCTTGTGAAAGTGTTTATGGAGAAATCATTTGAGTGAATGATTCAATAACCCATTTCATAAAGACAGCCTCTTGCTTCATGTCTAAATAATTCAGCCATGTTATTTTAGTATCATTGAGATGCTATTATAGTTTACTATCTTATTGTTGTATTTTCCACTTTACTTTTCATTTTAGTTTGTTTATTAATTTTGTTGTGTATCTTTTTTAATATGCCTTTTTTATATTTCATTTTAGTTATTTTAGTATATCAATTTAATCAAAATGACAATCAGAAATGTTGCTAAGTGAAATAAACTTAAAGTTTAAGTTCTTATTTTAATGTTATTTTATTTGTACCAGAAGGAAAGATAACGTAACGATGATATTTATTAACAATCAGCAAGCAAAATGTGATAAGATAAAGTTCTTTGGCATAGACGCCGTCCGTAGCTTACATGCTGAGGATTGCAGACTCTGCATTTCCTGCCTAAAGATGAAGGCAGGGGCATAGCTGACCCCCGGGAGGTATAGACAGGGACCATCCTGGTGGTGGTGGGGAGAATGGAGGCGAAGGTTGGCGTGAGCATCTGTGAACTCAGACATGTGTAAGTACCGATCTTATATACTCCAAATGTTAGATGATGAAATGATTGGTTACATCTAAACTAATAGTAACGTAACATTTTTTTAAATTCATACATTGGGGAGAACAAGTATTTGATATACTGCCGATTTTGCAGGTTTGCCCACTTACAAAGCATATAGAAGTCTGTAATTTTTATCATATATAATATTATATAATAACTAAATATTAAGTTCTGCTTTTCTGATGTATCAAATACTTATGTCATGCAATAAAATACAAATTAATTACTTCATAAAATGTGATTTTCTGGATTTTTGTTTTAGATTCCGTCACTCACAGTTGAAGAGTACCAATGTTAAAAATTACAGACTTCTACATGCTTTGTAAGTGGGCAAACCTGCAAAATCGGCAGTGTATCAAATACTTGTTCTCCCCACTGTATTTCAATATACAAAATTTTATGAAGATCAATCAATGTTACTTATGCAATTGCAATTGCAGTATAAATGCATTTATGCTATGTCTAACCGCATTAAACAGTCTGTGTAAATACATCTAATTGAATTTATTGTTTAATTGTAAGAATCTGACGTTTAAAAAAGGGGGCATTAAGCATAGAAAAAAAATGTACATTTACAAATATCCTTTTTAATTTTTAAATTAAATTTTTCAGTTGAACTCATTTCTACTGACAAATTAGTATTGTAGTCACTAAATGTTTGCTTGTTAAGCTCACATGAATTTTTTTTAGGTAATTTTGCATGATTTTATGGTGCTTGGGAAGCCTTTCTGAAACCCTTAGGAGGTTTCTCATATTAAAACTCTGCCTTTGAAGTCTGGGAAGGCAGCTGGCTTCAGTTTCGGATACATCCAAGGTTACTAATTTATTTTTTATACCTGAAAATAAGCAAGTAGTGGCATGTAGAGCTACAGTGATATAAAATAGTTGTGCAATCATTAGTCACACCATGTAGTTGATATGAACTGATGTAATGTGCATGTTCAGGTCAGTGTGTGGGCAGCAGGCACTCATGGGAAAGAGAGAATAGCAGCTGCAGGACTGAATCTCCGAGACCTCACCAGTCAGCCATGTCTAATATGTAATGCTACATACCCTGGGGTAACATACTATCTCTCGCTCGCTCTCTCTCTCTCCCTCTCTCTCAGCTAGTCATCCACCTTTTCTTTGAAAACATGCCCCTCCTCTGATTTCTACTTTTAGACATTCTCCTTAATCAGACCCACATCACTATAGCTCCAGTATTTGTCAACAAGCCTCATCTCTCTCATTCTCCCTGCCTCTATATCTCCAGGTGCTGCTATTGCTATAAAAAAACACTGAAACACCATGCATTGTATATCCATGCCCCCAGGTATCTAGCTGGTGACTTACTGTGAGAAAAAAAAAACTTCAGTAAAGGAACATTTTTAAAGACATTTAAGTAAAGGAACCTTCAAAAGTTAAGTGTGTGAGAAAATGGGGATACATCCATTCAACAACACAGAGGAGTTAGTTCATGGTGATACGACATTACATTTTAGTGTTTGATTTTAAATTTCTTTAATTATGATAACTCATTTTGGATTTGTATTGGGTCATCACCTAATGTCAAATTTAAAGTAGTGAAGGAAAACCATTTGAGAACCACTTCATTCCATGTATGTTAGTATTTGTGAGAGAACATATGTAGAGCATATATGAGTATAATATACAAATTCACATTATCTTTCAAAAGTTAGATTTTTTCATAATAAAATTAATACTTTTATTCAGCAAGATGTGTTAAACTGATCAAAAATGATAGTAAAGACATTTACATTGTTATAAAAAAAATTCTAATTTAAATAAATCCTGTTCTCTTGAAATTTCTTTTAATCAGAGAATCTCTTTACCATCACATGAATAAATTACAAATTAAAATCAATTAAAATAGAAAACATTTTATATATTTTAATAATATTTCAAAGTATGACTGTTTTTATTGTACTATATTTGTGATCAAACACATGCAGCCTTAGTGAGTGAAATAGACTTATTTCAAAAGCAACCTAGAACTTTGGAACAGTGTATGTGCTATTAAAGTTACATGAAATAGAAAGGGAAAGAAAGAGAAAGATCAGGGAAAGATAATGAGAATGAGGCAGACAGAGAAGAGACAGGTTTGCTCTGACAAGCACCGGTTTGCTTGCAAAATCAATACTTTTTTGTATTTAGTTGCATCTGTCCTTGAGCGCTTTCATTTGAAGAAAAATAGGAATGTCTTTCCCTTCCTCAAGGATTTCCTGTTCTGTTTCTCTACTCACACAAGGTCAATGGTACAAACTTCTTCAGACCAATTCATGATCAGACTCAAAATACTCAGTATGAAATAATTATGGCTGTAACACAGACAGCTTAATTCTTTTAATTATTTAAAAGTGTTTACATTTATTTAGTGTTCTACAAAGTGCTAATTTTCATCCTGCTACCATCAGAAAGTACATCAGAAACCTACTTCATCGCCTCACATTATAAAGTTACTAACCTAAATTTGATTGTTGTACGGATAACAGAGAAAAGCTGGTTATTAGTTGCAAGGAAGAGTGCTTAAGCTAACAGCTTATTAAAGTAGCTGACACCTGGGCCCTCAATTTATATAATGTGTGTGCGATCAGATTTGATAATTTGATCCCAAATTCAAAGGATTTCATCATTAAAGAGTAGAAAAAAAACAGATATTTACAACAAAAAAAAGAACATGAAAATATGTTAAAGTATGCCAAGTATGTAAACTGTAAAGCATGCAAGAAAATGTTTTTGAATAAGTTCCACACTTTCCATGCAGCACAACCATTTTCAGCTAACAACAACAACAAAAACAATAAAAAATAATAATAATAAATGTTTCTTAAACACCAATTCAGTATATTAGAATGATTTCTGAAGGATCATGTGACACTGAAAACTGGAGTAATAACTGCTGAAAATTCTATCTTTCTATCTATCTATCTATCTATCTATATATCTATCTATCTATCTATCTATCTATCTATCTATCTATCTATCTATCTATCCATCTATCTATCTATCTATCTATACACACACAAATGTGTATAAAATAATCACATTTTGGGTGATTTATGCGCATAAACCACATATTATATATTATGAGGCCCAGAGTCCACAAATACAAAGTTTAAAATTGCACTTAATGGAAATCATATAATTTGTAATTTGCAATTTGTAAAAACACAGATTTTAATCATTCATGTCAACTGAGAAAAAACTGAGAAGGTTTCATTTGGCAAGCTGCTTTGCACTTTATCACAAAGAGCCTAGACTGATGATGCCAGGAGTCTGGAGAGGACCATCCATCCCTCATTACTGCCCTCATTCCTGGATATTGCTGACCCACAGCCCTGATCACTAAAACTGTCCCTTGGCGTTCCACTATGCCAGCCTTAATCAATAACTCAGGATGAGGCTGCCTCAGCCAAATTAACTCTTATGTTTAAATGCACATACACAAGCACCCTTCTGACAGACTCATCCCCCACAACCAACATACATTACCAGTCTCAATTCCACCAAGGACTATTGCTTAACTGAGAAATATCTAGCTATTCTTTAAGTATGAATAGCCATTGTGATTTACAGGAAGTATTGTACATTATGAAAGTGATGACTATGGATGCTGATGACGTTAGGTCTGACTTTGTTGATTTAAATTAGTTATGACTCAGAGCTGGATGCAGCACTAAGGGAGTTAAGTCAAGAACAGGAAAATGAGGCAGATCCTCTCTGTCATGATAATGTGATGAATTATGTTAGACAATCAAACAATCTATTAAAAATATGTGGGAGTGACACAAAGAAAGAAAGAGAGATGCTGTTCCCTGTAAAACATTGTAATTCTTAAGTAAACAGTTCAGTCCCACTTCTTATTAAGTGGCCTTAACTACAATGTACTTATTGTGTTCATATTGTATTGCAAAACACTTTTGCTGCTATAGAGGTAGGGTACAGGTAAGGGACAGGTTTGGTGGTATGGGTAGGTTAAGGTGTAAGGGATGGATCAACAGTATAAATATAAATTTAATTACAGAAATGAATTACCGAGGTAATTACATGCAGGTATTTTTTTACACAATAAGTGCATTGTATCATATGAATAATTTAAATATAAGTACATAGTAGTTAAAGACCAAAGTGGGACCAACAAGTTCATTCAAAAATGTTATGCTTGTAACTTACATTCCAGAAATTCAAAACATACACACTGACACAGTCACCAGCTCAGTCACCTTCTCCACACTGTGCGTGACAGAAGACCAGATCTCAAAATAAAGGGGAAAACATGAGCTGGGATTTAGCTGGATAGATTATGGCAGTGGCTCGTTTGCCTCATCCACTCTAGCCCCTTGGATGACGAGACAATCAAGGCATCGGGGTGGAGTAAACTTTGTTGATCCACAATAACTCCCCAATCTTGCTGGATGGGACTGGAAGGAGGCCATTTTTCAATGTCTGGAGAGCTTCATCTCGCCCTATGCATTACAGCCAGCCCCAGAGTCTCGTCCCAAGAAGACCGCCAGTTCAATATCCCGTCACAAGATGGCCACCGGTCAGAACCATTCCAGCGTCTTGTGGCCGCCACCACGCCTGATCCCTCGGTTAAAATGGCTGCCGCCACGCCTGAGCTCTTGGTCAAGTTGGCCACCGCCACACCTGAGCCATTCTTAGTCCAGAGGCGAGAGGCAACTCCCTTCCTTGACCTGGAGGCGAGAGGCGACTCCTTTCCTTGTCCCAGAGGCAACTCCCTTCCTTGTCCCAGAGGCGACTCCTTTCCTTGTCCCAGAGGCGACTCCCTTCCTTGTCCCAGAGGCGACTCCTTTCCTTGTCCCAAAGGCGACTCCCTTCCTTGTCCCAGAGGCGAGAGGCGACTCCTTTCCTTGTCCCAGAGGCGACTCCCTTCCTTGTCCCAGAGGCGACTCCCTTCCTTGTCCCAGAGGCGACTCCCTTCCTTGTCCCAGAGGCGACTCCCTTCCTTGTCCCAGAGGCGACTCCTTTCCTTGTCCCAGAGGTGAGAGGCAACTCCCTTCCTTGTCTCAAAGGTGACTTCTTTCCTTGTTCCAGAGGCGACTCCCTTCTTTGTCCCAGAGTCCTGTACTAATGTCTTCTTCAGCCCATGAGCTCCCTCCAATGTTCTTCTCCATATGCCCGTGGCCATAGTGGCTGAGCATGGGGAGCTGCCGGCTCCACCCTGGCCTCCCGCCTTGTACCATCCTGGAAACAACAGACCCTGATTACCCGTCGACTCCAGGAGGCCCTCCCTCCCTCCCCAGCTAAACCACCTATGAGGCATGAGGACGTGCCTCAAGGGAGGAGTGAGTACTGTCACAGTCACCACCTCAGTCACTTTCTCCGCACTACAACTCCCAGCATTCCTCCTGCTCAACACCTCCACTCACTCATCAATCACCTACACCTGCAAGCCATCACCCTCATTACCACTCATCAGCACTTCCTATAAAGACTCACTTCTCCTATACACCGGGGTCTGATTTGGGTCACAACCCAACCTATTCGACTCACCTGAGTAACCTACCTGTTTGTTCCTGATCCATCTTCCGTCTTCTGTCTTCCATCTTCCTTTCCCTCGTGTTACCTGCCTGGATCTCCTTCTCACTTGTCACCTCAATCGCACACCAGCTGCACAGATAACACTGTGTATCACCACCAGCTAAGTATAGCTTTCATCAATACCTGTGTTGCATTCCGGCTCTGTTCTCCCTTCGTTGCAATAAAGTCTTGTGTTTTCACTTACTTCCCTAGTCTGTCTTCTTCTGTGCGTGACACACACATTTAAAAGTTTGGGGTCAGTACGATTTTTAAAAAAAAAAATGTTTTTAAAGAAATCTCTTATGCTCACCAAGGCTCAATTAATTTATTAAAAGGTAATTTATTCCTGTGATTGAAAAGCTGAATTTTCAGCAGTCATTACTCCAGTCTCACATGATCCTTCAGAAATTTGTCTGTTTGTTGGTCTGTCTGTGGATTAGATTAACATGTTCCCTAAATTGTATAAAGTGGCATGGATATTCTTTAAAAGTTAACCTTTTGTAATCCACCGAAGAAAAGGCATGCAAGTTCATATAAACTAATAATTTTAATTTTGGGATAAATATAGATACACCGATATCAGTATTGGGTCCTATACTGCGCTTGTGTACTCGTACTCCAATACCAACAGCCAAAGCCACGCATTGTACAGCGCTTGTGAAACACTGACAACAGAGCAAACAGACAGCAGAATGGATGTATCAGAGAAGGATCTCTATGAAGTAAACGTATTGAATTAATAGAATGATAAACAAATTAAATATTTTTGCCTATATAGCTGCTGTGGGTGAATTGATAAGCAAAACGCTTAGTGGATTGAGTGCGCAGCAGCACAGACAAGTGAGGTTGTTGAGCGCACTATTAAATCGAGTTCTCTTTCATGTCTTCTTGTGCTTGAATGAAAAAAAAAAAAATCATACAAAATTATGTCAAAACGCCCATATAAGCAACTATATCTTGTGAAACAAAGTCAGTTAAGTGAAATTAAATAGTTGAGAAAGAGTTTGCATGCATAACAGTATGTTGGATACATGCAGCTCTTCAAGTGAATGCAGCCTAATAAACCTATTGCTGTCTTTGTCCTCAAAGTTAATCCAACAACAAAAGACAAAGAGAAAGTCACTCACTGCTCTTGACTGGTTAAGTCCTGCTGGAGCAGCTCTAAATATTCACTGTGATACTAAATTAAAGATAAAATATTATAGAACAATAATATGAACAGTGAAAGTAACAGTAGCTCCTGTATAATACATTTTAACAGGCATAATTAGGAATGAAAATAAGTGAAAGAAATATATATTTGCTAAGCCAACTAATTTGATTAAAATTCTTACGGTTTCTATGAAATGAAATGCAATGAAAAAATGCAATGAAAATACAGGTATCAATACCTGTATTGGCAAGTACCCATAGTACACATTTCAAGCTCAGTGTAGGCTATGGACTTGCTAGTAGATGAAACAAGGAAACTCCAATAATATGGACATCATTAAGAAAGTAGTTGAGAATAAACCTACTGACATAGACAGAGAGGGGGACTGGTATGCTGGGCACACAGGTGTATTTTGAGTGACCTACATAAGTCCTATTGAAGTGGTTTGCTTAGGCTTGTTGAAGCTCTGATTCTTCAGGCAACACATGATAGACAGCCTGTATTGTATCTGTTCCATGAAGCCTTCTAGAAGGACACGGCCCTCTCGCCTGCCAGCTGAATGATGGAAGACTCGGGTTCATTCCAACAAAATAAAAGTGTTCCAGGCTTGAGGCACAGGGGACAGGAGGGGAGGGCAGTGGGCAGCCCAGCCTAAAGCAGCGAATTTGGTACTGAGAAGGGTTATTTACGCGTGACCAAACAAGCTAAACAAACTGCTTAAGGCTACTGAGTCAAAAAACAATTTGGATCCAGAAACCATTGAAAAGATCGGATGGTCTATGAACCAATCATTCTTTTGTCCTTTAAGTTCAACTTTTATGCTCCAGAAAATAATGTAATAATACTTAATTCCCTAACACCTTGAATGTAACGAAGCACTATGACTATATCGACTCTAAACATCCATTTGCAGATGCTGCCACTTGCTTTTTCAGCACAAGGATTAACAACAAATTAAAAAATAAATTATTGCTTAATTTATGTTTCAGCATTGATCAATGCATCTGTTGTCCTGTCCTCATTCAAATGTAATTGTATAAGCCAATAGCAGTTCTGAGTGTAATCGCTTGAGTAACAATGAATCAGTGTGCCTTAATGTCTGTCTTCAATCCAAAATTATGATCTGGTTGATTACTGAGAGAGGAAACGGTGCATAAATCATGGCTTCATTCGAGAACAGCTTTTAATATACATTTATCTGAAAAACATCCTTTATCTACCATGCAACATTAGAAAACTGATTTTTGTGCATATCCAATCACATTTAGCAAATTTGAACAGCAAAAAAATCACTTGAAATGTGATTTTAACAAATCTGTTATGAGCTAGATTCATATGTGGTTTGAAATCCTATTCAAATTGCATTTCTGGAAATCCGTTTCGGTCTGACCGCTCTAATTGAATTTCACGTGGTTTATGTCACTTTCTCATGCCACGTAAGATGTAAACATGTCAGACGTTGCTATAGGAAATACGCTGAAAGTCACTGCAGAAACAAGGCTGTGTTGTTGAGCCGGCTAAGCAGAAAACGACAGAAGATGACAGCATGGAAAAAAGCCACGCATACCAGCCTAATACATTTCTGGCACTGCCTCAGAAGATGTAGTAGTCCAGTGCGGTGGCTACATATTGCCATGATGTAAATAAGACAGCATATGTTTTTCACACCCCTCCATGTTTTTGTTGTTTATGTATGCCTATCAAGTACCAACATAACGTCATTGTCAGACGAATTAGTTCGTCAGAAATTGCAGATATTCCGGAAAATGAAAGAGCAATATATATATATATATATATATATATATATATATATTGTGATGAGCAGGGCAGGCGAGAGCCGTGAGGGAATGGCGCGAGGCTGGTGACGTGATTGATAATGAGCGTCAGCTGCGCACTGCACCGGTCTCGTATCTCGGAGGAGCTCGGGAAGCATAAACAAGGAGCGACAACAGTGAAGGATGAGATAGGACCAGGCCTGGATTTTATGTTGTTTTTTTTATTATGTTTGTGTTTTACTTTTACATTTTACTTTCGTTTTGTTGTTTGTTTATTTTGATATTAAAGTTACGTTGAATGTTCGCCGGTTCCCGCCTCCTTCTTCCCGTTTTTACGAACAGTGTTACATATATATATATATATATATATATATATATTATATATATATATATATATATATATATATATATATATATATATATATTTCTTAGTTTATCACTGTTGAACATTGTGCAAGTTGGGCTGTATATCAAGGTCTCTTGAGTGACACTTCTATTTCTGTGCTACTGATAATGGCTCATGTCTCTATATATTTATAATACTACTTCACTGAAGATCCTATAGGTCACCTCGAACATAAATGGGTCTCAGAATTCCAGCACTTGTGCCAAAGTCCTCTGACAGGATGTGGAATGCACAGAATGGGAAATGGAATAGAAGAGTGTCACAAGAGTGTTACTACATAATCATTTCCATTAAAGGAAACCATTCATTTCAAAAGCTAATTTTTTTAGTTGGTAGATTGAACTAAAGTTGCAATCATTCAAATAATGGCAGATGCTGCCATTTCCCTGTCGCCTTCTCTTTCACAAGGTCCTCTAACCATTCTTTAGTCATCCTGCAGAAAATATAACTCTAACCATGTGGATAAACATCATGTGTGCTCCACAGCTCAGGGAAGACCACTCAAACCCTAAGAGAGGTTTGATTTACCCAGCAGGATGCAAGTGTTCTTCCCTGTCTTCAGCAGATGAGACAGGTGCTTCACACAATCAGCAGAGCAGTTTGATGTCTCCCAGCTCAGATCTGTTCTTTGCACTCAGTAATGGAGTATGTGTTAGGCAGAGATCACAGCATTACAGCTGTGCAAAGACAGTCCTTTAACAACCATCAGATAAAATTTCTAAAGACAATAGACCATGCAATGTGTGGTGATGGGACACACACTGTTAGCAGCCATAGACACAGAGTACAGAGTTTTTGCTCTTATAGTGTGTTTGCTCTGAGATAACAGTATATATTCAATCTGGACACTAAAAAAGCTTGATTGCTTTGATCTCTGTGTAGACAGCAAACAGATATGATGTAAAGCCAATAGATTCTTATTTTCATTTTCACACTGACCTCAATATCAGATTATTGCTTTCATATTTCTTAAACTCATTACTTGGAAATAAAACTATATAATGGCACTTGATTGTACATATTAAATAGAAAATGAATCCTGGACTATAATGAAATCGAAACAGTTAAAATTTAAATGTTAGTGCATTTTTGTACCTCACCTTTCCTGAACTTCCAGCTCCGACATCAACAGATAGAACACTGTGAGGAGAGAGTGAGATTTTGAGTATGCAATAAAGAAATTTGATTATGCATAAAAATAAATTAGTGAATAGAGAGTGTATTATTGCTTCCTTTCTGCAATACTTGATTCTATTTGGGCAATCTCAATGAGTAATTAAGTAGTCAAAAATGTAACTTTTGTCCAATGCACTTTTATATTATACTTTTATATTTTACTTTTATATTTCTCGTACCACTTCATGATTTTCTTTTTTCTTGATTGGCACCATACTGTGAATCAAGGATAGTCAGCAGAAAAAAAGTAACTCAGATTGCAGATTAATAATTCATATTGTAATATTGGTACAGTCATCTTGTTGCTAGGCAAGTTGGTTTTCTATATTATAATGGACTATTTTTTATTATCAGAAGCTGTATGACCAGTAAGATAATAAAATAATTTGAAATGCAGTGTCCTTGTCATGAGACAGATACTTATACAGCGGAGGAAGATCCGGACACCAGTAATCAAAATGCAGTTCTCCTCAGATCTTAGAAGACAAGACTAATGAAGCATGGAACTAAAAGGCACCTTGCCAGATTTTCAGGGAAGCACTTTAGAAATGAGCACACCCTCCAGAGATCCCAATCAGCCCATTTCCATTTGGGCCATTGAGAGAGCAAAAGACACAAGATCCTTGCTGTGAGTCATAGTGCTTCTGTCATCCCACTAGAATGCATACATTTCAACCATCACCGCCTAAAGCACGTCATCTAACAATAGCGTCTACATCTAGCTTTAAAATCATCTGACTGCTATATTTAGATTCCCTCTTTCAATCCCACCATCCGTATGACTGGACTCACTGACCTGAATATAATTTAGTAAAGGAGCGAGATCACAACCGAATTTCAGAGGAAAGCAGAATATTGCATAAAGTGGAGCTATTACAGTAATGGAAAGAATTACATTAGGTAAAGGATCACGGTGTTAGCAAGCTCTAATTATTTTATTTCATAATTACCTATTAAAATGAGTGACTCTTAAAGTAGATTTCAGCATGCAGAAGGAAATAGTCACATTGGTTGTTATTTCACCTCCTAACATGCAGTTGCAACCTTTCTTCCACCAAGTATCACTAGTGCTTTATCACATTTCTAATTGTGAGAAAGAAAGAAAAGAAAGCACCTCAAATCAAAGGTTTAAGAAAGGAAAATTGCAATATTTTATATCTAAATTGTTCTTCCTAGAAAGCCATGGGATGAAAAGGGGTTCTTTTCCGAGAAAACTCTAGAATCTCACACGTGTTTCTTCTAGAGTTTCAGAAAAGTTTTCAACAATCTCGTACACTTTTTTTTCTACTCTTTATTCACGTTATGACTCAAACATTATTATATAAAATTGGTCCCACTTTATATTAGGTGGCCTTAACCACTATGTATTTACATTAGTCACTTGATACAGTACACTTATTTTGTGCATACATGTACATTCATTGTACTTATATTTTAAAAAATATCTGCATGTAATTACATCTGTAACTAATTTCTGTAATCACATTTAGAATTATGCTGTTGACCCATCCCTTACACCTTAACCCACTCTTAATACCACCAAAACCTGTCCCTTACCATACTTGTATACCACCTCAATAGCAGCAAAAGTGTTTTGCAATACAATATGAACACAATAATTACATTGAACTTATTTTTTTATTCAAGTACATAGAAGTTAAGGCCACCTAATATAAAGTGGGACCGAAATTACTCCAAAACCACATTACAGTCTGGTCTATGGTATCCACATTAATTTTATAGCTCTATACAAGTTTATAAAATACTGTATATAATAAAAGTTTATTCTATACTGTAATTAAGCGAGTGGCTTTGTGGCTTAATCAAAGCATTGCACTTTTTTCCAGCCCAAACAGTCAGACACAGCAACACTGGCCAATGGTATGAGTTAGCAATTGCATTTGGTGATAAAATTCCATTTTGGTAGCATATTAAATGACATACTTCAGCTTGAATTACAACTGAGAACTCAATTAAGTCTCCTAAGCTCCAACGCTGAGCTAAGGAAGAAAAAAAACCCTGTTCAATAAAATTTTCACTATTGGAAAAAGTGTAATGAAGCTTCACCTCTGGGTGTTGCTGTTGGCCGAGCTCTCAGCGATCTGTGCACTAGGGATCCATTTGGTCTCATCCACCACAGTGCGTGCATGAGGCAACCGCCCCACATCCTTTATGGTCATCAGCATGTGGTGGGAATTCTTCAAGATTTGCACAGCCTCATCATGACAAATGCTCCAGAAACTACGTCCATTGACCTCCAGAATCTGATCCCCTACCTAAAAAGATGGAAACAGAGAGACTTCAGAGATCTGACACTCCAAATAAGACTAAATGAAACGCAACAATGCCTGGCACAGCAGCGCAGAGCCCACGCACCACAGGAACCTGTTTGAAAGAGCTGACAGCAAAATCACAGAGATTTCAATTAAGCCTAATAAATGATAAACAAGCCATCCTTTCAGCATGATTTGTACATTAAATAATTTAATCTGTATCACCACTGCAATTGTTGTTGTAAAATGTGGCAGGTAGATAGTCATTTATGAATATCCCCTGTCTTGTTGCCAAATTCCCTCAGTAACAGACTGACAGAGGAAGTGAGGGAGTGGGCCATGGAGATAAAGAGAAAATGCATTGCCTGAAATTATTCAGTTACAAGCCACAGATAAAAGAGCTCAATCTGTTCTCATTAAACCTACTCGACCATAGCAGAATATTAGTGATGTTCTGCAAATCAATGTAATGAACATAATTCATGAAAAACTCTCTTGAGCAGTTCAGCACAGTGGGACAACAATCAATGACTATTACACTATTTTTTTACTGTGCTGGCATAACGCTAGATACATTCCCTGTTCTAAATCTTCTCACATCTCAATTAAATATCATTATTTACTCTCCCTCATATTGTTCCAAACCTGTGTGCTGTTATTTTTGTAGCTAGTTGTATGGGGGGAAAAAAACTTAATAAACATTCTACAAACAAAGGGATAAAACAAGAACTAAACAGTATTTTCGTAACTGTTTAGTGTAAATTTGTTTTACAGTATATTTCATGCATTTTAAGTCTAGGATGCTAGACTTTACTTTTTTCATGAGGCTTAAGCATAAAATAATTACCCTGTCAGCTTTTGTCTGAGCAAGAAAAAATCTAAATAACAAATGGAAGTTCTGTGAAATGAGAGTGGGAGAAAAGTCCAGGATATTTACAGTTTGGAGGATGACAGCAAACCAGAGTTTAAACTGAGAAGTAGTTTTTTCTTTTTTTTCTTTTTTTTAATTTTCATGACCTTTTAGGGAAATCTGCTCCCTCCCCAACCCCCCAGAAGAAAAAAATTACCTTGGAGAGTCTTGTTCCATTCACTGGAGAGAAAAAAAGTAATTATTGACATAATATGATTTTTTTTTTTGCCCAAAATTTCTTTCATCACTGGTGCAACCCATACCACTTCAATTCCTCCTTTTGTTCTCCTCAGCAAAGGAGAAATAATAAAGAGAAATTAGTTATTGATGTGTGTCTGTTTCTTCCTCTCTGTGCAAACGTTCCTCATGCAGTGGAGTCAGCAGCTAGCACACACCATAACTCACTGGAGTAGAGAGAGAGGGGTAGTGTGTGTGTGTGTGTGTGTGTGTGTGTGTGTGTGTGTGTGTGTGTGTGTGTGTGTGAGAGAGAGAGAGAGAGAGAGAGAGAGAGACAGACAGACAGACAGACAGAGAGAGAGAGAGAGAGAGAGAGAAAGAGAGAGAGGGAGAGAGAGGGAGAGAGAGAGAGAATGGGGGGAGGGTTGATTTATAAGCTCCAGGAACTCAAGGATCATTCATTTACTCACAGAAGGGAAACCACTGGCATTCATCTACCAACCTTTTCTTTTTACCTTTATCACAATCTCCAACGCTCCGCTGCATCCCTCTATTCTACTCCTCCACCTTCAGCACCATTACACCACTTTCTCCACCACTCTGCTGTCCCTTCATCCCACTCTCCTCTAATAGCCCTCTACTGCTCTACATAACTATATACTTTATTAATCCTTTGGGGACAATCAACGCTAACATCAAACATGTAGCACACAAATGTGCAAAAACATTTGCCGTAAGGTTAAACAGCTGACAGTGCAAAACATTAAAATAACCCAATGAGACATGCATTACATGTTCATAGGCATTACCAGAATGACCCTAGACAGTTAACAGCACTAAAACGTTAACTATAAACATACACTGTGTGCCACAAAATGTAAATGTACACATGGATGGATGGACAGATGGATGTTAAAGCAGTTTAAGCTCTGTTCTGCACTTTTTTTTCTTTTTTTTTTACTTTTTTAGAGACCGCATCAATAATTAAAAATGAAACAAAGTAGCATTTTTTAAATAAAATATAAGCACACTTTTTAAAAACTACACAGAGAGGAATATAATTAAAATGTATTTAATTATTATAAATCATATACATTCATTTATTGATTAGTTTGTACTGTTTAAAAAAAGAAAGAAGCATTAGTGGTTGTAAGATTGTGGTGTCCATCGTATATGATGACTACACCTGAGGTTCCCATGTTATGTCACCTATGTGAACTTGAGGGGAACTGACTTCATATATCCACTAAAGCTTACCTTGAGACAAGTTGGATAAGTGTTATTGCAAAAATGGCATAGAAATAAGACATTTTGGGACCAGTATATGTGTCACATAAAGTAAATGTGTCCACTAAGAGAAAGCAAGCTTAATCTTCCCTCATTCAACTTTATGAACACTTTAACACATTAAGGAGCAATAACTGTGCTTAACTATAGACGTGACCCATACAAGTACTAGTGAGGCTTCTCAGTAAGCAAGTTATTTTAGGCTTTAGAGCTCCTCCTCAAATATAAAAACACATTGTGCAAGCCTCACACATCCATCTGTCAGCTACAGATGCACTGGACACCAGCAGCAGTGAGGTACAGATAAATGTGTCTGATGTACATCTGCCACAGATCCAGGTGAGTCCAGCTCATCTCCGAGGGGAACGTACATTAATTAGGCCCAATGTTGAGCTATGCAGATGGGACAGATGCCGAGCCATCAGTCAGTCTTACCTCCAGTGCAGCTGAAGTTTAATCTTCGTGGCTCTGAGTTAAGCAGACAAAGAAAGGGCTTTTGGGATAGGGTGAAGGTGGCTGCTTGAAGGGAAATGCGGTTCAGAAGAAAGAAATTATAGAATGAGTTCAAAGGCCAAGAGTTTTGCCAAAAGCCCTATCTATGAAAAAAAAAAAAAAAAAATAGCAGGAGGAACCAAAATTTTGTGTCTACACTGCGGCAGGCTGCTTTGTACTATATTACATACAAGCTGTCATTCAAAACTGGGGTCAGTAAGATTTTTGAAAGAAATTAAAACTTTTATTCAGCAATGATGCATTAAATTCATCATTTTATCAATAATACTAAACAATATATGTTAGATATATTAGATATATATCAATATATGTTAGATATTATTAGATATAATAAATATGTTCTATATCAAATAAATGCTGTTTCATTTTTTATTTTTAAAAAAAAACAGCACAACAGAGTCTACGCCCCTACCAGAAGCCTGGGATCAGTAAAGGAGCGAAGGCTCATGGCACCATCACAGAGAGGCACAAAATCACTCTGCAGAACATTTTCGTTCACTGCTCCATGCTGCTGGAATGATCTCCCTGCCTTCACAAGAAATGCAGAATCTCTGGCAATATTCAAAAGACAGCTGAAAAAGCATCTCTTTCGTCAGCATTTAACCTCATCTGAAAAACAACAACAACAAAAAACTGTCCTTTCATTTCCTCAAATCCCTCCCTATTCTAGCTTATACTACTCTAAGCAATGTCTTCATGATGAATCGCTTGTTGTATTCCTCACTTTGCTTTGGATAAAAGCGTCTACCAAATACATGTAAATGTAAATGTTTTCAACATTGATAATAATAAAAAATGTTACATGTCATCGTCTGAGACAGCAGAGACAATTTTAGTCAGTCAAGCAATGAGGTTTCTTCTTACTTCTAACAAAGAACGGTCTCTGCTTCCAATAAACCAGACGACTACTACTATTACTACTACTACTACTACTACTACTTTGTGCGTATTCAAAAAAAAACACGAACGATTTAGAAGAAGAACAACATAGTAATGAAACACGCTCTGTAGAATGTTTGTCCATTTAGGGCTGCTGTAGAAACATGCCGGCGCAAAATGACGACTTGACATGGAGGGGGGACCCATGGTGTATGTAGATATAAATGGCTCTTTCTAAGTTAATAAAAACACAATGGTTCATTATGTAAGGTTATGTGTAAGATTATGTATGTTTTATCTTATGTATGTCTTTATACACCACTGAAAACACATGTATATTATATTACATTCTGTCCTCCCAAATTTTACACACAGCACCTTTAAGACACAATAAAACATTTACCTCTGATTCCCACAGCTTTTTAAACTTTAATCAAGCACTTCATTCATGGTAAGTGTGTCTAGCATCCTTTCATGTCCCGGCTTATTTAGTTCTGCTTCCAACGGCTATAAGAAAGAGAGTTTTTCAGTTGATGACATATTGAAGAAGAGACTGGGGTTTAGAGGGGTTCATTATGGAGTGGAACCTCATGGTCCACTGATGAGATGATAACAATTATAGAGAGAGCAAAACTAAAAGCCTCTCCAAAAAAATAAGCAGTCAATCTTTCATCTCTTCATCTCAACCACCACTCTCCATTAGAGAACACTGTTGAGCACAGTGGGAGATTTATGTGTTCTTGCAATACACTAAGGTTCAAATCCACTTCAAGGAAAGGCTCATAATTATTGGGGCCGTTAATTTCATTATGCAATTAAATGGAAAAAAAAAAAGTAGGACCATCTCCCAGCAGTATGGAGGTAAAAATTTCTGTGACATTCTTAGCATGTGGTATAAGTGCAAGTGTGTATGTAAAAGCTGTGCAAGAGCCCTTTTTCATAAGCTGATCAAAATATTAGCAGACAAAAATGGTTGTGAACTTTTATAAGTCATTTAAAAGTAATATAATAGTCGTTTATAAAAGCCAAAAGCCACAATTTCTACTGCCTGCAGGGTGGATGTCTTTTAAATTAGAGACATCGGTTGGAGCTGTGGCACGGCAGTTTCCATGTATGCAGGATGCAACTTTGAATGAACTCACAAATAAAAAGAAATAAAATAAAATAAAATAAAATTGACCCTCTGGCACTCATTTTTCATCTTCCCCATCTTGAAAACTCCTGCTTTAGAGCAAAAGAAAAATGAAACAGAAAATGTCATGATGGCTAACGGCACCACAAAAACACAGTCCTAAACCACTAGCGTCAAACGTCAAAGGTAGCAAACAGGGAACAACATCTCTAACAATCCATTTTGAACCATGAAGTGCCCTCCAAAAATAACTGGTAAAACATTTGCTACGCTTAAAATAACATATGAGCGTATATGTAATTGTTGAATGGCCATTAATGGAGAAAGATGTTCTTTGCAGTCAGATAGTGTAATTGCAGCATCTACTCACAGGAAGTAAACAGCTGGAACAGTCAAAACATTGACCCTGTGGGTCTATAGATGTTCAAGTTTTACCTAGGCTAACCATCTGTCATCCCTGTCTAAAATCTTCACATTTACCTCTTCAGATGAGTGATCCTTGTCATTTCTCTCCAGGTACACAATATCTTCTCTCGCTACCATTCTGATGATGAATAAATTCTACAAGACAGTCTCAATGTTGTGTTGTATTCACTATCCTGCCAAATGATAAGAAATGTCTGACTTTTTATCACCAGCAAAAGTAAACACAGCCCTGACATGATATGATTACAAATCAACCCTTTTGTTAATATTTTTGCCATGCAACAAAGCAGAGAGAATACAAATGAACGGTTGTGGACATGCAGAAGCACGGAGCTGCATTACCAAAAAGGTGACATAAAATATTTATCTGTCTCTGGTGGGGCAGAGGTAGTTACTGCAGCCCAATCACTGAATAACTCAAACACATATGGTTACAAAGAGACAAAGATGGAGAGAGAAGTCTGGACTTATAATATCATGAGAAGTCAACAAAATACAAACACAAAGCATTGATTATTATGAGCAAAACAATTCATCTCCACATATAAAAGGAAATTGATGCTATGATGAAGGCTCAGGCATGTTATATTTGCGATATCCAAAAAGCCTGGCCGGCCCATTTTCAGCTGACTGAAGAAAGAAGAAGCATCTTTCATCTTTCTGTCGATGGATTGATGCCAAAATGTTAAAAGCTTGCTCAATCTTTTATGAAGCCATCTTTAGATTTAGTGTTTCTACATCTTTCCGTTTGGCAAGGGCCACCTCAACCAATATACTCACACCACAAATTTAATTAGACAAACTAAATATGGTCATGCCAAACCCCAGCAACACTTTTGGCCAGTAGCAGCTTTTCAAAAAAAAATAAAATCAGATATCTACATTTATGAAACAATGTGTTCATTTTAAACAAGCAGGTGAAGAATATTTCAAGTCAAAGCACAATGACTTGCAGTTTCAAACATGATTAACTTTCCTGTCAGATGTCAGGTGGCATGTAAATTTCGCACTCGGTAAATGAGCCGTTTTCCACTTTATTCATTATTGATGAATCACTGATTGACTGATAAGTTCCTCACAACCTTAATAACAAATCACTGCACACTGCTCCCATCCAAAAGGTCTAATTTAGACTGAAAAAAGGAATCATCTCACGCCCATGTCAAGAGACAATTGATTACGATGAAGTCAAAGTGGGCTCTCAAAGTCTAATATTTGCTAAGCCATGTTCTCAAATTGTGACTCGGGATATTTTACCTTTAGTCCACTGTACTCTGCAGCAGACCCTTGGTCCACTCCAGTTATGTAGATGCCCAGAGCATACTCGGCACCCCCACGGATCATCAGACCCAGTGATCGCCCGTCATCCAGTGAGATGTTCACCTGGGAAGCACACACACGCACAACACATAAATATATATATTATTTTGTTCATTTCACTTGTTTATGCATACACTATATAGGATCTTAGAGCGAACAAGACAGCAATGACTTGATCAGAACAGAGCTGAATTCCAAACAAACACTCAGGACCATCAAATCAGAAGATCCTGTCCTTTTGGGCATCATCCCATCTGAAACTAACTCCATCACAGCTAAGTAATCTCAACTAAAGGAAGAGCATTGTCAACTGCTAGGGAGTTAACCCAAGACAAATGGTCGAAAAGATGACACATTTTGAGTCACATTTAAAGGGTAGTCGTGGCCTAATGGTGAGGGATTCAGGCTTTTAACCTGAAGGTTACTGGTTTGATTCCCACACCAGCAGGAATTGAAAGTGGGGATTGTGAATAAACAGCACTCTCTCCACCTTCAATACCATGACTAAGGTGCCCTTGAGCAAGGCACCTAACCCCTAATTGCCTCACTTGTAAGTCGCTTTGGATAAAAGCGTCTGCTAAATGTAATTTTCAGAGTTTCAGAGTCTCATCATGAAAATCATCTGAACTCCCTATCTGAGTGGCACAGAGACTATCTTTAAATACCAAAAGGCATCAGACCATTCCAAAACAGTGCTAAGGGGACCTATAATCAAATGTCATTTCATTACTTAATTCTACATGATGTCTGAATACCATGTTGTAATCACTTATTGTTTATGTCCTTTTTAGTAACAATTTATTAATGGCTCATAGGAAGCATGGGATGCTTGATATAAGCGCAAAATGTTTTTTTAATTGTGGGATGAATCAAATCCCCTGCTAAGAGCAGAAAAGTTAGAGTCCATGTGACTAATAAGATAACATGTTGATTCATGATTGTGAGGAGAAACAATTATGCCCTGAACTAAAGACAATGTCTAATTGGTCAGCACTCCTCCAAGGTTTGGACAAACATCTGAGTTTAAAATCTCAGTACATGAACAAAGCATTAGGTTAAGCATCAGGAGACTTGTAAAATGGGCTAAGACCAAGGTTAAAGCCTAAAACAGCATAATGCAAGCCACCTAACTACTCCCTTCTCACTTCTTTTTCTTTTCCTTATTAACTCAGTTTTTTGTTGTTGTTGTTGTTGCTGTAGTCTCGCCTTCTAAGTTTTTTTGTTTTTTTTTTGCTGCAAAGTTTAAATAAATTTCTGTCAAAATTCACTAGAAAATTAATTAACAATTACCTGTTTCCCTTACAACTAACAAGTTCTCACAACTGCACAGCTCCTAAAGCAATCTAAGCATACGTGTCCAATTCATTCTCTACAGGAGCTGAGCACAAGGCTCCCACAGGATATTGTGGGATTGACAGCAGAGAAAGGGTAGAGTTTCAAAAAGTTCAACTTTATACAAATGAGGTGAAAAACAGCAGTGCCGCCTGTCACAACCATTTCAAAATTTGCAGATAATATTGAAGTTTCTTTTGGATTCAATGCTTAAATCACAGTTACATATTGCTAGATTTATTTCAGATTCCAAGCTCAGATTTGCACACTTTCTTTGTGGCTATACAGCAGCTGCATTAACAAAAGTGAGTTATATTTATTCTGTATAATTTTGGCATTTTGAAATATTTTTTAATTAATTTATTAATTTATTTACTTATTTATTCTGAAGGTAATGAAAATTGTCACTGTGTCATTTCTGTTAGATCCCAAATGAGGCATTGTGTTTAGTAGCTTTTTTTTTGTCAAAATGACAGTAATAAAATTATTTATTGAATAAAACAGCCAACTCGTCTTGAAGTGGGTTATTTTATAGCTGTCACCTTAATAAGAAATACAGTAATAAACACTGTCACACATTTAACATAATTTGACAAAGTATGGTATGGTAGTTTAATGTGACCTTTATAAAACAAAAGCAAAAAGTTGAAATCTGGAAAAATTTAAATTAAGAGACACCCACACTGTAAAACCAAACAGTACTACTAACTTATAAAGATTGAGTAAACTGCAATTAAAGTCTGTTAAATCATTGATGCAACTTAAAACAATTATATTTTCTGAACGAGTTGTTTTATTTTTGTGTAGCTCAACAATTTTGAGTAAACCCTTATACTTAAATGATTATTTTTAAGTTTACAGAGCGATATAAAGTGACGTCACCCATGTCATGTTGTTGCCGATGTTACTGACATAACCAACGTTATCAGAAGAGTCCATTCAACATTAAACTGAGTTGCAGGAGATTTCAAGTTCCCAGCATGCTTTGCATCTCACTCTGTAAAGGAGAATAAATGTTGAAATTGAGTGTTATTTTGTGTGTTTTTGCACAAGATTAATACAGGGGAAGATGTGTTACTGTTTAATGTTCTGTTATGTTATTATTTAAATGTATTTCTGTGATGTTGATGTTTTAGGGTTACCATCGTGGTAAAGAGTAGTACCTGTGTTTAGATCAAGAATGGGCCATGCAACACCAAGGCTGTTTATTCTGCATGTTGATTAACAGTTCATCCAATAAAATAGTGATAGTCTCTTTGAAGGTTACATTAGCACATGCTGTTGCCAATTTACATTTAACCATAAAGATTAGGTGTTGATTTTACAATATTTCAATTAAATTATAATTACTAAATAAGAGTTGTATAAAATAATATTTTTATGCTCTACTAAAACAATCTTTGAGTAGTTTACTTAAATGTTTTGAGCAATCTGAATGTATTGGATTATACAACCACTGCATCAAAATAATTGAAAAATAAGAAATATCACATATGGTAAACAATAGTTTTAAGTACAGTGGACTTACACATTAAATAAAACCAAAATGAAACAAATTCAGTTTGACTTTATTGTTATTTATAATTATTCTTTACTTAAAGATTTGAGTTGCTTTACTTAATTTTTTTGAGGTAATCGGTGTCTAAAATCATTTTGAGTAGTCTGAGCTTATCGGGTTTTACAGTGCAAACTATATTGCCCATGTATTGAAAGAAGTCAAAGACCACATTTAAAACAGCCACACTGCTGTACATTTTACAGACACACCTCCAAAGCAGCAGGCATTTTAAACAGACATGTAGGACACAGTGTTTTATGGGTTAGTGGGTGGGATATTTACCCCCGAGTTGAGATTGTGATTGCACACTTCATTTTGCTTATCAGTTGTGGACGCCCCATTACTAAAGGAAAATGCTGAGGCAATGAAGAGAACGTGACTATAAATTGATTCACCATCCCATCAGAATTCTAGTGATGTTCAACCTGAATGAAAACCAATAAGATTCAAGTCTGGGACTTGAAGTCCGCAACCAACCACTGCGGCATTGAAACCCCAATGAACAACAAATTAAAAAAAGCTGTGTTTATTACCTCTCTATGGACTTGACTGCAGGTTTGATCTTTGTGGTGATTATACTTTAGCAGTTCTCATTTGTCTTGTATCATTCAGCCAGTGCTTGAAGTGGAAAAATAAGAGTGTCGGTAGGAACTCCCTATGCTCAGTTCAACACGCGTTCCTGACGAAAGGAGGGCAGGGTGGGCTTCCGTACGTGCAACATGACGGAAGTGCCGGTACGTAAGGAAAACTGGCGATACGCTAATGGTAAAAATAGAAAAATGCCCACTTCACACACTGTGTTTAGCGTTAAAACAATCAACTGATTCCCAAAATAGGAAAAAAGGTTTAAGATAAAGTTTTTGAAGACAGTTTTTTTTTTTTTTTACAGAGCCATGCACATTTTACATGACATAGAGGTGTCTGATTTATTAAACTGATGCGATAGACATAATGTACTGCTTACTGGGTTCTAGTTAGAATGCGTCTCATTAAATTAAAGGTGAGCTCTGCAGACAGTGCTGAAATATATATATATATATATATATATATTTTTAAACATACAGTAAATATATTATAAAAATGTACAGATTAGTAAACAAACATCCTTATTTATACCTCATGCAATACACATAGTGAGATAAATGGGTAATGGATTCGGCTAGTTCATCTGAACTCAGATGATAGTTCCAATGGGTTATATCAATCACTCTGACAAAATGAGTGTTTCAGGTGAGTCGGGCCTAAAATGTGCCTGAAAAACTCTTTTCAGCAGCCCCACAGCCAAGCCAAAACAGCACAGACTCCCGCTAAAGAATCTCTGCAGCTAACATGCTCCACTGCCTCCATCCAAAACATATAGATCACTGTCAGTGCTTGTAATTAGGGCCACCTCGAGTCATTCACAATCAAATCTCAAGAAACAAACAGTTTTTGTTGTTGAATTAACCATTGTCTGGAGTTTAGATGGTTATTATGAGCAACAGGAACAGATCAAACAAAGAGAAAATGGAACTATAAGAGGACATAAAAAACACAACTGTTACTGTTATGTCCAATAGTTCCAACCTAGCATGGATAAGAGCAGGGAGAGCAGTGATAACCCTTAGGGTAAACAGAAGTGAACCAACATATACAATATCATAATTTTATTAATCACAATAATTAAATATAACAACATAATTGAAGAAATTCTGAAAAAAGAGTCTGACTAAGAGGAATACCAAAAGGGTAAGTCCTGACTGAACAAAGGAGGAGCTGAGGATGGAGGAGGGTAATTAGCTCCTGAGCAATGTGATGAAGCTGCTGATAATACCGAATGGACCTTATATATAGGGATGTGTTGATAGTTGTTGTATTCCGATAGGACAAACACACACATATCACAGAAGTGGGTATAGCCCTCACATATCTTTTTATTTGACAACACTGAAGAAATGACACTTTGCTATAATGTAAAGTAGTCAGTGTATAGCTTGTATAACTCAACATGCCTATACCGCTGGCCACAAAAGTGAATGCACCCCTAAGTGAAAATGTCGAAATTGGCCACAAAGTGTCAATATTTTGTGTGGCCACCATTATTTTCCAGCACTGCCTTAACCCTCTTGGGCATGGAGTTCATAAGAGCTTCACAGGATGCCACTGGAGTCCTCTTCCACTCCTCTATGACGACATCACGGAGCTGGTGGATGTTAGAGACCTTGCGCTCCTCCACCTTCCGTTTGAGGATGCCCCTCAGATGCTCAATCGGGTTTAGGTCTGGAGACATGCTTGGCCAGTCCATCACCTTTACCCTCAGCTTCTGGAAGTGTGTTTGGGTTCGTTATCATGTTGGAATACTGCCCTGCGGCTAAATCTCCGAAGGGAGGGAATCATACTCTGCTTCAGTTTGTCACAGTACATGTTGGCATTCATGGTTCCTTTAATGAACTGTAGCTCCCCAGTGCTGGCAGCACCAGATTATGACACTCCCATCACCATGCTTGACTGTAGGCAAGACACACTTGTCTTTGTACTCCTCACCTGGTTGCTGCCACACACGCTTGACAGTATCTGAACCAAATAAGTTGATCTTGGTCTCATCAAACCACAAGACATGGTTCCAGTAATCCATGTCCTTAGTCTACTTGTCTTCAGGAAACGGTTTGTGGGCTTTCTTGTGCATCATCTTTAGAAGAGGCCTCCTTCTGGGATGACAGCCATGCAAACCAATTTGATGCAGTGTGCGGCATATGGTCTGAGCACAGACAGGCTGACCCCCAACCCTTCAACCTCTGCATCAATGCTGGCAGCACTCAGATGTCTATTTCCCAAATACATCTTCTGGATATGACTCAACTTCTTTGGTTGACCATGGTGAGGCCTGTTCTGAGTGGAACCTGTCCTGTTAAACCGCTGTATGGTTTTGGCCACCGTGCTGCAGCTCAGTTTCAGGGACATTTTCTTATAGCCTACGCCATCTTTATTTAGGCAACAATTCTTTTTTTCAGATCCTCAGAGAGTTCTTTGCCATGAACTTCCATGTTGAAGTTCCATGTTGAACTTCCAGTGACCCGTATGAGAGAGTGAGAGTGATAACACCAAATAACACCAAACACCTGCTCCCTATTCACGCTTGAGACTTTGTAACACTGATGAGTCACATGACCCCAGGGAGAGAAAAAGGCTAATTGGGCCCAATTTGGACATTTTCACTTAGGGGTGTACTCACTTTTGTGGCCAGTGGTTTAGACATTAATGGCTGTGTGCTGAGTTACTTTGAGGAGGCAGCAAATTTACACTGTTATACAAGCTGTACACTGCAGCAAAGTGTCATTTCTTCAGTGTTGTCACATGAAAAGATATAATAAAATATTTACAAAAATGTGAGGGGTGTACTCACTTCTGTGAAATACTGTATATATATATATATATATATATATAGTCTCTTTAACAATAGGATTATTTAACTATTTATTTAGAAACTATTATTTTGTGGCTCAGTGCAGAGAGTATTTCACATACTTGGCATAATGGTAAAAAAGAAACTTTAGGATTGTGGGGAAAAAGATATTTAGGTATGCAATAAAAACATTTTACACTAAGATGTTGTATTTAGCACTGTAACTTGCAATTTTTGACCTTGTCGGCAATGTTGTGATGGGTGACTGCTGTCCTTTGGGTGTTTTTAGCTGAAGAGGCAGAATATGGGATGAAAGTATAAGAGGCCATAGTGAGCAAAGTTGATGAGTATGTGTGTGTGCATGTGTGCGCGTGTTAATACACCTATAGAGAGAAAACCTGCAGAGCTTGTTTGCAGTTAGCAGAAAGGAATCACTGAGGCATTACACTCATTTCTACACTTGTTAGGGCTGTCATTTCTAATATGAATAAACTGAGCGAAATAACACATAGAGGGAAAATCCACAAATGTTTAGCACTTTACAACATCGCTTTGAATTTTAAATTGCCTTAAAGGGAAAGTTCACCCAAAAATGAAAATTCTGTCATCATTTACTCCCCCTTAAATTGTTCCAAACCTGTAATATAAATTTCTCTGCTCTGCTGTACACAAAGGAAGATATTTGGAAGAATGTCAGTAACCAAAAGATTTTGCCCCGCATTGATTACCATAGTAGTTATTTTTCCTACTATGGTAGTAAGTGGGAGTATTGTTCCAAATATCTTCCTTATCATGAACACTCTTTTACACTTACCTTCTTCTCAGCATTCTCGGGCCGGATGTGTGTGTGTCCAAGTTGTGGCATATCCAAGTGTCTTCCTCCTGAGCCATGCTGGTTCACCAGGTCTGGGGGCGGGGACACACTGCGGCCCTGAGGGTCCACCCATGTGTACACGTGATTGGTCACATAACCACCTGGGATCCGTCCCATAGAACAGACTGACATGGAGAGCTTCTTAGAACCTTTCAACACCTATGAATGGAAAACAGATAGATAAGGGCAAGAAAGGAAGCAACAAAAAAGGGACTGAAGAAGATATTTTTAAATAAATGATCATTTTAAATGATCAAGTAATTATTATTAACATGTAGACAGAAACTTTTAGTCGTACCTCCAAATTAGTTATTAGGGAAAATGGATACACACAATATTTGAGATTTTTAATTAATTTCATTATTTCTTTTTTAGATTACCTTTGTTGTCATCTAACAATCACTTAAAGTTCATCATTAAAAAACATTAAGAATGTAATCACATTGTTTAATGTAATCTTTAGCAAATCACAAAATGTATATCAATTTTACATATTGTTCAAACCAACAATCAAAATTCAAATCAACAAGAAACCATAGAAACTAACCGAAACACAGGAAACAACATTAAACCCACTCAAAATAGAAACAAACACAGATACCCTGTTACAGTATCGTCCATAATTATTATAATATTGGTCAATCCTAGGTATTTAAGTAACTAGAAACAGAAGTTAGTAGTTGTTCTAAAACTAATGTTATTCAAATTGTTTCAGGTAACTAAAATAAATTTGAAAATTAGAAATGTTGCCTTGGGGACTAACTGAAATAAAATAGGCAATCCTTAATTCAAAGTACTAAAATTACCAAAATTAAACCAAAATAATAAAAACAAAAGCACATAAAAAAAAAATGAAAACAGAAAAAAAAAAAATTCAAAATAGTAATACGAGCCAAACAAGTCCAAACTACTAGTATAAAAATAATACTAAAATACTGATTAGTACTAGATTCAAATAAAGCATAATGCATATAAATACACAATAAATACAATAAAATAAAAAATATGTAAGTCATTCATAAACCGATTTCATTGAACATTATTGAATAACCAATAATCAGTCATAGTGGCTGATCAATGACAATTAAATGACCCATTGTTAAATGGTTATATTTTGAGCAGAAATTGCTTTAACACAAAAGCTGGGTTATATCTCAGCTGTAATATTAATATATTAATAAAGACTGTATAGTGATTTGACCTGCTGGAGAGGTAATTCTTCGTTCATGGCCTGTACGAGCCAAACAAGTCCAAAAAAAGATCTCACTGACTCTAATGCAGGTCTCTTGTGGTTTGACTCCAGCCATGTAAAGCATTTTTACCACCTACCTGAATTGCTCTCATCCCTGAAAATGTCCACAGACATCCATCTCTGACATTTAATATGCTTTATAGGGACAGAGCTGGATGTCCCCAGTAGGGGGTGAGGATTTTTTTTTTTTTTCAGTGCGACTGCAGATACAGATAACTTCCCTGTATTGAGCAGAAGGTTCCCTTGGAAAGGTTGGATCAAATTACATAGAAGTATTTCTTTTGGACATGCAACTCTGTGTTTGGGCTCCCTCAAAGCAGACAGAGTAAGACAAGGAGAAAAAGGAGAATAAAGAGAAAGGTATAGAGAGGCAAGCTTGCTGAAGTCAGTGCAACAGATTCTCTTCTCTTTGGAGTTTGTTCCTCAAGCTTGGTGACACTGACTTCAAATGATCCAGACAAAGAAGTGCAATATTTGATTTTGTACAGAAACCACAAAAATTACAAGTAAGAATATTTACAAAAAATACAGAGATCTGCAGAACATGTCGTTCTACAGAAGGCTTCTGAAAATCAAGACAAAAAGCATTTATTGGCATAAATGTATGAGCAGACAGAGCCATGCTAGTGAATGAAATCCCTCTGACTCGCTCACAGAGAATCACCCATGCTGGTCATTTACATGGATCTACATAGATTAACATAAATGTTTAATTGGAGCGGAACAACACATTCAGTGTTGCTTTTTCTAACCGCTGCTGCATGAATTATGAACAATAGCATGTGTGCCCTGGTTTAAAAACGCTCACACAAACACTTTTGAGCAAAACTCGTATTTTTAGCAGGGGGCTAAAAATACAAGCACCAAACCTGTAAAAGCGTGTGGAGCGTTTCATCTCCCGCCTCTGAATGGAGCACTTGACCAAATGTGGTCAGCTACAAAACAACACCTCAGTGTGCAAAAACAACAGCCCGGACAGCTACCAGAGCAGCCGAGCAGATCTCTTACATAACAGGCAGTATGTGGGGAGTTTAGAGCCATTGAGTAAGAGAGACAGAATAAGAGACTCAGTGCTTGTGTGGATGTACAGCAGATGAGTCACATTATTCTATCTTGAGAAAGAGTAAGAGGGTTCAAAATGTATTTTCCAAAATAACAGGCTTTTCAGATGTCCCACAGATTTACCATTTCATCAAACTTCAAACTAGTTAACCATACCAGAGACATTATACAGGGAGGATACTTTGAATGAGAGAAATTGAAGCACTAAAAATGGCAGATGTAGTCCCAACTTAGAGCTAAATAGAGCAAAAAACAATACGATACCAATGTGTCTGATTTTATTCCTGATTTAAAATATATTATTAGAACATGATCTTAAACAATTGTGGAAATTTCAGTCTTTGACCATTCAAGTAGATTAGAGCTGTATTTGCATGACTGCATATAATTATCAAGATGGACGCATCGTGGACATTTTTTGATTTTGACTACACAAATTCCTTTCAAACTCCTTTTTACCCTAAAGAGGGGTTGTTTTTTACCCAAAACACCAGTCAAGCTTCAGCAAGAGAATAACAGACACAAAAGGTGAGAAACAGGGAAATGTAGGCAGATAGGACAGAGAGAGTGAGAGCGAAAATGAGGCCGTCTGACAGGGCTTTAGTGAATAAACCATAAGCCAGTGTCTCTTCATCACAGAGGCAGAGGACACACCTGACATTTCTGTGCTGAGCCTCAGCAGACGCAGTCCTCTTCTGATAAGAACGTGTAACAATCCTATTCCACGCTCCTTTCCAGCCACCTGAACAGACACCAACTGAGACCTGTGGTGACCTGGATATAATGAGTGGTGACACAGCCGGTGATGACTAGCCAATGACCTAACAGCTTTTAAAATAGACGGGTCTACTTGCTCATTCTAAGCAATGCAAATCTGCTTCCAAGGTCGCAAACATTGAAAGCTGACATTAAAAGGATTTTAAAATCATTGAAGCTTTTTGAAATTATGGTGAAAAGGGTACAACCAAAATGGACAAGGTTTGGCTAGTTAGCATAGCCATGTTTGCCCCTCCTGGTAGATACTGTAACTAAACCATCATGGAAGCAAAAGGTATTTTTCTCCATGGACGTTCTTTCTCAATTTACGCTCTATTCTGATGAAACACACGGACTATGTATGTAGGACATAGCATAAGCTTATATATATTTTATAAGTAGACGCCTCTCGTGGTTCAAACAAATAGGGCTGGGCAACAAATTCAAGCTCCTCCAACATTTCTCTGTAAAAATCTCTCCTTTTAGACATCTAATCTGTGACTGGTGTTTTGTTTTGCTCTATCCTCTACGCTTCCGCATTCATGAATATGTCATGCATCAGGTCAAAGTTCACCAGAAATCGATTTGTGTACGGAAGCCAGTGATTCTAGTTTATAGTTATAAATATGGAAATTTTTCTTAAAAAATGCATCACTTCACTTCAGAAGTCCTTTATTAACCGCCTGGAGCTGTATGGATTACTTTTATGATGGATGGATGTGCTTTTTGGGCTTCAAAATACCAGTTACTATTCATTCCCATTATAAAACTTGGAAGAGCTAGAATATTTTTAATATAAATTTGATTGTGTTTGACTGAAAGAAGAAAGTCATAAACACAGGAACGTATGCCTCTAGGGAGGAACAAAAATATCTCACTTGAAAAGTTTGAAGGCAGCAAAGGTTGGTGCGATAAATATAAACATGTCATCTATGTTTGCAGAGAAGGTATACCACATACTACATGTTCATTTTTAGTTGCTGAAAAAATGTGGCAAACCTGCGGGAACAGATAACACAAAGGTTATTCACTATGCAGTCTGAAAGAGAGATTTACTTTAACAGAAGAGATTTGAGAAGCACAGAGCATATTTGAGTCATTTAGGTTGCCAATATTTTAATTTGCTTGTTTATTGTTCCATTAACTGTGACAACGCAATGTGAAGACAAGCAAATAAAAGATGCACACTCCATTAAAACACTGCAGCTATTATTACCTCAGTATAAATTTTGATTATAGATGTGTTCAGTACATCTATACACAACAGCACCGAAGAAAAAGGGTATGGCCTCTAAAAAGGAGAATAATAGAAAAAAAACAGTAGTTTCCCTAGATGAAAAGATCATCAGTCTCCACTGATTTCTTCAGGGTGCATAATTTTTTCAGCATAGCTTTCTTTAGCTGCTAAACTCAACAACAAACTGTATACTGTATATAAAGTCACAAACACACTGTGGCAGGGAATGACTGATTTCTAGATATGCACTTCCACAGACCGTACATTAAACATGCTTAAGACCACATGCAATGAAATCGTACATGTTTTGCAGAATTCAAGAAAAGTACATCTACCCTGATCATTCCGTTCATACATATTCATATATTCATAAATATATTTCTATAAAGTTGTAATAAATTACTGTAATCATAAACACCCTGGTAATAAAAGAGTTTTACCATTTATCAGCCTTTGTTATTCTGCTGGCGATTATGGGACAGTTGTAGCTTAACTTAATAGTTAGTGAGTCAGACCAGTAACCCGAAGATTGAGGGTTTAATTCTCAACACTGGCAGGAAATGACTGAGGTGCACTTGAGCGAGGCAACTCACCACCAATCGCTCCCCAGGCGCCACAGCAAAATGGCTGTCCACAGCTCCTGGTGTGTGTCCACAGTTTGCAGTGTGTGTGTTCACCACTCTCTACTCTTATTGTGTGTGCACTAAATTTTTGTAAAATGTAGAGAACAAATTCCTAGTATGGGTTACCATACGTGGCCTTCACATGTCACTTTCACTTTCAAAAACCATGTTTCCCCATTGACAGCCATTCAAAAGTAACCATATATTCTGACAGAATTTTCCAAAACAACTACCACTGAGACAAATGGCGCAGAAAGGCAGTTTTGTGGTATAGTGTGCGGAACAACTTGTACATCTTGAAATGATGCAGTGTTAGAATGTTACAGCTAGACGCTTAGCAACAGACAACTAATCAAATATTAATATTTGTCTGCTTTGAACAGTCACGGAAACACTGCGCATTGTATATAAACAGTACATTCAGCGTTTGAGAGGAAAAATGTCAAATGCGACAATTTGAGTGAAGAAGAGACCATTTCATTTTTACCTTTATAGTCCGAAATGTACATTCAGTATTCTCGATAGTACAGTCGGCAATACGAGGACGTGCAATGCTAGAGCTATGTAAACAGGTCGCAGGTCACTATGTAAACAGGTTATCCAATCAATGACACCTACACTGCATATATGAAAAAAGAATGTTAACCCAGGGTCTAGGAATGTACAGCTTAAGAATACCCAGGATTAATTGTTAACCCCGGAAAAATTATGAGTAGTGTGAAACATGAAGCAAAATAACCCAGGGTTCTGTTTACTCATGGTTTAGAATGACCCAAGGTTAAATAGTTCAAGTGTGAAAATCCCTTATAAGTCTACTTAATCACTACCTAACACAAACTCTCCATTTCTCTCACTGTATGCACATTCACGCTGCCTATAACACAAGACTCTATACAGCTCGGCGAAAACTCCCTATTTTTACATTGACTGTACTGTCAATCATACATTTAGGAAGGCTTCTCCTTAACTTTTTGTTCTGCTTTTTTGAAAGCAATCTGACAGGCCTAAGACTAGATAACACCCTCAAACAGCAAGAGAGTTTAACACTGAAATGCACCATTTAGAAAATGCAGAACATAAAAGCATTCAGCTTTCACCACTCAAAATTTGAACCAAAAATTAAATTATTTCAGGCAGATGCCTGAGAGCTTTTTCTGTTCTGAAAAGTATTGGGTTAAAAAATGGATACAAAACAAGTTTAGCACAGGTACAAAGAACTGGCTAGGTTTTGCCCCTAAATATGGTAAATAAGAAAGCAGATAAATTTGCTGTCACCCTAAATATGCATGGAGAATTACCTTTGTCAACCATTTGCAAATGCTCTCTCTTATGGCTCTTGCCTTAAAATCATTCTTTTCAATTCCGTTTCAATAAAATTAACAGGGCTTCCTCGCAAACAAACTGTCATCTCACACACACACAAAAAAAAACGTGCTTCACTGTTGATTCACTGACATGATTCAGTGCAGTAAATGCAGCATATGCACAGCCAGGCACTTAGTATAGATGGAGTATATGTCATTTCCAAGGGCAGCAGTGAGACACGTTCTGATACCTCGAATCAGACGTCTGTGTGCCGCGAGATTGATCTAATATCTGTCAAGGCCAGCAGGCAGCAACAAAAGTAGACAACTTTACCAACTCATCTGTACGAAACTGCTGTCCTCACTGTGGTAATTGCTGTTTTGGGGCTTGAATAGAGATAGAGATCAAAGTGAAGCAAACATAAACAGAAAGAAATTTAAACGGGCAGCAAGTGTCACGACAGAGGTCGAACGGTAGCTGGTTGCAGTGCTTCATTTCAGACAATGTAAAATTGTTTTGTTAGATAATGCTTTAAAACAGCTCATTAGTGAAGCGACAGATGAGTAATGCTTCTCAGTCTGCTGTTCTAAAACACCCACAGTTTTAATTATACAACTTTGTAAAGGAGTAATGAAATAAAATACATTTACAATACCAGACAAAAGTTTGTACACACCTTTTCATTTTGCATTATTACTAGTTTCCACTACCAGTGCACCAATCGACCCTTCGCAAACCGTTTGATTGACAGGCGATCTGACCAATCATAACCCCGAATCCGCTATTTTGTCTGACAAAGCAGTCAGGGGAGTTAGTAGATTAACGTTGGTGAACTTGAACTTCAAATATTATGTGTACTCGCGTCTTTCCACGCTTGAAACAACATTCCTTCTGATGTCCGTTCATGTTTATTTGATAAATGAACATATGAAGAGATGATTGGTTCATGAGCCGATTGAAGGAGCTACAGCGATCTGTCATGACACATTAAAGAGCCACTTTACGGTATTTACTGTTTAAACTGCTTTAAAAAATTAAGATATATTAAATATGAAACTGTTTCATATGTCTGTCGACGTGTTCTCAGTGTCCTCTTTGCTCTGCAATGCATTTTTCACTTCGTGAGAACATGATGTGTGGCGTGAGTGCACATGTCTTGTCGGACAAAGCAACAGTAACTAAAGGAGGCGGGTCTTTGTGAAGGATCAATAGTAGTATGGGAATTATGTAGTGAATAAAATGATTAAACAGAATCTAAATTAGCTTTTCTATTGTAGATGTCAGCTTAACAAACTCCTGACAACATCCGTTCTCATTCATGCTAAACTAATTTACTCAAAGAAAAAAAAAAATCAGGTCATGCCAAACAAGGGGAGGTGGGAAGGAAGTAAAACAATGTTTTTAAAAATAAAATGTAGTTTTGTAAATTCATAGTTTACCATTGAAAATCTACAATATGCAACACAAGCATGCAGTGACCAGGGACGATCAGCATAGATAGAACTTCAGATAGATAGAAAGTAGATACATACATACATAAAAACATATACATACATGCATTTACTTAATGGATATATGGCAAGTTCATCACACAATATTTATTTATTTATTTTATTTATGTATAAAAACCGGTCCCCAATGTTTAAATAAGCATATATACAAACAATATGTCAGAGCTACGGTGGAGGAAAAGATTATCAGTGAATAAAAGCATACATTTTGGTCTGCTTGTCACAAAAAGATAGAAACTCTGGTCACTGTATGATTTCATTGAGCCTCATTCATAAAAACATAAGCAGAACAAATATTTTGTGTACATTCACGAATGGTTTTATAAATGTGGCCCATTGCATGGAAAAGAGCGGCTCAGAGATTCTGGAAAACATCTTATGTTAATATTATGTGATCTAACAAAGGAGGAAAGTCATACTGAATTACATAAAGGTGACAGAATTTTTTGCGAGACTATGTCTTTAAGGTTAGTGTTACAGTAAGATTTAACAGTAGTTCTAACAATATTCTGTATCGCACAAATGGTTCCCAAGGACACTTGTAACTCCATAAGGTTCTGAGAGCAAAGATAAATATGAGCCATATTCATTGACATTACATAATAATTACTCATCACTGTCTGTTAAAAGAAAGGATATGCATTTCCATCAGCTAATACCAAAGACTGGCCAAAACATGTTTAAAATTATATGGGGAAATAATGAAGCACAATGTTTAAAGTATGAGACAGAGAGTGAAATTTGTATTCTAAATGAGTGCAGAGAGAGATGGGGTGAGATGTAGTCATTCTCCATGGATAACAGGAGGTAGAAGGAGAAACAGGACACACACAAGCATGCAAACAAGAAGGAAAGAAAGGACGATGATCAACTACTTCATTCAAACCCAGCAGGACGGCCAGAGGTGCGTACGCAGGCAATCTATGACTATAAACTCTAAACGTTCATGCTCCACAAGAAGGTAATTGTAAAGATCAGGTTAAATTCCCCTGGTGCAGACTCAGACTCACTGTGATTTCATCATGTTTCCAATCCTAACCGAAAGTCTTTGACATTCCAATTGCCCCATGAGATAAGCTTGTGGTGGTGAATAATCTAGAATAATCACATTGTCAAGCTTTAATGTTCATACAAGGTGCATTAGAGCATTCAGAAATGCATTAGAAATAAGTTATTTATTTATACTTACAGTACAGGTCCCTTGTGAGTTTTTGTCAAGAAGGAAAAGCACTTTACAACATCTTGGTGGTCTATACTAGCCTCCTTGAAGCCTCTCAGCTAAAACTGTGAGAGAAAGAGGTCTCTAATTGACTCTACATCTATCGGTCCTCCGGCATCCGTTTGGCCTTTTAAAATCTCCATGACAGTGTAGCAGATGGACTGTGTAAAACTGCATTCCCATCACCCTCTGCCCCTCCCCTCTCAATATCTCTCACTCTCAATCTCACATTTTATCTTTCACCGACCCATTCTCCAATGCTGTCATTGATGATCCTCAGTGGTTGGAAAAACAAATCAGCTTTTCATTATTGTCACACTTACATAACCACAAACTCTCTCCCAACTGCAATATCTCTGACTTTCCCTCTATAAGTTATAAAATGGCCAATGTGCAACAGTGCTGTTGAGTTGTATTTGTTCCAGAATCGTCAGATATGGAATGCATTGTTTTGGGTTCATGTACTGTGTGTTCAAACTGTCATGGGGAAAACAGATATGAGTCACATGTGGGAAAACATTTACCCGCAGTGTGAACATAGCCTAAGTCCGATTTCACTTGAGTTTGAGTGACTGTAATTCTCCTGTGATTACATTAAAGACTGTTGTTATAGCATTCCCTTCTTTGTGTGTATCTTTACACAGCCACCACAATACAGATGGGGTGTTGTTAGCTATTCACAAGACTAAGGAAGTCTCAGTGATTACAGCTACTTCTACTGATAGAGATTGAGACATACATATATAGGGATCAAGATAAGACTTGAAATACAGAGGAGTACAAGCAGCTGCTTCGCCATTATTTGCATTGCCGGCACAATTTGTCATTGAGAATAATTACTTAAGACTGGCAGGTCAATAGGAGTGAGACTCCAACAGAGAGAGCAGACGATGTGACTTTGCCCGCTGTACTTCTTTGTCTAATCCCCTGTTATTCAGCAGATCACTTTAAAACCAATGATCAAGCTCTAGTTATTCAGATTTGGATGACTGAACAAGATTTGAGTGTCTTTTTTGCAAGGCTGTGATCCCTTCTACTGAGTCTAAGAGTAAGCATACTAAATTGGAGTATATGGAAAAACAAGTCACACAGTGATTAAATGAAATAAACGAATCCCTGGTGCTGATTTAATCCTTTGATTTATTGTTCCCCACCCATTGACGCCCCTCACCATGTGGTGAGGTGCCAAACTCGCTGTCAGAACTAATCAAAGCTCACAGTTGAAGCAGCTATGAGTGTGTTCTCCAGCTTAAACACTGTCTGTTTAATTAAACGATTTTATGAATTATTCAGCTCCTAATGGGAACCAGAATGGATCCAATTAATAAATGAGAGCAGGAATCCCAACAGGATTGGCTCTGAACACCCCTATTAGCTTGGCACGAAAACAGGAACTACAGCAATTAGCGTGGAAAGATGGCACTGGAAGAACTGCTGGAATTCAGGTACAACATCAATATGTTTTGTATTTTATTTATAAAATAATAATAACAATAATAAAGTACAATTTTTAAATGCTTTTTTTGTATTTTTAAGTGTATAATAGTACTAATTTATGTGTACAATTTTTATACAGTAATTATTGTTTTGACACAGATTTTTGTATTTACATGGCTGTAATTGTGACAATCCATCTGGTGGATGTCAAGAATTTCAGACCCAAACCAAACCAAATTGCTTCTAAACCAGTTGTTGTCAACAAAACAGAAGCTTTGAGGGCTCCCTGCAATTTTACACCAAAATAATAGCTTGATGGTTTTAAACATTCTTGAACATTTGAAAATGAAGAAATAAAGACATCCATAAATATTAATATTGTACAGAGCCCCTAATGGAACCTTTGCAAATATAAAAAATACTTATGCACAATAGCTATTGTCTATGGTGCTGCTCGTAATAAGTGCTGTTAACTTGAATGAATTCAGCATTTCTCAGACCGTGAGGAAGAGGCATCAGAAGGAATGTTGTTTCAACCATGGAAAGACGAGAGTACACACAATATTTCAAGTTAACCAACATTAATCTACTATAGGCTACTCCCTGAATGCTTTGTCGGATAAGATGGCGGATTCGGCGTTATGATTGGTTAGATCGCCTGTCAATCAAACTGTTTAAAAAGGGTCAATTGGGCCCAGATCTAGGCATGGGCAGGGGTGGGTTGAGCCCACTCAAACATCTGCCTTGCCCACCCAGTCAGAATTTAGGCACAAATAGTGTAGATGTGTTTTTTTACGATTTGGGAATTGATTAAAAACAATCTGAGGTGGGCTGTCTGTTGAGACGTTTGATGAAGGGCTGTAGAATGCTTCAACCAATCAAAAAATAACACCAGAAAATTACAGTATTAAGTATTAGCTGAAAGTAACAGCACGGCATCTTATACGCTCACAAGATGGCGTTCAGTCTGTAGCAGAAAAGCAGAGGCTGATGATTACAAGAGTGAAAATGGCCAGAAATATTTGTGTGTTATCAAGGTGCAAATAAAGGTGAATTTAATGTATCTTTGTTTTTTTAAAAACCAGCGTCATGCAGAAGATGCTGCAAGTGTATGGACGCAGGACGCAGGACGCAAGACGCAAAACGAACATGTCTGTCTAGTGCGTTTAAATCGAAAACAGTGGAATGGAAAAACGCATTCTGTGTGAACCGCAGTTAAACTTGCATTCGTTACTATAGCGACAGTGGGCTTCCGTGGCATTCTCTTTCCGAATTGTCACTGGACAGTAGAAAAGTGAAAACGGTAGCATTTTATTTCAATTGAAAATATGATAAAAACTCTCATATCATGGAGAGCTGTGATATAAAATGTTCGCTATAAATACGTTTTTGAGAATAGTTAAGATGGATTAGATCATTTTTTTCTTGAATGTATTTTAATTATATAATAATAATAATAATTTATACAAATTAATAATAGTAATAATAATTAATTAATAATAATAATACAAATTAATACAAATAATACAAATTAATAATAATCATAATAATTTATACAAAATAATTTATAATAACAATTTTTAATGTACAATTTTTATATAATAATTATTGTGTTGACAGATTTTTGTATTTACGTGGCTCTAATTGTGACAATCCATCTGGTTGGTCATTTAACAAGTTGGTCAGACCAATTAGTGGTTCTTGGCCCAGAATAAGCTGTAATATGGGCAAACTTGCCTTAAAGCCAAAGGATACTGCCAGATCAGCTCAATTCACACCTCTGCCTTATGGTAAACTATACAGCCAATGCGAGACAGCCAATTCTCACCTATTTTTATTTAGAAATGTTTACAGGCTGACACTCTGAGTAAGCATGGTCAATCACATTTAATCCTTCCATATGGAACCTGCAATCACGGCAGACTGACTCACTCAATAAAGCTTCACATACAGGCATCAGGCCCTTAGCTTCCATGTAACTATTTGACTCACATTGTTTTTTGTTGTGGGCTTTTTTTAGCTTGTGGATTCAATTCTGACAGGCAAACAAGATTGCGACATGAGTAAGACAGGCAGTACAACAAAGCAAGGACGATACAAAAGAACACTGCACTTCCCTCAGCAGTCTAACGTGAATGTTCAAAAAAAACAAAAAACAAACATAGAACGAGCCTGCCCACACAAATAGTCAAAGAGAGAGAGAATGAGCGAGCAAAGAGGAGAGGAAAGTAAGAGTGAGTTGGCTGCCTGTCATTGCTCTTCTTCTGCAAACTGTACAAGCATCAATTGTTATGTAACCTACGATTTAACTCTCAAATCTAGAACTAAAATTAGAGATGATAAGAGATTCCACCACCGGCAAATGTCAGCATATGTCTAACTAGACACTACAGTTGATCAAACACCCAATATCTCCAATTATTTTCACAAAGTCTGAGACCAGCACCAGCCCCAGTGGTGTATTTTGAGTCAATTATCCAATTTTCTGAAATTACCTTTGGACACACACAGGGGGAATGAGAGCAAATGTGTTTAAAAAGGCCAAGATTAGGACCATGTGAAGTACGGTGTAATCAAGTGGGCAAAATAAATAAAAAATTGATTTTAGCCTCGCTAAAGCCAGTAACTCTGACTGGGACTGCGGCCAAAGATTTTCTGCAGGACTATGACACCGGTAAAGGACTTTACAGGATCAGAGGAGGGAGGGGGGGAAGCAAATTGGACTGTTTGGTACAAAAAAGAGAGGCAACACTAAAAAACAAAACAAAAAAAACACACACATTGGGGTTCAACAGACTGCCACACTGAATGAATCCTATAGAGCAGTGATTACCAGCCAGGGGTATGAGTACACAAGGATATACATTTAGATTTTGCTTTGTTGAACTGAAATGATACTTTCTTTAACCACTTTAACAGGATTTCGTCAGGGCTGTCGAACTGTCAGTATTGTATATATTAGTCACTATCATTTTTGCATACCTGCTCTTATGGTTTTCTTTATTTTCTTTTATGTCCTTTATTTTCTTTATTACTGTGGCTCTTTTTGATTGTTATTTAATATGCAGTTTTGTTTTGTTTTGTTTTGTTTGTAGATAGGTATTCTGTTGTTAATTTTATTTTTAATCCCTGGATCAGAAACGTCTGTCTGTCTCTCTGTATATATATTCATGGTTTTGTTGCAGTTAATTCCTTAAACATTTTTTTTGTTTAAGAAAAAATAAAATAAAATAAACCATGTACAGCAAGTGTTCAGTTTGGTCTGCTCATATCTGACATTTTGAGCTTGAGAGCCTTTGATATTTAAATTCTACTCAAGCTGCAAGTGATTTACTTGAATTTATGCGAAATGTCTTCTTTCAACTGAGAGTCTTTCACCCTGATTAACAGAAGCTGAAAGCTGTGGATGACCAAACTACTTCCCTTATAATGGGCTTACTGGAAGAATCATTGACAGTTTTTAGAGTTTTTACAGTAACCTATCAGAGAACTGCCCTTTTTGATAAAGATCCTAGAAGTTTTAAGAGTGCAAGAATTTCAGACTTAACAGATCCAAATAAGATGTTGAGCCACACACACACACATAGAGACAGAGAACACACATCACCTTGACTGCCTCTCCATGAGTGACTCGATCAAACACCATGTTATTGACTTTCATGATCTGGTCTCCAACTCTCAGCCCCTCTCTCTCAGCGGATGATCCCGGCTCCACCAAAGACACATAGATGCCAACTCCATGCTCTGAGCCACCTCGTATGCTGAATCCCAGGCCTTCGTGGCTCTTGCTCCTTTTTAGCGTAACTTGGCGGATTTCATCAGGCGCTTCCGGCATCAGCGCTGGCGCTGTCCCCTCGGCTGTGGTGCTGAAAACAGTAGCCGCGCGCACAGATCCGTGACTGGGACCGGCCTGCTCGGACTCGCGCAGAAAGCGCACTGAGGATGCTCCTGCATGCGCGTTTGTGCTGCTGATGTCTTCCGAGCACTCATGCTTGATACTGCCTGTCAGCAGATCCGTTTTCAGATAAAGCCCTTCCGACGTGTACTGGTCGAACAGCAGCTGGTCCGAGCGAGGTATGACCAGGCGTAGCATGGGTAACAGTTGGCGCTTGTTGGGTGTGTTGAGAATGACTTTGAGAGTCTGCACGAGATCGAATACATTGCGCTTGGCGTGGTAAATGTTGAGGCAGTGGATGAACTGCTCCCTTTCGAAGTCGTTGAGCAGCACGTTGAGCGCGTTGTGCAACTTCTTGACGTTAACAGAGAGCGCGCGGCCACCGGAGCCCAGCGAGTTCGCGCCCGACTTGAGGGAAGCGCGCTCCAGATCCGTGCTCATTTTCAAACACCTCAAAACCACAGGGGGAGTTCACATCAGGCATTAGGAACGGAGCACGGTCACTGTCTCTTGCTAAAAACAGTAATGCACCGAGATTCGTGTGTTAAACCTGTGTGGAGACGCGTCATGCTGAGTTAAGTCCTATAGTTTGAGAGCGCGCGCTCAAATAACAACAATGATACGGTCAATTGGCAAAATAATTAGTGCAATACAGTTTAGAAACTTTTTATCATGAATTAAATGTATTTAATGATCACTTTGAATGCTATATATAGTGGGGAAAAGTCATATGTTCTTCCAGAGACAAACAACAAACCCGAATTAAGTCCCGCGAGGATTTGACGTCCGTAATAGTGACTTTAATCCTTTTGCCAACCCATGCGCGAAAAGAAACGGGCGGAGAGACGTCCTGCAACGAGAAAGAAAAAAAAACAAAAAAAAAAACAGCTCGAATGTTTCAAGTTTTGCAGCCACGGTCAGAAGAGGAGCGCGCGTGGTCAGTGTGACTCGCTCGGATTTCTTGTAGCTACTACTGAGTCCGTAGTGAGATACCGACACAGGCTCTGTGGAGGAAATGACGCAAGCGCGAGGCGCCTCTGTTGCTTAGGAACAAACAACTGTGAGGAACGCATTTGGACAAACAAAACCACATCTTTCCTGCGCGTGAGCTATTTTTAATGTCCAAGGCCTGCCAGGCTATTGACGTTGATCAATTGAAAAGTCGGTTCCAAAGAGCATTGCACACTTGGAGCCGTAACGTAAAAGTTGATAATGGCAAGTGTTTCTTTCAGGGAAACAGCTGAAATCACAGACACTTGATCTCAACTTTACAGTTATGTGCCATATACTCTACATGTGATGTGTTTATACGTAAGGGATAATGTGGAGCCAACTTGTCAGTTCTGCAAAATAGAACCCAAGACAATCTGGCTGTCCATTTTCTTATTTCGAAGCAAAACTACAAAATAACAAAAAAAAAAATAAAGCATGAAATATGGATTGCAGCTGTAATAAATCCATCATCTTGTAGATTATCCTTAAATTTCCGCTCAGAAAAATAGTCCTTTGCTACGTGAGTACAAAATACAAATTAATATTTATTAAATATTATTAATGTATGCATTATAATCAAAATGCAGTTAAACATGAAAATTGCGCTACTATGGTACTAAGAGCAATGGTAGAACATCCAGTTTAGAGATGAAAAATATATTCAGATCAAAATAAATCAGAATTAAGTAGGCTATTACAGAGGGCCATTTAATCAAGAAAAACAGTGACCTAAATAATTTTTTTTCAGTAATAACTAATGAAAAACAAAATTGATTCTGTTTGAGGTTTTCCTTTGGAACACTTAAAAAACATCTCAGATGAAATTTTAAAGGCCCATAAGTTAAGAGGTAGTGGAAGCTGTTTTGAACAGATTTGCAAGAGGGCAGTGTTTGGATATATGTGTGCTTCATTTAAGAGTGCTCCATTTATACCTGAAGCTTTCTAATCCTGTGTTTGTCCAAAGAGAGTTATATCACATCTTAAACCCGGCTCTGCTCAGATCAGCTTGGTGTTGTGAGAACCAAACTCGCACAGATGCTGTGTGTGATATTGCATCTGCTGAGAAAAGCTGCATAATCCATACTGTACAATCAGGGCAGGCCATGAATTGTTTTGTATAAACAATAATAATTATCCATATTATATTGGTTCACTCTATGTTTCTGATGTGCAAAAAAGGCAACCAGTAAGGTTTTAGGCCACACTGTGGAAGCACAGTTAAAACACACGTGTCATCCTCTAAGCTCATAAAGAGGAATTAGAAAGGCCTGTCAACAGACCACAACACACAGTACAACAAGAGAGCTATTAATAATCTTATACGGACAGACTGTTGCTCCCTTTACGGATGTATTTAACCTCATCCTTTTCAAGTCTACCTGCATTGACCCATTCATTTTCAACATACCTCAATCATACTTCATTAGTTTACATATTTTAGTTAGTACTCTGATTATTTACTGTGAAAAAATAAACGTCATCAGAGAACAGAGATGTTATGAGGGCACATGAATTAATAAAAACAACAACACATGAATAAATTTATAATAAATTTTGCAATATTCCATAAAAAAAGTCAATTTTGATTTCATGGTAACTTTAATAAATAAAACAACAATACAAATGAAACAGAGTGCAGCATAATAAAATAAGATAATAAGTACTATTAATTAAAAGAAATAAATTACAATCGCATCAGTAGCTAAATGAGTGAATAAAAGGGAAAATTTAAGACGAAAATGAGACTAAACACATGTATAGACCTTCTTAGCTGAACTTTCTTTGTCCATATGCATCTCCAGCCCACTGATTTGCAGCCCTTTAAGAGGGTGGCATTGGAGCAAAGGAGTCAAATTCATTGTTAATTTGCAATTAGAGCTCTTGGCATCAGAGCATGGTGGCAGAAATTAATGAACAATTAATGGGCCTAAATGAGACAATCGAGATGCTCACTGATCTTTATGCATTGCACAAGGTAGTGTATTACACCTTAGCTGTAGGTCACACATAACTACAGACTCACCAACCAAACAGACACGCTTAAAAATGTTCCAAATTAGGGGCTGAATTATCAATTTCCCGTCCTCTCTTTCTCTCAACAAGTATCCATGTTTGAGACTCTGATTTAATTAAGATGTGTGGTTTGGATGGTTTAACCTAATTTGAGTAATTCTTGTTCTCTTGACTTAAAACCAAAACTCCAGATTTCTCCCTGCACCACCACAGTTGTCCAGTTTATGCTCTCCACTTTCTGGATAAAGTGTACCACATAATCTTTTGAGCACCAAGCGAGTGATGTACTGAATAAACAAGTAACTTTTACGACAGGTTATGCTGTCAAGGCCATTAAATTGCCACCATTGATTGCACATAAACAGCAAAATACAGTTCCCTTACATCCCCTATAAAAAAAAACAGACAGAAGGTCGTTTTCACACTGAAACATGTTAAACTGTTTAACTCCCTGACACTTATACAATGTCATTTACAACAGCTCATAAATGCAACACAAATTTTCACTCTTCAACAAATATAAACCAGGGACAGAAGGCAGGAGGGGAACAAGTGATCGGTAAACGTTGGGTCAGAATGCGGTACGGCTTTGATTTATAGCAGAATGTTTAATGGGAATTGAGGGAAATGTGCGTCACGCTGAGCTCTGCCAACGGCATAATTACCGCAATATAAAAGAGCAGAGGGATCGTATGCTGCAGTGCCATGCCCCAGTGCCCAGTCTGACAGAGCACACCACGCCATTAAACACTGCATTACGGATACCTTGCTGAGGTGTATTTAGCTCTCACTACAGGACAGGGGTGATTTAAAAGCCATTTTATGACATCTGACCAAGTCTGAAATAAAATCTGCCAGCAGTATATATTGTATGGGTGTGATTCAAGTTAAATCATCTCTTTCTGCTGCACTGCTGTTCAGTTTGTATATGATAGCTACCGTGTCAGCTGCAGGTTAAGAAGAGGTGGGTGGTAATGATATAAACTGAAGATGACATCCTATGGAGCACTATTTAAAACTCTGGTTTTGGCCTCTATCCACCCTGTTTTGTGATTTCAAAAAGTACCTGGATTTTTCCCTCTTCTATTAATATTAAATGAACTCACTCTTTAAAGAGAGCCAGGAGTTTCCAGATGGCATCTAATTCAAACAGAATTTAGGTGTTCCAGTACCATTATACATAATATATATCCAAACAATATTATTTTCCAGTTAAAAGCACTTAAAGAGAGCTGTAATTTCATTAAGTAAATGGAAAAATAAATCAAGGAAAATGTTAAAATGGAAAATTCATTTTTAAATACCTTCGGAACATGAAAATTTATGGCGAGGTGAAATTAATTTGATTTAATCTTTCTAAATCTAAGCTCAAAAGTTACTGTGATCAAGTTCTTAGAAACAGCAGTCAGGAAAAGGCACAATTCGGCATGAAGAAAATGTCATTAATTTCAGCAGATGCCTCTATACTGTCGCTGTACATAAGAAAGTTCTTAATGATTAAATGCTAGCATGGCAACTGTAGATGTTTAGAGGCTGTGTCAGTCTGTTGTTGGCCCACTGATGCACTCTGTATCGCGATGAGCAAAACTTCTAGGGAAGATGCCGATTATTCCAGCAATGTGCCCTTCTAACCACTCCGTATTCACTGCAAAATGGAGGAAAAAAAAGAAAAATAATTTTCTTACTCAAACACTGGTATGTAAAACAAATTAAAACTCTCGAATAATAAAGAAAAGACACCGTTTACGTACCTTCACTGAGAATGTCAATTGTATCGCCTTCACTGAATTCCAAATCCTCTGGGCCTTGTGCATTGTAGTCATATAGTGCCACCATCTGATAAAGAATGGTCCTGTTGGCCAGAGGGTCCTCATTCTTGGGACGAGAAGGGGAAAAAAAAATTGCCAAATATTAAAAATTGCTAAATTGGTGTAGCATTCATTTATAAAAGGATAAAGTTTAAGATGATGATGGGTGTAATTTTTCCCACAGAGTTTAATAAACAAGTAAATCATTCATAGGTTGATTTAAACACTGTGTGACTGCGTGGTGCTATTAAAACATTGCTCTGCTTGAACATACAGACACTAGCTCAACCACTGGTGTGAATTTTGGGTGAAACAATCTAACCAATTGCAGCAGTGTGCATGGGAATCCATTTTGAAAACGATTCCATTTGGTGACAATAGTGGTGCATAAATTACACACAATTAATCCCCTTTAACAGATGTCATTTAGAGCTGTCAATCAAAAATGATAGTTAGTAAAGTTACCTGACACCAAATTTTGGCACGTCCTGATTCAGCCACACCCTCTAAGCTATCCAGTCCATCGTCACCATTTAGGGGCATTAGAACTCTGCTACCATGCCTTCTGTGTCTGCGGGAGGATGTAGTATCATGAGTTAAGGATGGTGTGGGGGTTTGTGCAATGGAAAAATGTGAGCAGAGTGCTAGCATACTTTAATACTGGGAATTTATGGCAACTAAAAGCAGGTCAGCCAGACTGCAGGTCTGCAATATTACCTGAGGCGAATGTTCGTCACGGGCTGTCCTAATTTCTGGGCGACTTTCTCTTGCAGATCCCGGAAAGGAGTTTCTAAAGGGACTCTCAGAGCTATGGTGTATGTATAGTGCACCTTGACTACGACTGAGTCCTGGGGTGAAGTCTGGGCCTAAGAAATGGAGGACACATCTGAGGTTACAGCTGAGACAACTGAGAGATACATCTGTATCAGATTTTTTGCATTAAACTGATCATAAGTATAAGAAAAGCAAATTAAGTTATGATACAAGAACATAAAAAATGAAATAAAAAGGAAAGTGCTTCTTTTCAATTTCAAAGTTCCCTTTTTCAATTACAAAGTATTTGGATATTCAGATGTAAGTTTTGTCATAAGGTTGTCAGGTTTCTCTACTAAGCAATGGCCCTAAATAGTCTCCTCTTCAAATTCTCAGCTTTCTTTTGCTCCCTCGGGTGTATTTCTGACTGAATCAGGCCAAATCAAAGGCCTGCTGCCTCAACACTCCACTTCTTGTCTGAGTCACAAAACTCATTCAAAAGATCTCATCTCATACAAAAGATCAACCATGACGGCCACTGCATTAATCATGCTCTGCTTCCATTTCCATCTACAGTACATGATACTGTCAGAAATATTGGCTTTCAGGCTTGACAAATTGGACAGGGAGATAAAATGAATTTGCAGAAGTATATAAGATATAAGCACTGAGGATGTAACCAAATGTAAAAGATCAGGGGGCACCAAGAATGGCAAACCCATGTTTATATAATAAAATAATTTATTTATTTAATTAAAATAAAAAATTTAAATTAGCTTCTATTTATTGGTGGAAATTTAGTAAGGTAATTCTTGGCAAAAACTGATTTGTGTGGTTGAAATAAAATTTTACATACTAAAGGGATCACTGATTTGTACTTCCACAAGGTGAGCATTCTTTCATCTTTTTCAAGTGTGTTTCATTACTCACCTGCTGCGTAGGGACGCAGGTTGAGCTGCTGGTCGTTGGAGGAGTTGTGTGGGTAGCACCGGCACAGGTGGGGTGCAACTCTACAGAAGAGAGGATGAGACTTGCATTCTTCAGAATACTGGTACCATCATTTTATTTATTTTTAGGACAGTTGAAGGAGAGACAGGAAGTGATAACTGCATCACGCAACACGCAGCATATGCTCTACTTAATGGTACATTTAGAACATTTAATGGTACATCTAGAACATTGCATTTAGAACATTTTTATTATGTTTAGATATTAGAAAAAGATTTTCTTTCTTTTTTATAATAATATATATTTTTTATAATAATTCTATAATAACAACTTTAGTTAGTAACAAAAAATTTCAGTTTCAATGTGTCTGTTTTATCTGAAAATATATTTTCTGTACCTAATGGACGTTGAGATGGACGATTTGGAGGTTTTAGGGCTGGTGGATGTGGGATGCCACTGGCGAGTTCCTTCCAAGGAATATGCAGAGAAAAGCACTCAGTACGTTACAGCCAATAACAACTCAGATATTGAACATCAGAGGCTGAAGAACAAGGTCACTGCTTCTGCCTCCTGCAGTATTCAAAGTAATGTAGATTCCTTGCTCAATTAAACATCACATCTCTGGAAATAGGGGTAACAAGAGGCTATAAACTTTTAAATCATTTTTATTTTCATCACAGCTATTCTCCTTATAACGATACTGAAAGTGACAAAGAGAGATGAAGCATAGCACAGTCTTTGCCAAATCTCTGTGGTTTGCAGAGTGTGTAAGCACATTTTTCTCTAGAATTAAAAAGCTGTCTGCATTCATAAAATTCAGCATTTTACACCAAGCTGAACATATCTAAGAGAAAGGCTGGATGAGCCTCGGCAAATAACAGAACCCTATTAAAACCCATTAAGCACATACTTTCGGAAATGAAAGAGGTCGTACAAGGAGATAAAAAAATAGAACACTTACAATTCGCTTGTATTTAGCCTTGTTTTTCTTGCCCATCGGTTCAAGCAGGAAATTGGGGACCAGACCTCTCTGGCATTTTAAAAGTAAAAAAGTAGAAATAGCCCAGGTGTTATTTTAATTTTATTATTATTTTTTATATCACACAGTGACACTCAAACTGCTTTTATGAATGTCAGAAACATAATCAGAATAGCAGCTTGTTAAGTCTGACCAGTTTTCAGCTCCAAACACTAGCAAAAGCAAATGGTGCAAATAAAAACTGACCATGTGATGTAATACTACTGAAAAATCATGATCCTAACCTTTAACCCTATACAGAAATCTCTGAAGGCCAGAGAATGGCCTGAAATATTGGTGCCTGGGACATCCTGAGCCCAGAGATTGTGGTGTACACCATTTTAAACAGTTTTACAATGCTTAGCTTAAATAAGATATGAATAAATAGTGCTTATAAATGTCTGTTGAGATTACCAACTTAAAAGAATAGAGGCTTGGACCTAGAAACAATTATCCTTACGTCACAACTTAAAAAGCAGATTGTAAAAACGGGGGACAAACATTCATTGTGCCTCAAAATTAAAAAAAAAATCATTGGTAATCATTCATCACATCTAGAAAGAAAGAGTATCCCACCTTTCCATCATAAATGACTACTGCCAGCCCGTCCTTGTCGTCATCACTATACACAAACACTTCAGCTCCAGCAGGCACTGTTAGCTCCCCTGCCCCTTTTGCTACATGAGCATTCTTCATTACCATGTAACGGGAGTCCCTATGCAGGAATGATATATTATATCATATATTATCTCAGTGTATTAAGCTGATCTTGTAACATAATATTACAATATTAGTCTGTAATATTTTCTGAATATTGAATACTCACTGGCCATCTATGACCTTTGGCTCATAGAACCCTGGTTTCTGCAGGAACATACATAATCAGTGGAGTTTAGTTAGAAAACAAAAGAGAGTTAAAATAGCAGGAAAAAATTGAGGTTGTAGCATGACAGGAGGTAACTTTACCTGTGGTCTGAGAGGATCAAAGCCCCTGAAGTCATCATTTGGAATCAAAGAAGTGATGACCTGTGTGAAGAAGAGTTTAGTTTCGTTGAACATTAGTCAAATTTCTTGTATAGTGCTTTTAAAGCAGAATTATAATGTTTGTGTGTTTACAATCATTTTTTATATAAAATGAACAGGAGAAACCTGCAGATGGATAATTTGTTTGGACAGCTTTTAAGTTCTTATATACGTAAATTTCTATATTTTCAACAGATGTTCAACAGTTCTTAACCAGATGGCAGGCACCCACTAGGGGGCCTCAAGATGATTAAAAATTTAAGACAAAACAAGCATTAAATTAAGCTAAAATGAATAAAAACAAGATATTTCTTATTTTAATTCACCTCCTCAACACTGTTTTTTTAAAGACATATAAGTGTGATGGAGATCTGGAAATGTTATAGAAAAAAATAAAATATGGTTAATAAAATCATTAATAAAACTCCATGGGCATTTTTATAAATTTTCTGAATAAACAATTTTTTGTTATGCCAAGAAATTATGAGTTAAAATTATTTGCAAAAATCCTCATCCTGCCTCCTTACCCAGCAAATCATGAACATCTGGAAAAAATAATGCCTTTGAATATTGTTGTGGACAACTAGGGGACCTACAAACTTAGAGCATGCAACTTGAAACATAAATAGTTTGCTTTTTTAATGTACTGCATACTTATCATTACAATTTATTTGTCTGTAATATTTGCTATTGCACATTTAGGTTGGTCCAGTTTTTAATTTGAACACTCCTTTTGTTAGATAACAGTGAAGTGTCTCATATAATTAATTTTAAAACGGCTATAAAGCTGCAGTACATTGTGAAGATGTGAGTCACCTTTGCTTCACCCAAGAAGTCCCTCGGTTTAAGCTGGTCTACCTCCTGTTTCCTGGGACGGAACACTTCACCCTCGGGCACCAGGAGAGGCTCCAACACCTCTCTCCTCTGGAAGAAAATTGGACAGAAACATTAAGTGATGATTACAATGTTTAGTGGAGCGTTGTTCGCTGAAAACAGACTTCAGAGATCATTGCAAACCATCAGTAAAAGGGCAATAAAAAGGTAGAAGTGGATGTCTTGCACCATGAGCTTTTCAGCCTTCTATTTGCATTTTCTTAATATAAGCATCACATATGTCTTACATAAATAGCCTCTAGAGCTGTGTCTATTAGGTTGCTTCGGCCGGCTCCTCTCTCTTGTGAGGCCGCCAGCAAAATGTCCCTGGCTTTGTCCCATTGTTGCAGTCTAGAATGAACAGCTGCTGCATTATAAAGGACCTAAAAGTGAACAAACCCATACAAGTAGTACACATTGTCAAAAGAACAACAAAAGATTATAAACTACTGTTCAAAAGTTTAGGGTCAGTAAGGTTTTTTTTTTTTTTTTAAACCTTTCAGCAAGGATGCACTTAAATTTATCAAAAGACAGTAAAGACATTTATAATGTTACAAAAGATTTTCATTCCAAATAAGTGCTCTCTTTTTAAACTTTCTATTCAGCAAAGAATCCAATATATATATATGCAGAGACATTGACTCTTTGAAACTTCTTCAAAGCAAACTCTTCTGTTTTTCAACTATTATGTGTTTGAGGAACAGAAAGGTAGCTTCATATGTTCAGGCTAACCTGACCTTAACCAGACACCTGAGGAATGCTGGATGTCTTATCATTTTTCATCCTGGCATTTGACATTGCATAACTATGGCGCTTTTTTACTCAGACCTCAAAGAGGCCTTGTGATAGCTACCTGTGCAGGTGAACTCCACCAATGGTCATGTCTAATGGCAGAGTTGACACAAAGCTAGACAGAAAATGTCAACAATTTCTCAACTTGCAATAAAATGTTACCCAAAAAAAAAACATGCGCATTAAACCTAGACGATCATACTTTTATAGATGGTTATGTATGACTTTTTTACACAATCAGACAGAAATATGCTTGTGTTCTGACCTGCCAGCTGTACATTTTATAGCGAAGACCCAGCTGTTTGTAGTCAATGACAGGGTTTTCCCTCATGTATTTCTGAGCCCATATACAATCAGATAATGCCTCCTCCAGCCTAGTGTTAGAAAAAATGACATAGATAAAAAAAAGAGGGAATGACAACGAGACAGGGAGAGAACAAGAGAACAAAGAGGCAGTGTCAGATGAAAGTGAATCAACTGTCCAGAACATCAGCTTTAAACAAAAGAGGTCAATGTTTGTGTTGCATCACGCTGTGGCATACCAGAGAGACTGGTCTACTTATTCATAGAGATCTACAACATGAAAACTTATCAGAATATTTCTCACCTGTTTGCCATCATATGAACAGCAGATCTCTGAAAAAATCCCACAGCAAGGCATGAATCCTTCGAGATTACCTTGTCGAGAGCCTAAAAAGTATCAATGACATTGTGTAAGACATCTAACAAATTTAACATCTAACTAAAACATAACAATCATGACCTTTGAAAAAATAATAAATAATAAAAAAACTAAATTAAAATAAATGAAAAAAACTTGTTTTAAATTATGATAATACATACACCTAACAGTTCTGTACTATAGTGAGTGTGTATGTGTGTGTGTGGGGGGGGGGTCATAATGTAATGAAATAGAAACTAAATATTTTCCAAATAACATGAAACATTTATGTGAAAAAGAAAGTACTCCCTTTTGAATTCTAGTTTTAAGTGTTAGGACATAATACAAAAAGGCAGCGACTATTTACACAAAGTGCAAAAATAGCATATTTTCTTGCGATTGATGTTATTTATTTTAAGTGCAAATAGCAAGAGTAAATAGTAATTATGGTATAGTAATTAATTAATTATCTATACATTATATTGGCAGATAATATTTTCACCTCAGTACTTTTGTACATTAACAGGATTCAATAATATCATAGAGTGCAAATGATTATATTTATTAAAATTATTAAATGGATGCTGCCTTATTGGGAGAATAAAAACTCTCCCTATACTTTCCCTGGCCTAACCCTACCCAATAACACTTGTAATTGTTATTAATCACTCGTTCGCAGTTTATTTCCACTTTAAGAACATTATTTTCATTTGTATTGAAAATAAATGTAAACTTGGCAAAAGGCGGATTCGAACCTGTCGATCACGTTAAAATCCAAGTCTACAAGCTTTACTTGATACTGCTGCACCACTGAAGACACTGAATATTACATATTACACCGTGTCATGGTTTATTTAACAAAAACTAGCCAAAAATGGAGAAGAAATGTGTGACAAATTAAGTACACCCTTACTGTTTTCATAGGAATTAGGAGGGTAAGTATCAGATGCTGCTAATCAAATGCCTTTGATTAAATGATCATCAGCAAGTGTGACCAACTCTATAAAAATAAAAGTTTAGGCAGTTTGCTTGTCTCAAGCATTCAGGTGTGTAACACAATGCCAAGAAGGAAAGACATCAGCAATGATCTTAGAGAAGCAATTGTTGTTGCTCATGAATCTGGGAAGGGTGACGAATCCATTTCAAATACAAACAATTTGAAGTTCATCATTCCAACAGTGAGGACGATTACTCACAGGTGGAAAACATTCAAGACAATTGCCAATCTTCCCAGGAGTGGACGTCCCAGCAAAATCAGAGAAACTGCAAAAAGCCCAAGAGCTACACCTCAGACTGTACAGGTCTCAGTTAACATGTTAAATGTAAAAGTTCATAACAATACAATTAGAAAAAGACTGAACCAGTATGACTTGTTTGGAAGGGCTGCCAGGAGAAAGCCTCTTCTCTCTAAAAAGGTTTGCAAAGATGCATGTGAACAAACCACAAGACTTTTGGAACAATCCACAACGTTCCCTCCACAACGATGTGAGAGACTAAGTCATATAGAAAATGATTACTTCAAGTTATTGCAGCTAAAGGTGGTTCTACAAGAGATTAAATATTAGGGTGTACTTAGTTTATCACACATGGCCTCTCCACTTTGGCTTTGTTTTTGTTAAATTGTGCAATATGTCATGTGTGGTTGTTCATATGAGGTTGTATTTACCTAGTTTTGAAACTTGCTAAAGACCAGATGATTTTTTTATTATTATGTCCTGGTGTGTAAAACCATATAATTAAAAAGTTCAAAGGGGTGTGCTTTCTTTTTCACATGACTGTATATATAAATTTATATAAATATATAGCTTTTATACAGCCTAAGTATATTTATGATGAGGGTCCCTTGCACAAGATAATCATATTACTGAAAACCCCTGAACTAAATGATAGCTCTGGCAATTATTATTCAACAACTTAAGACAAGGATAGCTGAATTGGAGCATCATTATAGATCCTATATTTCTATCAATTCTTACATGGTTAAGTACCAAGATTGTGGTTGTACCTTAATGGCCAAATCCACTTGGCCAAGGGCGATGTGTGTCGATGCAACCACAAACATAGTGCGACAGTTGTGATCTGTGATCTGGTTGAGTTTAGTGAGAGCGCCCTGCCAGTCCCGGCTGTCAATTGCCCGCACGGCCTCATCCCACAGCCTGATCAACTCTATGTACAGCATGGCCCTCTAGAACAAAACAAGATTAAACGTTCTTTTTCTATCCACTATATTTACTTAAAAAGAAATTAATGAATTGATACAAAACTGTAGTGAGAAAACATCATATTTGTGGTCACTAATAGCTTGGAACAACAAGAATCTCACACCTGCTTACAAGTACAGGTGAGACTAGCTATGCAGGTTCTTTAAAGACAGTAAAACTATAAAAGCAAAACCCAATACTAGCACAATGACTGACACATACCTCTTCACAGAAACAGACAAGAGATAAGTCAGGAACTTGAACTGCTTTCTAGCAGTGACCGATCCTAAATATGAGCAGCTCCTGAACAGATGTAATCCAGAACTCTTAGTTAGCTGACAGGGAAGTGATATTTGTAGTGTGACACACATCTGTGGTTCCCACCCACTTACCATGCCATCAGGAAGTCATGCATTCCCAAGAAAGAGAGAGAGACTTGTTGAGCAGAAGGTAGGGCACGGACACAATGGCTCAATCAAACAAAAATATGTTGAGTAATTCAAGGAAATAGAAGAAAGACACACGTATCTTCAGCACCCTAAGGACAGAACTTTAAAGGTTGTCCAGCCAAGAATACCAGGAAGCATTTAGTTTTCACCTGACATTTATATTAATAGGGCAGTCAAGAAAAAGACTGGAATGAGGAAATCCCAATATTGCTACATTACCTTTTTTTTCCCCACACCAACTTTTAGTGCTTCAGATTTTCCACCACATACGTGAGGACTTAACGTTATACAAATTGAATTGCATTTAATTTCACAGTATCTTCAGGAAAAATTAGTAAACAATAAATAAATAAAATAGACATTTGCTTTCCACAAAATGGAGACACATTATGTGGACAAATCGTGGAAGGAAAATTAATATTTGAGATACAAGTGAAATATCTTGAAATGTTTATCTTCATTGTTATCTATCTATATGCATATATAATTTACAGTAGATGGCGCTACATATCAAGGGTCCCTCCAACGCTCTCACGGTATTTCAAACTTTACCTGCAAACATCTTCTAGTGTATTGAGCTGTTCAATTTGTAGTCCTAAAACCCTGCAGACAACTAGTTGTACATCTGTCTAAAAAGTACATTACTTTTTTTACATGTGCATTATCTTTTCTATTTCTACTTCTACATGAATTACACACAGAAATACCACAAACTTTGAAACCGCGTGTTGTTTGTCTTCTTTATCATCTTGTTTACAGGCCATTGACTCCTTGGGAGTGTTAGAAAAGTAAATAGGTAAACAAGGTTAAACCAAAGTCCCTTTAAGTTATTCTATAGTCTTTAACAATTAATCTGTGAAATGAACATATCCTTTTCATTTTAATGCTAACAATTTTTTTTAATTTGTTGTCTTTCTATTTACTGTTTACATTTTATAATAATAATCCTATTTTGACCGTAACTTATTTAAACGCATGAAGACTTTTACTTTGAAATGGTTCCTGACTTTTACTCTGACTGAAACTATTGTGTAAATTGTTGTTGCGGAATTGATCGGTTCATTACTCAGTCAATCTTTAACTTTATAACAGTGTAAATGATGTACTTTAACCCAACAGGGATAAGCGACTGTCTGTAACGTTTATTGATGACACGAAAGTCACATGACAACTGACGTGATCACATGACAGTCTGTACTAGTCCTGTGAAGATTTCATTAAAGTCCACTAGATTTATATGGGGTCTCTGTGAGAATGGCTGCAGGGTGGCTTTTCCTTGGATTCATGTTGCTGATCCTCGGTGGAAAGACTGAGACACGTTTATCTGTGGTACGTTCTGATGTGCAGTTGGTTGTATTTTGAAATTGTTTTGTTACTGATAGGCTCTTCCAGTTGTTTTCATACAGTTTATAGACAATTCTTTGCTCTGTTATTCCTCACTGTTCTTTGGAACTTCCCTTCTTTCTTTTTCTTTTTTAAGGAAAAGCTCAATAATGAGGTCATCCCATCTCACAGAGACCTTGCTGCTGATTTCAAGGAAATGTATTTTGAACAGATTTTAGACCACTTTAATTACAACAGCCTTGGCAATGGCACATATAACCAGCGCTACCTTATTACAGGTAATCTGCCACACTTTCACACATCTCTTAACTTTATCTTTTTATATTATTCATCCATACTGAATGCATTGTGTGTTTATTCTAGATCAGTACTGGAAGAAAGGCTATGGACCCATTTTTTTCTACACTGGCAATGAGGGGGACATCTGGGAGTTTGCACGGAATTCAGGCTTCATCACAGAGCTGGCAGCAGAGCAGGGAGCCCTGGTGATATTTGCTGAGCACGTAAGATTTCCATGATGAATCATGTGACCATAGAGGAAGTTAGACAACAGCCAAACAATCTACACTACTGGTCAAAAGTTTGGAATAAATAAGATGTTTTTGAAAAAAGTCCCTTATGCTCAACGAGGCTTCATTTTATTTGATCAAAAAATCAGTAAAAACAGTATTATTGTGAACTATTATTGCCATTTCTGATGGCAAAGCTGAATTTTTCAGCCACCATTACTTCATTTACTCATTCAGCGTCACATGATCCTTAAGAAATCATTCTAATATGCTGATTTGGTGCTTAATTATAAGCAATTGTTATTGGTGCTTAATATTAATAATCACCATAATTAATAATTACCAGTGCTGAAAACATTGATAAGTGTTTGCTGCTTAATATTTTTTGTGGAAACCATAACATTTGAAATATGAATCTTTTGTAATATTATAAGTGTCTTTACTGTCAGTTTTGATCAATTTAATGTGTCCTAGCTGTATTAATTTAAGAAATAATCTCTTAAAAAATCTTACCCCAAACCTTTGAATGGTAGTATATCAGGGTTTCCACAAAAAAAAAAGAAAAAAAAAATGGAGTATGACTGCTGAAAAGTAATGTTCAGTTTGCCATCACAGGAATAAATAGCAAGATATTTTAAATTGTAAAAGATTTTTACACAATATTGTTGTTTTCACTGTCTTTGGTAAAATTAATGTAGCAAAAAGATTTTAATTTTTTTATTATTATTTTATAAAATTATTCCAAACTTTTTTTTTTTTTTAAAAATAGTGTATACCTGTCCACTAACGGTTACTTTTGCTTTAAACTGTAGAGGTATTATGGAAAATCTCTTCCATTTGGGAAGGATTCATTTAATATCCCTGAGGTGGGGCTGTTGACAGTGGAGCAGGCTCTGGCTGACTATGCAGTCATGATCACAGAGCTAAAGAAGGATCTGGGAGCTCAGACATGTCCTGTCATCGTCTTTGGTGGAAGGTGGGGTCTCAGTGAGCTTTATATTTATCCATCATCCTCTGACAGACACACACACATACACATGAATATCCATATCCCAACTGGCTACATTATATTTCATTCAGTTCACATGTTGTTTCAGCAAAGGGTAAATGGATTGCCAGCCCTTACATTAGCTCTAGGTATATATGGAAATGAAAAATAAAACCCCCACCCTGTATAGCTATGATAAGCTGTTCGTCCATTTTAGCTGAGCTTTCGATCTCTATTTCGCGCACTTGTTGCGCTTCTACAGTAATAATTATGAAATTTAGCACGCAATACACCCTAACTAGTGGAAAAACTTTTTGAATGCGAGAGACCCACAGAGCCGCACTAGATATTTCAAAGACAGACCAGGATCATATTCCTTCCATATTGCATTTATAAGAGCAGTTCGCCACATCTAGATAAATGAATGGATCTCTATGGGCCTCTGCTAGATGTATATGGCTTTTCTAAAACTGAATTTCAGATTTTTCTCGAAACAGCAGATGGCAGAATTCTGCCCTAACACCTAGGTTAATATCCAAAAACATCTTGTATGTATTTTTGATCATCATGAAAGTTTTTTTAATGATGTAGTGGAGGAATTTTGCAGTAAAAAGTACTTCATATCCCCCAAAACACAGCATAATATGAATTTCAATAAATAACAATATTGTTAAAACATGTAGTAGATCATTTTTGTGCCGTGGGTAATAGGAGGATTTTCCATCCAGCTACAACCACAAGTATATTTCAAACCTGTGGGAAGCACTGTCATTGTTATTAAATTAATTAAATATCATATCTAATAGTGTTTTTATAATGCAATAATAATATAACAAATAATTTGTTATTATGTCTGTTTTTATGTCAGCTATGGAGGAATGTTGAGCGTTTACATGAGAATCCGGTACCCGAATATCGTCGCCGGTGCGTTAGCTGCTAGTGCTCCCATCCTGTCCACCGCAGGTCTTGGAGACTCGAGACAGTTTTTCCAGGATGTTACTGCTGTAAGTTCATATTTAATTCTTTTCAGTCACTTTAGCTTTAAAACATGCTTTTTAAAACAATTATTTGATTTTGCATTGGAGTAATATTGATGTGCTCCGTTTGCGTGTTCAGGATTTCGAAAAGTTTAACCCTGCCTGCAGAGATGCAGTGAAAGGAGCTTTCCAGAAGCTAAACTCTTTGGCACAACAGAAAGGTATCCACAGCCATTCACTCACGATTCTCGACCATTTCACTCTGTGTTTGTTGTTATTCCTAAAACTAATTTCATTCTCCTGCTCCTTGTTCATACTCCATAGACTACAGCCGCATCCAGTCTGCTTTCTCCCTGTGTAAAACTCCCTCCACCCCAAAGGACATTCATCAGCTGAACGGACTCTTACGCAACGCCTTCACCATGATGGCCATGTTGGATTATCCCTACAGCACTCATTTCATGGGCAACATGCCAGCCTTCCCTGTAAAGGTATTGGACTTCTCACTAGCGTGAATTTTGAAATCTCCATCACCAAATGGGAAATGTATTGCATGAAAAATAAAAGTTTGCCACTGAAAGGCTTTAATGCAGAAAGCAAAACCTAATGGTGTTAAACAAATGTTTCCCTGATGCTTCGAGTAAATGAAACCATTGCACCCCATCTGGTTCCATTTAAAATGGCTTAGTAGTGCAGTTCCTGCAGTTGGAATGGAACCATTATGATTGTGTGTTTTAAAGATAAAGTTCAGTACTTTTACCTTCACAGGTGGCGTGTGAAACCATGCTGGATGGCAGTGATCTTATGGTGGCACTCAGAGATACTGTTGGTAAATGACAGCAGCTTTGCACAGATTTCAATTTAATTTTCTGTTCCTTTTTGTTGTAATCCCTCTGGTCCTGACAAGCCTCAAAAGACTTTTGCATTAATGTTGTGCCATCCCCACAGGCATTGTGTATAATTCCACTGGACAGTTCACATGTTACGACCTCTACAGTCTCTATGTGGAGTGTGCCGACCCCACCGGCTGTGGCCTTGGCTTTAACAGCTATGCGTGGGATTACCAGGTACCTAGATTAGTTCTCACTAAACCCTGAGTATTAGTTTTTAGTACTTTCTCAAAGTTCACTGTAGTAATAGAGCCACGATCAACGATTAGAGCATAGCATAAATGTCGTTTCATATGTTTGCTAAAAATTGAATAACACTAGTCTTCAGTAAAACGTTTATTTTGAGACTATTGACTGTTGCAAGAATTTTGTAGTCTAACCTACTTTTTTTTTCTTTGGCTTTTAGATTACTGCATAAAATCTTTGACCAGCAAAAGTTTATGATTCTTACATGTTTTGTTAATTAAGATAATCTTCACAAATTAACAATTTTACATGATCTGGGAACACTTTACAATAGTCTCATTTTTAATGTATTAACTAACATGAACTAATAATGAGCAATGCATTTTTTACTGTATTTATTCATCTTTAATGTTAGTTTTAAAAAATCCAGCTGTTTATTGTTGGTTTATGTTAGTTCAGCGTGTTAACTAATATATTTGATTTTAATAATGTATTAGTAAATGTTGAAATTAACATTAACTAAAATTAATAAATACTGTAGATGTATTGTTCATTCTTAGTTCATGTTAACTAAAGTAAATAACTAATGTTAACTAATGAATCCTTATTGTAAAGTGTTACCCATGAATTTAAAATGAACTAATCCCCTGATGTAGAAAGCTAAAGTTAAGACTATAAACAAACATCACATGACTTTGTCAACACCACTAAGCTTTCGGCAACTCTTTCAATCTTTAATTAAATGCTGCGATGACGTTTAATGCCCCAGATAACCTGCGTAGTCCCATTTAGCCACTTGTTTATAACCTCCTTTTTCAAGACATTCAAAAATTTAAAAAAATCAGGAGGCGTGGGGATTACTGATGTATATTGTCGTAGAATAAAATGTGAAAATATATTGTATTTAACCATGGACCTCATTTCCTGCATTTAACCAAAAACCCATTGACTTCAGGGCAATGGAACTGGAAGTTCAAAACTGCTAACTCATTTCCAGCTTTTATAACCAATTTCTGTTATTAAAGTTGGCAGTGTAATCTGATATAGTAGGTTATTATTGGAATATTCACATGTAATAATATATAAAAGTGTCAGTATTACAGTGTAATTATGCATTTAAAGTACTGAATAATAATAATTAACTACATGCACTTACTATAGGGTTAGGATGATGTTTGATTAAGGGTTAATTGCATGTAATTATGCATAATTTCTAGTTATTACTACAGTATTACATGTATAACAATGACATTGTAAAATTTTACCAAAATGTCTTTTATACAAAAAACCTTTTTAGGCCTGCACTGAGATCGAGATGTGTTATGAGAGTAACAATGTGACAGACATGTTCCCACCTATGATATTCACTGAGCAGCAGAGGGAACAGTACTGCTCAAAGAGATGGGGGGTTGTGCCACGGTCCGGGTGGCTCAAGACCCAGTTCTGGGGCCAAGGTAAGCTAGAACTACCACCCATGATTATGCATCTATATCCCCTTGTCTTTGATCCTTTTAATATTCATTGGATGTTTGCTGTGAACTGGGAGTTAAATGTTGCATCCATTTGAATTGTCTCCTAGATCTCTCCACCGCAAGCAATATCATATTTTCTAATGGTGATCTTGATCCTTGGGCTAATGGAGGGGTAAGTTTCACTTTATTATTTAGTTATTTAATATAAAGGTGCACTCTGTATTTCTCCTTACTAAAATGATCTGAATACTTCATTTAAGTAACTCCCTTGTTAGTAAGTTGTTATACTGAGTGCCCTTTAATTCATGTATGCCATTTACAAATAGAGTATTTTGTTGCGCTTTTCTGGAAAACATTTAATGGAATTATTTTCACGTGTAGATCAGGAAGTCACTCAGCCCATCACTGATTGCAATCAACATACCAGAAGGAGCTCATCATCTGGATTTAAGGTGCCAATTAAACTTAGCCTATCTTTTCAGGCAGAATATCCACACTATTAATTGCAAGTGAATAAAATTTGTGACATAACCAACCTATCTGTATGGGTTGCTTTGGTAACTTTGTACCCACTATTTCACTCTCCTGTCAAGTCACAGTGCAGAACTCCTATTGCACAAGAAATACTCCGTGACGGAGGAGACTGGTATATATTGTGATGTTCCACGCTGCAGTCACAACCCAAATCTTTGCGCTTACCACATGAATACTTACCGTTGTGACCCAAAAGACCATTTAAAATCTGATTTGAGCAGCCAGAGCATCTGTAAAAATCAGATTGGAATCGCACTACAACTACCTCCAAATGTGGTTTGAATCATATTTGGAAAAATTAAGATTGTGTTTTTATGCTGGCAGTCTGAACATAGTCTATGTTATGTATTATGTGACGTGTTTAGACCCGTGAATGATGATGAAATGCTATATTTGGCTTCATCATCTGACTGTGCTTCCTACTTTTTTTTTTTTCCTAGGGAGTCCAACCCTGCTGATCCAGAGTCTGTGATTGTGGCTCGGATGAAGGAGTCAGAAATCATTGCTCAATGGGTGAAAGCGGCAAGGAAGGAGCCATGAGTTATTTTTATGTACAATTTATTTTAACATTTGTAAACTTGTAAAATATTGAATAAACCCATTTATTTTCCACAGAAATGGACATTAAAAAGATATTCCAGAAATATGATTTTGTCAAATAATAAAAACATTTTCATTATGTACAAGCTCACTCTTGTCTAATTCACCATTTAGAAATTGCCAGATTGAGTTGGGGTACTTCAAAGGAATATGTACATCTGTACCACGTTATTATTGCCCCCATTTTAGAATATTCTTTAAAATTTCTGGCACATCTTTGGTGTACGAATGACTCAGAACTATGTTGATTTGTCAAATGCATAAGGCAGATGATAATTTAAGACATTTGCACAACAATTGAGAGTGAGGCATGAAAAGCCCTTCATTTTAAATCTGATACACAAGCTAGTGGTCTTCAATTTCTCAATTTTAATTTGAGAGAAAAAAATACCCAGAAATGGCATACAGATAGCAAGTTAATTTAACACTTACACAATATATTATAAATAATCACAAGTATTTATTCACAAAAAAGGAATCATAAATACCTTCACAAAAGGAATGAGATGATTAAAATAGATTGATTTCTCATAAAAACTTGATTTTCAGGACTGAAAATAGACAACATTTGTCATTGCTCTGTACGTAAAGGCACACGTGGAACAGAACAAACCCCTCACCACAGCACAACGTCGAGAAAATAGCCCTTGATGAACATGGCAATGGCTGTAATGTACACTACCAAAACTAAATTCTACAATATTACTGTAAGATTCTGCACAGTCAGACGTAATGTTCAACCAGCTTCTCAAATACAATGCACATAATACATTTGTGATCTGTGTAAACAGCAGGTCCATTTGATGGTCAAAAAGTTGGTAGCCCTGCTTGTTATCAGTAACATTAAGACATCCAATACATTCTATTCTATTTCAGCTCAGGCCACATGAATAATTAAACATTCCATTTTTCTTCCTGCATGAAAACATTTGGAATTTTGAAGATTTTTTAAAGTTTTAAGACCCCCCTGGTTCCCCACTTCATCATACACATATGTTCCAATACCAAATGATAATACTAATGACACAATCTCGTCTGATGTTGGTCCCGTAAAAGAGTGATATAAATACATGTGCCATAAAATGTTGTAGACCCTCATTTTTAAAAAACAAAACATTTTGTTTGATTAATGCGCCACTTAAATGCTTATAATTATACAAATCACAAAAAAAGGGACAAAACTGAATAAAAATACAATAAAAATGGTTCATATGACCACCTGCTAACGAGTTTTAACATCAAAAGGAGATTTTTAATATATATAAAAAAATAAACCCACTAACTAACACCAAACTCAGAACAAAAATGTACATTTCTCCTATTCACAGGGATGACATTAAGATCGTTCACAGCAAGATTGGGGTTTTAGGCTCAAAACAAAAGAGAAATATTCAAAATAATAAAAATATTTTTCCCCTTGCATGTGCTTTATCACCAGATAAAATTTATACAATGCTTTCTGATAGCTCTACATTTTTGGTAACACTTAACAATAAGGTTTCATTTGTTAACGTTAGTTAACTACACGTACATTAATTAAAAACTAACAATGAACAACATTCTTCTACAGAATTTACTAATCTTAATGTAAATATCAACATACATTATCAAGATCAAAAGTTGTATCTTAATATTAGTTAATGCACTATGAACTTACATGAACGTACATTTTTATTTGTTAACAAATGAAACATTATTGTAAAGTGTAGCATGTTCCACATGCCCCCCCAAAAAAACCCACCCACCCCTACCCTCACCCCCACACACACCATAAAGTGCTTGCAGTCCCCATAAGGTTTCACAGTATGAATGTTGAATTTTTTGTCTGTGTGCTTGGGCAAAGAGACTGCACATATTGTTTCAGCAGGCTACCTGATCAACAGCAGCATGGAAGCATATGGGGCTGTTCACATATCGCGTCTAAAAACGCGTGGAAAGCGCGGCCGCACCGCTTTCTCCTTCTTTCCAAAGAGCTTTCGCTCCCTTGGCGTCTGTCGTTACTATGCAACCATGAACTGCCTAGATTTCAAATAACGAATTCGAGGGCACAAAAGACGCAATATGTGAATGGCCCCTAAATAGACATACTTAATATAAACGTACAGGTCACTAGTACACTTACTACTCATCTACAAACAGATTTTTGTCATGGCTCTTGTAATTATGTCACCAGTTAGTGACTTTCAATTACAAAAAGAGAAGAAAAAGATGGCAGTTTGGATATCAAATATGTTCACGGCCCTGAGAGAGGTGTGTTTGGTAACGCATGTGTGCTCATGGGTCCATCACTCTGCTTGTGGCCATATGGGCAGAGGATGGGCCTCAGTGTTGAAGACATACTTGTCTAAGCTGATAAGGTCGGGGTCCTCAGAAAACAGCAGGTAGAAGTATTTGAGCGTCTCACCCAGGAAGAAGCTCTCCATCTTGTCTCGAGGGCTGGGATAGGCCGGGTCACAAACGTTGTTTATGGACGTATAACCTCCAGTGGGAACCTGTGGGGAAAGGGACACATGTCAGTACTGAGAGTTGTTTGGTAACATCCTTGTAAACTGTTGACATGAACTGAATGCTGAATGTGAAGTTCAGAGAGAGAAACTGTAAGTACATTTGGAAAAGGAGCTAGGCAATGTTTGTATAAACCAAGCCAAATATGAGAAGCCAAGTAACAAATCTGATATACGAAAGTCAGAACTGAGCCAATAATATCAGATTCTCATACTGACAGAGGACCAAGGTTTGGCTTTGAGCCAGTATGAAAAACAGTCTTATAACACATTTTCTGACCAATGACTTTCCATGATGAATGGATAAGGATTTTTAAGGAAATTTTAGAGATCTCACTCACAAGGACTGCTTCCAATGAAAGAAGCAATTAAAAACTGAGCTTAGCTGGAATAACTTATGTTGAATAAAAGTGTTTGTCCTTTTAACATTGTTAATTTCAACGATTTTTCCTAAAATAAATAAACTTCTAAAATTCCCTGATATTTATTTTATAGTTCTGTTAGGCACTAGGATTTTGCACTTTCCTAATAACAAGCATAATAAGTGCAGGGACAAACTGTCACATCATTCATGATACAAAAGTGTTCACGATACAAAAGGGTTGGTAAAATTGATAAAAGAAAGTCTCTTATTCACAACAAGGCTGCACTTATTTTATCAAAAATACAGTAAAAACAATAATATTGTGAAATATTACAACAACTTAAAAGAAATGTTTGCTATCTCAATATTTTATTTTACCATTTAAATATGTAATATTTTTCAGCAGCCATTATGCCAGTGTATATTTGTCATGCTGAATAAAATTATTAATTTCTTTATAAAAAAGATGGTACTAACTTTTGAACAGTACACAATTAACATATAGCGAAATTTATTAACATTCAATCTCTAGCTTTTTTTTTATTAGTATACTTTTAATATACATTTGAAACATGCTCTAGAAGTTGATAAACTTCAACTGAGCAATATGTTGTGGGAAATATTATCTAAAAATCATTCACAGAGGCGCACACTTTCATCCACCAGAAACAGTACACCATTTGGACACCTTTGAAAAACTATTCTCTATGAATGATTTACATTATTTTGAATCTCGCATACTATTTAGAATGGAAAACATGCAAATTTGGATGCATCTTCCTTCCACTAGTTTGCATGTTGTAAAAACCCCTCAAGGTAACAGTGGAACCGTTTCTGACTCGGTCTCTTTCACATACCCTTGTGTACTTATTGAAGTTCTGTAGGATCTCCCAGCCCCACTGCTGGTACTTCTTATCCTTGGTAAATCTGTACAAATAGAAGAGGCTTTCCACGGTCTCTGGCCGCAGAAGGTTGTGCCGGTCGGCAATCTGCAAGATATTACAAAATCAGTTTCGTTTCAAATACTGAAACAAACATATGTTTCACAACTGCCGAAAGTGGTCAGAACTGAAAGCTATTTCTCAGCCCACCTTTACATCTACATCCTTTGTGCTGCCTTCATGCATGTTGAAATGAGTTATCTCTGGGCTCAGACCTGTCTCCATCTGGGCATACATCTGGTAGCAGGTCTCAATCAGCTGTTTTGCCAGCTCCATATGATCAGCAGGAAGGCCATAATATGCCCCCAGTGCCAGTGTACCAGGCAAGAAACATACCAAATGGTCCTAAAAGAAACAAGACAGGAGAAAAAGGGGCCTACATGAACAATTTGACTTTGCTGAACTTGAAGTCTTGTTATTCTTTGAGAACAAGCATACCATTTTGGGACTGAAGTGTCCATGGGACAACTCTCCTACAAATGTAAGGCCTAGAGGAGTAGATTTGTTCAGCAGGTTCTTCTTCACCCCTTCCACAGCCTGCAGGTAGTCATCCAGCAATCTGAACACAAGGGAACACAAACAAATCTTAATAAATAATATTATTGCTTCAGCAATATATATATATACACACACACACACACACACACACATATATATATATATATATATATATATCATTATTATTATTATATTATGTTTATATATAACATATTATTATTATTATCTACAACCCCACAAGGAATAAACTATGAAGTCCACACATACACAGTCCTCTACTCACTCGTTCTCGGTCTTGCCTCCCTGTATCCACTGCTTCAGCAGATACTCATAGTAGCTGTCAGCTCTAGCGCCCAGTGTGTAAATGCCCAGATGGGTGAACAGCCCGTTGTTGGTATTTATAAACATCGGCACCAGCCCATCTTGCTTCCCATCCAGTTTATGTACCTGCTTCATCACCTCCATCACAGCCAGCTACAGAAAGACATAGAAAAGTAACCACTTTTTCTAATGAGAACAGAATTGTTTGAATGAGTGTTTGGGCCTTAATTGTGAAAGACTATCCATTGTCTTGACCTTGTATTTGGGGTCTCCAGTGAGTCGGCTGAGCTCTCTGAACTCCAGCTGAATGCTAGTGACCTCAGCTACGGTGCTGTCTGAAGTCCATCGTGGGGGATGTGCTGTTCCCTTCCCAATATTCACATCAGAATAGGGGATTTTAGAGGCAGTGTTGAAGGCGGGCATCAGTCTGGAGCCTATATCTTTCTGAAAAATTATTCACGGGACAAAAATAGCTCAAAATCACCAGAACATAGTAACAGGAAGAAGAGATGCTTTGAGCTAACCGGGGGTGGTGGGCTTTACTTCTTACTCACAGCTTTATCCAGGAACATTGAGTCTCTGGTCAAATGATAGGTACTCAGAAGGCCCCCCAGGATACGAATGGTGCTCTCGAAAAGATTAACATCCACGTTTTTATCGAAGGAGAGCTCTTTGACCACCCACTCCCTGGCCTCTGCAAACTCTGCCAACATAATTTATGTAAATTAAGTAAGCCACATGACATACACAGTAAACAGCTTCAGTGAACATCATAAATTGAGTAGGTGGAGGTGAAGTGTGTATTTTTATATATATGTTATGGATCCATGTCTTCATTTTAAGTCGTTTTCTGGTCGATTTCCCAGAAGTGTAAAAACTGTGGCTCTGTGACACTATCAGAGAATCACTTTGTTTCTTTAATCATCTCAACCAGATGAACATAGTAACATTGGCTAAACCAATGGCGTAAGTTTGGTGCTAACCTGTTTGTCCAACCTATGCAAGATATTATGCAAAGCACACACACACACACACACATACACATACATACATACATACACATAGTACAAAATTAATATATATATATGTATGCCTTGGGATCTTGGGCAAACTTATATAAAAAATGGTCTGTGTGGGCTTCAGTAATGTATTTTCTCTAGCAAACTAAATTACCCTCTTTGAGGCCCAGGATCCACATGGTATCCAGAGCATCAATTAGGGTCAGCCCAAGTCCAAACCACTCTCCATATGATTTAGAGATGGGTTTGAGCTCATCGTGACCCCAAGCATAGTCCTTGTATCCCTTCCAGGCATGTCTAAAAGCTTCTCTCACAGCCTCTAGTCTGCTCTCAGCTGAAAGCAACAAAACACAGGAAACAGCTGCTTCAGTGCAATCCAGAAACAGAAACAAATGAATTCAGGCAGATCAGCTGCATAAAATGTGTTTATACTTAGAAAGTATTAATAGATTTAGCAGCTGGCTCTATTCCTGTTCGATATCAAAGGAATAAAATGTAGTTGACAAAAACAAACCAAGTGCTAATGAAGCTGGGCCGTCTCGGTTTTCTGTGTCTTTGGTGTCAGTATCAGAGGCCTGTTCTTCTACTATCACAGCTCCACGCCAACTACACTCATGTAAGAAATAAATAATAAATAAAATAATAAAAAAAACACAGGAATATCTAGTCCTCTCTATACTCGGATAAAATGCACACTGTTGTGTTTCAGTACAGTTGACATTTAAAATCAAACCTTATGATTGGCTTTCCTCCCTCAGATCCTTTATCTGCATTCTTTAGGTCCAGTCCATGATTTTCCTCTCTCATCAGACCTGACACATTCATTTTGGATTGTAAACGGTTCTGCAAGACAGGAGGTCCACGTCTATGGTAGTCCTTTCTCTGTTTTTTAGAGGAAAACATACGTTACGGCCACGGGCTGCAAAAAGCAGCACAAAGCACAGCCTGTAACCTTGAGTTATCAGGTTACTCATAAAAGGAGGCCATCTAAAAAGCAAGCAAGCAACAAATGGGTCACACTAACCTCAGAGGGTGGCTCAGGAAGAATGGACTTGTACTCATTTTTCAGGTCAACAACAAGTGACTGTTTCCCATCATCCCTGTTCCCTCCAACTGCACCATCTGAGAAACATGAACATAGAGGAGGTATAATTAGCTTCTCAATCAAACCTTGATAGAGATGCAAGATTACAGGTAGCATGAAATGGAAATTCAGTTTTGTAAATGCATGTTATAGATCTTGATAGACTGTGAATGATTCATCCATTCACATCTCATTTTTTTTGACCTTGTATCAAAACATCAAAATATTGGGCAAAATGCTCCAGTCATTTCATCAGCTTGTGAGATCGCCCATACACAATATTATCGTGCACGGTAAACATTTACTTCATTCATTTTATTATAGTGGGAAACAAGAATCTTCTACCATTTTGTGAGAAAAGAGTTGGTGGTAAAGAAAAATGTCACGTCGCATAGAAATATTTCACCCAAAAGGCGAGCCCATGGATATCTGGAGATCTCTGACTATCATCCATCACCACAAAGATAATGTCAAAACTGGATCTTCCGACAAAACAACAGACTTGTCTCTGGTGACATATTCTTGTCTTCTCCAATCATTTAGTCCATTTAAACACTCTCTTTCTTACAATCAGATCTGCCTCCATTCAGTCAACAACTGATGATTAGAAACAAGTCCCCACCCTATTTTTGTTTTTATTTTCCATAATCCATTTCGCTTGGATGTACATCATAACATGGAAGAGAAGATCTGACTCTATTTCTGTTAGACTGCACTGCGACTTTAAAGGGTTCATATCATACATTTTTTTGTTGTTGTTGGAAACATAGTGGCTAACCTCTCCAGTGTCCTATGAGAGTGGGAGAAGTAACGATTCCACAAACCAGCAACAGCATCAATGTAAGCAGAATCAGGCTGCGCTGCAATCTGGACAACTGTTTCCATTTCTGGAGAAAAAGGCAGGAGGTGAATCTTCACATCTTCGCAATTAACTGCTACTAAACAAAGACATTACACTACAGAGGGGCCTCGGAGCTACTCATGATAAAACCATCATGTCAATAAATAAATGACTTGAATATTAAACTCACCCTCCAGCAGGACTGCCGGCGCCACTGCTTGCTGTTGGTGTAGCTACCGTTTTCGCCAAGAGTCAGAGATACGAAATCCCTTCTTGATGGTGGAAGCATGATTCCCTGTCTCTCTCCAGACTGTTCATAAACTCAGTGACCAGGTCTCTGGTTACAGAGAGAGAAAACAAGCTTTATCTCAAAACCTAGGAAGCTGCCTACCTGTGCAATACGTCTGTGTTGACTATGACGTTCAAATGTGATGTCTAGGTAGGGAGTTCACTAGGTGTTGAGACACAGTCAGAGCTGACAGTAGCTGCGTGGGCAGCAGACTGGCACATACAGTACTGATAACAGAAAAACGCTTATAACGTTAACATTTTACGGTTAACAGACGTCGATGGCATAAATACATTACGATATATTTTGATTAAGAAAATATTTACGCTTCATTTACAGAGCAAGTCTAAAACTGCTTCAAACCATCAGCTGATGAGACCGTGTTAATAATTGACATCAAAAGACATTGTCCAACCAATCTAACTATACATAATAGCAAAAATACCCAATACATTTGAACAAAAAATTCGAAACAAACAGAAGCATATTTCGATCGCTGACAGATTCATTAAATATATTCAGCAACCAATTCGAGTGTTTGATTAATTCAAAAGAACCGACTCGTAAGAGTCATTCGTTCCCATTTCGTCGAGAGAATAAATAACGTTAGTTCAGAAAACAAAGTCATAGTATTTCGTCCACAGAGGCAGAATATCATAAATATAAATGAGTTTAAATCGAGGAACTGTTTTATTCAGAACCGGTTCTCAACTACACGAACCAGCTGTCAGACAACGCTTTCTCACTGACTAAAAAACTGACTGAAAATTATGTCTGGTCTAAAGAACCCTTAAAACTATTCATATTTTATTTAGTAAAATAAATAAAATAAAAAAATAAATAAAAAACAGGCCAGTTTCTCGCTTTAGTAACACACACTGAGCTACATTTCTCTGGCGTGTATGCACAAGCAGGCTTAAGCGCAGAGATCAGGCATAAATAACTCATTCACCTCTCTTCCTGGACTATGTCGAGGCTCCAGCTGTGTGAAGCGGAGCTCTGGTCGGCTCAGGATCTCACGACGGTCCGAGGCATCACTGCAGGGCCTAAAGCTCACCGGCGATCAATCTCACTCACAAAAATCTCATTCTGTAGCAAATACCATGCGACTTTTCCAAACGACACGTCTGAAAACGGTGAATGATTAACTGGATAATATTGCAGCCATTTTCTCAGCTGATGTTTCAAGTAATTTCCTGGAGACGAAGACACACACAGCTACACGGAGGCGTGTTGAACTGTACACTAGCAACTTGTGGCTCTCTCAAATAATCCTCTAGAGGGCGCCAGAAACCTAAATATCACTGTTTGGACTATTTATTATTTAACACGGAAGCCTACAGGTTTACACCGTACACTACGCTGAAATGGTCACTGGAGTTTGCTACTTACGCGTTTTAGCTACTTAAAATAATAATAAATATCACAATTTTACGGTATTTCAGTCAAATTTTTAAAGCAGACTTGCTTTAAAAAAAATACTTCAAGTTGACATTAAAAAAAAAAAAAATCGTACCGACCCAAAACGTATTGGTAGTACAGAAGACTAACTAACTGTCCTTTTATGTTTTTATCTGGGTTTTACTTTACTAAAGTTGTATTTGTAACAATTTTATAACATTAACAGTCCAATTCAGTAAATGCATATACAAATCAGTACATTTAAATGAGCCAGAAAAGTCCTGCAGAAATTAATATACACTTCCCTACACTGTAGAAGCTCAAAAATGCAGTTATAATAATTCATGTTGAAGGCACCCTAAATTCACATAGGAATCTGAAAAAAAAACGAATCCTCCAAGACTTATACATTTTTTTGGCAGACTCAATAATTAAAAAAAAAAAAAACACACTCATTTGAATAAAATCAGTTTGTTATTAAGACAGATTGCAATGAGTTACTTTACAATGAGCTAAATTGTCATTTCTAATTGGACTGTTTTTGCAATTTGCACACAACAACTGACACTTAATTAACAAATTATGATGATTATTATTAAATAAGATATAGCAAATTCCACCATAAACAATGGGCTGTGACAGCACTAAGCTTTGTAGGAAGAATTCACGTTATTAGACTTCAATAAGCAATGCCTGATAGAAGTTTGAGGCACATTGTTTAAATAACATCAGATTTGGGTGCCACATACACCACATGACCAATAGTGACAGCAAATTACTGCGTCCATGTTTGAAAGCCTTCCAAGATGAACGGAAGCTGTTACAGAGTGGACAAACTACCTATTAATGCCAACAGTTTTGAAATGTTCATCAAGCACAAATAGGTGTGGTGTTAAAGTGTACACAAACGTTTGGCCATGCAGTGTATATCACAGTGCTCTTAGTCATAAGGTGCAACAAAACCTGAATAAAAGGGGCTTTTGAAGAAATCATGGTTTGTGGGAGTGAATTGCTTCCTAAAATGTGACAAGAGTAACATTAAGACATCATATAAATAATCTGTTATTTACCATAAAACAAGCATTGTAAACAATATACAACAATATATTACAACTCCTCATGAGAAGCTGTGCACCAGATTACTGTTGCCAACAGACAACAAACCAGTTCATTGTACTGAAGGTACACTGTAAACTGAAGGTGAAAACTTCATTAGGAACCTCCATTCCCACAGCAGATGGAGAACAGTAGAGTAAAGAAAGTCCTGATTTTCTCAGCAGAGAGCTACTCAGTAAGAGCTCTGCCGAACAGTCCTCAAATGCGAGTATTTATGTTTTAGCTGAAGCATACGTGTCCTACAGTAAACTGAAACTCTTCTGTCGTGTCGCTGCGGCCAAACAAAGCCAAATCTCTGATTGGTAAAAGCTCCAGGTCTTCAGTCTCAAACTGGAACACAGACTCCCGAGGTCCTGTGTCGAGCGCGTCCGTATGCTAAACACAGACAGAAAGAGGACATAATAAATTCGAGTGAACAGCAATGCAGTCCATTATAATTTATTTACATTTGTCTTACTTCACAATCCAGTAATGTTCCCAAGAAGCTCTGTCTTCTTGAGTCTGCGAGGAACTTAACGTCTCTTTCATTGAAGCCCTGGTGGCTGTTTGGCTGGCATGAAAATGTGATGTTCTGCTTCACAATTTTGCTGTTCAGTCGTAGGAATCTCATTTGTACCACACCGGTTCCAGTGTAATCAAACTATAAAGTAAACATTTACTCAGGGGGGGACATGATGGCAGGAGGATATTCTAGTTATTGCCTCTGATCACATAACGTACCTGAAAGCCACCATCTATAGTGCTCAACCATGTAAATGAATCCGACACGGAGTCTTTGAGCCAGGATCTCATTGGTATCTAAAGCAGAGAGGTATCTCATTATTAGCCTAAAATAAATAAAATAAAACCTAAAGTGGTCTTTGGTTTAATGTGGAGTCAGAAAGATTTTTATTTTAAAGAAATTAATAGTTTTATTTAACAAGGATGCATTAAATTGATCAAAAGCGACAGTAAAGACATTTTATATTCATCAGATGATTACTTACCTGTGGCTGCAGGGGGGACAAACATGTTTGTCCACCTGCACTGAAGTTACAATATGCCAGCAAAGCATCAGCAGGACTGCCCTGATTTGGGTCGATATAATACATTCCTGAGACAAGTAAAATCATTAAAAATTAGTAAGATTATTCATACAGCCCAGAATAATATATCTATGTCTACAGATCAGCAATAACGTTCTTGAGAATGACTCTGACCACTTGTTAAGTTGGGATGACTGAGCATCAGCTCCAAGCAGGTGGTGGCTGGATGCTCCTTAGTGCCATCTGGAGGATCTATGAAGAATCGCAGGTCTTGCTGAAGGGAGCCCAGCAGAGTCCTAATAAGTGGGTAGTTGGGCTTGTCCAGGTACATGAGGTCCTGATTTGTGTGAACAAAATATATTGTCACATTGCAACTAAGTTTAAACCTGTGTAATTATGCATGTGACATGATGAATGGATCCTGAGCTAAGTAAATAAATAAAATGTCATCAGCTACTTACTTTTATCTGAGTCAGTGTAAGGTTCAGAAATACGCCCGGTGGACCTGGAAGACCTGGTGGGCCCTAAAATAAATAGTACTATTATAGTTACTACATCACTGGCCTTAATAAAATGTTTTACATATGCCACTCAGGTCATGTAAATGAGTACTGTCAAACTCACAGGAGGTCCTCTCAGTCCTTTTGGACCAGTAAGCCCTGGATATCCTTTTAAACCCTGGTTAAAGTTGAATAAAACACATCGACAAATATTAATTGCAAAAGTGAACTACAAGATAAGAGAACAACTTGTATTTAATGAAGGTCTGTATTTAAATGTTTGTTCCAAACCTTTTCCCCAAACAGGCCCTGTGGAGTGAGCAAATAGACATAGTGAAATCTTATCTTGAGTATCATGAGTGTGAAATGCTACAAGATTTTTTGTTTTTGTTGTTGTTTAAATAATTCATATTATGTAATTTAATTGTCAAATATTGACTTTATCCTATATGTACACTACCGTTAAAAAGCTTGGGATCAGTAAGATTTGTTTTATACATTTATTAAGCAAAAGACGCACAAAATTGACTTTGATTCTTGACATTCACAATATTAAAGATTTACAGAATGTTTGATCTTGTGAACATAAGATACTTTAGACGTTAGAGCAATAATAAAAAAAATACTATTCCAATAATTCCAAACTACTGAAAAGTACAGTAGTACAAAAATATGACATTTTAAAATACCAATGCAATATTTTGGAACTTTGGCAATTATGAAATATTTGAGAATAGTATACTTGAGATTTGCCTTTTCATTTTGTGCGAACCTGTGCAGCATTTAATAAATGAAAATCAAAACCTGACAGAAGCAATAACTTACAGGAAGCCCTGGTAGACCTGGGGTTCCTCTTTGACCTGTTGGGCCGATATCCCCCTAAAAGTGACACAAATTACTTATTTTCTACATGCCAACAGTCTCATTTTATGATTACACGTATGTCTAAAAATGTCACCTGCTCTCCCTTTGGCCCATGTCTCCCCTTCTCCCCATTCAGGCCCTGCTCCCCCTGAAATAAGTAAACAGATATTCAGCCACTCCAAACAAGGTGCATTTACTTACAATATGTACACAAAATACTACTAGGTGCCTTGAGTCTGTTTCCCCTCCCTTCTGAAATGACTAAGTTTCTTCTAGTGTTTGACAGGAGAATGAAGGTACCTTCAGTCCATCTCCCCCTGGAGGACCAAGTGGCCCAATTTCCCCCTTCTCTCCCTTAAGACAGAAAGAAAAGTAAGCCTCAAGGTTCTCAGTTTTGTCTCTCTACTAGTTCTAATATGACATTTCCATTAATGCCTCAAACCTCAAAGCCCTTTACACCGCTCTCTCCTTTCTCGCCTCGAATCCCTGGTAAACCCTGAAACAATACATGTAGACCACTAATAAATATTCACATCATCTTTATGAATTTATAAAACCAGAATATGTAAATGTGTATTCATTTACATATTGTCCTGGTCTGCCAGGAGGTCCAGTCTTTCCCAGCGCTCCCTTTTGACCCTGTTAGACACCAAACAAAAGCTGGTAAAACTTATTATAAATTGTGGCATCATGCCTTTACAGGTTAAATAACATGTAAAAATGAGCAATGAATAAATGAGTACCTTCTCGCCTCTAGATCCTCTGAGACCCCTCTGGCCAGCTTTTGCTTTTTTCCCCTGAGAGTGAAAAAATGACTCAAAATGACTTGTTCTTCTAATGCTGAACATGTTTCTTCCGAATCCTAACAAACCTTATCACTGTACTTACTCTTTTCCCAGCGTGTCCAGTCTTTCCAGGCGGTCCATCTTGACCATCATTTCCCTGAAAAATTGGAAAAGTAATTAAGACTTATTGTTTTAGAAATTAATAGAACAACTGAAAAAAAGAAAGAGTGAATGTAATGATGTCAGATTACAAATTCAATCATGATGAAAAGAGATTTAGACCACTCTGACCTTCTGACCTTTTTGCCCCTCCCTTCCCTGAGGCCCAGATTTGCCCTTTGGACCCTAAAGCATTCAAACAGAAATAATACATAATACCTGATCTTCAGGAAGTGAAAGAATATTATCATTTAATTTCTGACAGAGATTTTTTCCTTAACATTATCACAGAAATACTAACTTGTGGTCCAGGTGGGCCAACTGGGCCATCAGGACCCATTTCTCCTGGAAGTCCCTATAAAATAACAGCGAAAAGCAATTAAATGGGCTAAAATAAATAAATAAATAAAATAAAATCAATAAATAAATATTAAATACTACATAAATAGCATGCATACATGCACATAAATGATACATGCATAAATTTAGTGTATTGTTAAATGTTTGATAACATGCAAAGAAAATTACTGCTATATTTAAAATTTAACAGAATATCAAAGGTGCCGTTTCTAAGAAACACTGTTGATTTATATCAACACCTAAAACAACTCTGTAAATATTTGCAAGATGTCTGTTCTCTGTGTGTATGTGTATGTGTTTGTGATTTATGAGGACACAAATTTGTATAATGATATGGGTATGACACTGGTATTATGACATAAACATGAAATATGAGGACATTGCATGAGTCCTCATATTTCAAATGGCTTTAAAAACATACTAAACTAGTGAAGGGGGACAGAATGTACAGTTTGTAAAGTATAAAAACCATTACGACTATGGAATGTCCTCATTTTGATAGCAAAACAAACCTGTGTGTGTTGAAAAAAATGTGATTGTACATAGTCCTGGCAGTGTAATTAGGAGAAAAAAACAAAGTGAAACGGACTGATCCATGGCTTATACGCTCTTGATAGGCGAGGAGAGAGAGTGAGCACACAGGATATTTGTAGAAAGACTGTAGAAAGAGTGATGGCCAGACAGTTGTTGTCAAAGAGGAAAGGTCAGATGAATATATTGGAAAGAAGAAGGGTTATGATCAGGCAAGAGCTACAACCTGGTAAAGCTTTCAACTGCTGGAAAGACATTAGAAAGCAGGAAGGCCTGAAAAGTGACGCCATATGCTGTTGTTGAATGACAGCTGATTCGTCCATATTTGCGCCAGCTCTTAGTGAGTGTTCATCATTTTGAGGGCGGAGCAATGATGGGAAAGGAGTGTTTGCTTGGGTATCAATTTAAAAAAAAAAAAAATCAACAGTGTTTGTCAGAAATCGCTTACTGCACATTTAATATGACTAAAGTCCAGTTTATGTTTTGAAAAACCAATTTGGACAATTTTATGGAGAAATTCTACCTCCTCTCCCGGTAATGCAGAAGATCCTTTAGTACCAGGGAGACCCGGTGGTCCCTGTACAAAAGAGAGTCATCAGTTGACACCACGCATACCTCAATCACTCATTATAAGAGTTCTCGTTTAATTTAAGACTCACCATCTGCCCTGGAGGTCCTTGCCTTCCTGGTTCACCTTTAGGTCCTTCTTGTCCTGGCTTACCCTTCGGGCCCAATAAACCCTCCGGGCCTCTGGGACCCACTGCTCCCTGCAATATGAGTATTATTTATCCCCTGAAAATGTAGAACTGTAACCGGGATTTACCTTGAAACAGTTAGCTGTACTAACCTGAGGTCCTGCCTTCCCCATAACCCCTTGTAAGCCTCTCTGCCCAGCCATCCCCTGTAGACGAAAAAAACATAATGACTTTAATTTAACATAGGTGGTTCCCCTCAGTCTTTGTAATCTTAGATAGTGTATGTATGCAAAAAAGGGCATTGAAACTAATATGGCATCTCTGGCGTTCACAGTTCACTTGTATATGCATTTGAGAGGATATTTGACCCAAACTGTTGTAATATGGAAAACAGTCATTGATTTTACCCGGCTGCCTTGATCTCCTGGATAGCCAGTCGCCCCAGGTGATCCAGTTTCTCCCTTTTGAAACAAAGAGCAAGTCTGTTACATTAGGAAATGTATAAGGGTAATCCTGATCTATTACAAGGAACATTGATGAAAGAAACTTGAGGAAGAAAAGGGAATAATACCTTTAGGCCTGGTGAACCATTTGTTCCTTGCGGTCCCAGAAGACCCATCAAACCCTGAATTTGAAATGAAATTATAGACTCAAATCAACCAACTGAAACATATTCTCCATAAAAAATACAGTTAGTAAGTTGATTCAGGTTTTATGCATCTTAAATAAAATTCATACCTCTAGACCCATCAAACCAGACGGACCAGTCTTTCCCATCAAACCATTCTGACCCTAGTGAAGGTAAATTGTTAATCATTATTCAAAGCACTAAACACTATAAAATTACAACTAATACATATTAGTAGTGTGTAATTGTTAGGCAGATGAAGGGTCTGCCAAATAGAAAAGGTTTTGTTCAGCAAAATCACTAACTTGTGTTCCAATGTAGCCTTTATTCCCCTTCACTCCTCGCTCTCCTCTATCCCCCAAAAATCCAGATGCGCCTTGTCGTCCAGATAATCCTCGATGTCCAGGGTCACCCTTAGTGAATAAGAATGTAGCAACTACTTTACTTTGTGTAGAAACTGGTCATTATAAAGACCTCTTCAGCACATTTAATAAAATTGTATTTAAAATAACCATATAAAGAAATTATTTTACCTTTTTTCCTTTAGGTCCTGGTTCTCCAATATCACCTGGATGTCCAATACCTCCCTGCATAACAAATATCATACTCATCACTTATTGCAATGCATTTTAAATGAATAAGGACTTTTATGATACATACACCACCGTTCAAAATTTTGAGGTCGATAAGGTTTTTAAAATTGTTTTCGAAAGAACTTTGTTCATCAAAACTGCATTTATTTGACAAAAAAATACAGTAAAAACTGTAATATTGTGAAAATTTATTTTAAAAGTAATTTAAAAATCACTATTTTCTATTTGAATGTGTTTTAGAATCGTAATTAATGTTGTTTCCTTCAGTCATTACTCCAGTCTTCAATGACACACTTTATTTGCTACTTTTCTTTTTAAAAAGTAGTAAATATATAAATAATATAAATAATAATAATAATCTTACTGACCCCAAACTTTTAAATGGTAATCTTAAAAACAGGACTTGAAGCGTCAGGTAATCAATGACACAAACCTCTTTGCCACGTGGTCCTGGTGCACCCTGCATTCCCTGAGAGCCCTGAAGTCCGTGTTCTCCCGGAGATCCATTTGGACCAGGCTTTCCAATGGGTCCAGGTGATCCCTTAAATCAAATACCCTAGTAAAATCATTTGACTTGAAAAGGCCTGGAGTGGAAGCTTACAGACTCAGTGCTCAAGTTTTGTTGGATGTATATAAACCAGCATCACTTACATGTCCCCCTTTCGGCCCTGGTGGACCCTCAAAACCAACTGGACCAGGATGACCCTATAGCAGACAGAGGTGAATAAAATGATATGTTCATTCATGCTGATGCTGAATTTTAATAAAACAAGAAGGCGTAGCTGATGTACAGCACTTTAACAAAGATCTTCAGCACTTATGCCAAGTAAACATTCCTGATATCAAAACATTCCTCTGCCTTTGTTAAAAAAACATTGAACCAGAGATCAAGTTGCTTGTATTTTTGGTAATTCGCCTAAAAGAAAATAGGAAGTTGATTCAGGGAATCAAACATAGGACACTTCCTAACAGCAGTTAATTCTCATGGAATTGAAATGAACTGACCTGTGGTCCATCTAATCCAAAAGACCCAGGGTCACCAGAAGGTCCTAGCAATCCCTAAAGGAAAGCATTATAAAGTAAAAGCTTAATCCTATGTGTTATGTAACTTGTTTAAAGAAATTGAAACGCTTACAATACCTGCACTCCTTTCTCTCCTGCTTGACCAACCATTCCACTTGTTCCTGGTGAGCCCTAAAAAATAGCAGAAAATTATCAGAATCTCAGATACAGGCTCAGAATTGCTACATCCTCTTAAAATTCTTTGAAACCTGTCCTAAAAATGCAATCAAAATGAGGGGTACCCACTCACTGGCAATCCAGTTGATCCTTGTTTTCCCTGTGGCCCCTGAGACCCCTGGCTCCCTGGGGGGCCTTGTTTTCCAGTTACACCTTCAGTCCCTGGCGGTCCTGAGGGTCCCTGAATAGACAAATATATAGACACATATACAGTCAAACCAAGACTTACTCTGACACCTTTAACATTTAACACTTGGCAGTTTATTCGCTATAGTTTATAGTTTAAAAAAATGGTAATAAAAAAATGACAGGAACTCAAGAGTTAAATTGTGTCAGAAAAAATAATCTTGATAATGTCAGATAACACTTAAGCAAAACATGGTCAGGTCAAAGTGTCTGAATAATTTTTGCACCCAAATTTTTAGCAGTTTTACTGGTAGTCGACTCTATGAAGAATTTGTGGGTTTAATATCTCACATTTACTTTATTTTGCTATCCTCACTTACATAAATGAACTATAGTGTCCTGTACCCAAAAGTAAAAACAAATTAAAAAAACTATATCTAGTGTCTGAACAATTTTTTGTTTGACTGCATGTACAACATTATATATAAAAACAGAAATATTGAAAAATTCTGAAAAATTTAAACAAATGCTTGAAACTGAGGGCTACATACAGGCACTCCTTGCAAACCAGCAGGTCCCGTTTCCCCTTGACGACCCTAAAAAAATGCATGAAACAAATAAAAATAACCTTTCTGAATATAAAAAACAGTGCTATTAATGTTTAAAAATGCATCTAGTCTCTGTAATGGGGAAGTCACTTTACCGGTGGTCCACGTGGGCCCCTCTCACCAGGCGGGCCTGTTAAACCCTTAGAAAGTTAACATGGTAACAATCGTTTTAGAGAGGAAGTGACCAAGATGATAAAACATTAATGATACTTATCAGTTGACATAAAATTTAACTTACAGATGGCCCTCTCTGCCCTGGTGGACCAAGACGTCCCCTGATGCCAGGGTCACCCTGCAGTTGCACATTCATACAATACATGATACAACATCCAGAATGATTAGAGAAATATTCATTGTAAAATATTTACAGCAGAGAGTCCTAACCCTCTCTCCTGTGTGACCTGGCCGTCCACGAAGGCCGGTGGCTCCCGGGTAACCCTGAGAGCAAGAACAGCATACATAATCAAATCCCTGCTACAACAAACAGATCATGAATTTTTATGCCAGTCCAGAGTGGTTTATGCGGGATAGTGCCACTTACATACATGCCTACAGGCCCCTGAGAACCTGCAATTCCTGGTTTTCCAGTGAAGCCCTGATAACAAACACACACAGTAATGATATTTGAGTATTATTTACACACACTGTGTACATACTGTGTTTAATTTACATTATTATTGATCTGGCATCAATAAAAGCACTGGGAGGCTTACCTTCTCACCGGGAGGGCCTTGGATGCCATCCTGGCCTGCTCGTCCAAGTGGGCCCTAATGAGCAGAGAAACCATGAGCTGGCGATGAAAAGCGTAACTTGTGTTTTCAGTAGTGACGGTTGAAGAATAAAAATGGCTCTCAATTTCAAATTCTGTGATGGTAAAGAATATGAAACATGAACAATATTTTAACATTTATTTAGAGCTTGTCTACTCTGAAAACTTTTAATGGTCCTTGTGATGATCTTTTTAAAACTTGATCAGTTTGTTCTGTCGCTATGCTCACCTGTGAACCTGGTGGGCCTTGTTTTCCTGGCTCTCCAATCATGCCTCTCAGACCCTTCAGATGACAAAGATTTCAGAAAATATGATATAAGACATTTAAAAACATTAGTGAAACAGTCCACACTGAATATTGTGTGATGTAAATTAATACAGTTTTTTGGGATTCTGCACAATTTCCAGATTGCTAATCAAATTTGTGACATTGACCCTGATTAGAATCTTCATCTTAAAATGTTCTTTCTTCCACAGAAGCTCAAGATGCTGTTTAGATCATTCTCTAATCTTGCTGGATCACATGATCATCACATTTTCCACAAAATTGTAGAGTTCATGCAGCTTGTGTGCTGCTGACAATAAAAGCTAAAATAAATGCTGAAATTCTAAAATTCATGCTTCTTATTCAATTCAACTTTTCACCTAAATTGTTATGCAGACAATAGAATTTGGAATGAATATATGAAATTTAACTCTTGGTCTCTAGTATACCAGTTTAACACCATATCTGACTAACACAACATGTTTCCATTCTTGCTGTCATGCTGAAACAGAGATCAACCCAACAGACGTGTTAACGACCTTGTGAAGTTTAACGGTTTCTGATCTTTTAACCTTTTTCAGGCCAGTCTGATCGTGACATGCCTGTATCAACCATCTGTTATTATTATTGACCGGTCTTTAAAACAAGCTTTTATTACAGCAGCAGTTTGCTATATTGACTACAATTCATCGAATAATTTTAGTTGATAAGAAACATACATTAGGTCCTTTATCCCCTGGGCTTCCGACAGAACCAGAAACACCCTGCAAGGAAAATCAGATACAGAAAATCAGCACAGAAAAAAACATTTAATAATCAAAATTTTGATGTCTTACTTTGCTGTAATGGTAAAGCAAAGATTTGTATATGATAAAGCACTATGAAAAAAATACTTGATATTAAATGTATGAAATGGGAACCTGTGTACCAGGCTTTCCTTCTGGTCCCTCAGCACCAACTGAACCTTGTAAACCCTGCAAAAATAGTAAAAGTATACATGATTTATATGAAAAATATAAATCTTCACTTCTTTTACTCATTCAACTCTCTTACCACTATTCCAGGTATACCAGGGGGACCATGTTGGCCAGCTCGACCCTGAGAACAACAACAGGTGAATGTGATCAAATGATACAGAATGATATCTTTAAATTTTTTATAATGCACACGTTTAATATCCAACTTAACAATTAAACAAAATGTGAATAAATCGGAGACCAAAACTGTACATTTATTTAATAAAAGATTATAATATATCAGATTTTATATGAAACAAATAGTAAATTTACTCTGGATCCTATGGGTCCTGTTCTTCCATTACCACCAGGTTCACCCCTACTGCCCTATGTTGAAAGAAAAACAACAACGGAAAAAGAAAAGAAAAGAAAAAAGGTTATTGACTAAGGTGCATGTATTAATAGGACACAATGAAAGGGCCTTTGGGCAACATTGTATTTTAAGAGGAGCTCTCATTTGAGTAAAAAGCTTTAAGAATGTGCTTTTGATGCAATAGCTCCACCTGAAAGTCATAAACCACTCTGACCTTTTGACCCTCTTTCCCAAGCATTCCCTGCGGACCCTCTTCACCATCTATACCCTATGGGGAAAAAGTGTGGGAGAAAAACAACGTAATTTGCCAAGAAACTTGGTTCTTTTGAACCTCAGTTGTCAAATATTATGCATGTAATGATTTAGTTCTGCCCATGAGTGTATCTGCTTGTTTCACCATTGCAAGAACCAAGGCATGTTAAAAGGAAGTCTCTTTGCAATTGTATACCTGGATACCTGGAGCACCTGGCTGACCTTTGACACCAGGTAAGCCAGGAAGGCCTGATTGGCCCCTCTCTCCCTGAGGGCCCATGATCCCTGGTGCTCCTTGTGGTCCCTAAAGACATACAGTACAATCATAAATTGGAAATGTTTTGAATCCTTCAAGTATCTATTTTAATCTTTATAACTTTTGAATGTACTGTGTTGCTGGTAATTACTTTTTTCCCCTTGAGTCCTCTGTCACCCTTTTCTCCATCAGGGCCCCTATTGCCCTGAATCAGAGGCACCAATTAGTGAAGTGATACATGATAAAGAACATATATTTACTAATATTTCCTATAATGTCAAAGAAACATACAGTGAGATTTGAATCAGATATCTTACTGTGACACCTGGAAAGCCTTTTGGACCTGGAAGTCCAGTCATACCCTTAAAGAAAAAAACAAAAAAATTAATTAATTAATTTAAAAATGTGGAATATGAATAATCATTGACAATTTTTGCATTATAGGCTATTTTTCATAAATAGCATCAGATAAAATCACTACAAAGACCCCAATATTATATTTTCCCAAAACATGGTTTCAGTTTTTCAAGGCATCTGCATGTTTCTAGCCTACCAGAGTACAACAACCACTAGGATTGCAATATGGCTGGGTGAAATAGAATGGCATTTTAAAGCCATTGAAGTGATGTTACTCAGAATTATAATGTATATGACACATATACAGTGCATGAAATGTGTAATAATGGTGGCTGAAAGTCTGCCGTATGAGTTAATAAGCGTTTCCTACAGCTTATATTTAGTATATGAGAAATGGACTCACCATGGGCCCTTCGATGCCTTGTAGCCCTCTGTTACCCGCTGGACCATCTGGTCCCTGTCCAAACAAAAAAACATCTAGAGCATCCATTTCATAAACACAACATGTCACTGTACATGACAGATCATGTTTTTACTAATAAGTTCCTATTTTGTACATGCACACAGGAAAAGTTTCATAACTCACTTTGTCACCTTTGAGACCCTGTGGACCATCCTGACCTGGAAGTCCCTGTGTAACATCCATGAATGATGTTAAATGTCAGAATGGACCTATTTGTATGTTTTTTTTTCTACTTTAAAAGCTTTGCTAGTCTGCATGGTGAAATTGACCTGTGATCCTGGATGGCCAGGTGGGCCTCTATCTCCCTCGATCCCTCTAGGCCCCTAAGAGGAACAGTCAGAACAAGTTTCATATTATTTCAGCCTCTGAGCATTCTGTAAGAACGGGCTTCATGAAGCAAAGACACAATACGGTGTCAGTATACCTGAGGGCCCTTCCGCCCCACAGGGCCAGCAGGTCCTACATCCCCCTGTAACAGCAAGTGCTTCGGTTAATGAACAGCTTCCAATCAGATTTAATATTTGTAGATGACATAGTCAGACAATGTTTCCTTACTTTAATAGTTTGTACTAGATTGCACTACAAATTCACTTACTTCTGAACCATTGACACCTTGTGCACCAACAAATCCTGTAGCACCTGGTGCTCCCTGGAAAGACACAAACACATAACTGAGGATTATTTAGTATACATAAATAGCTGGATAAGGGGGATTCCTCTGTTAAGGATGTTGTGAATTTTTATTCGAACTGTGTTTCATCTTTGTTTTTATCGGTGTCATCTAACCATTGGGAACAGTGATTCTTTCTTATTAAAGTTACAAACAGATTATTTATGACTCACCACTGTCCCTGAAGGACCACGTTTTCCATCATTTCCTGGAACCCCCTAAGAAAAAAAAATGGTTTATATGGTCAACGTAAAAATAAATTGTGAGTTCTTATAATCATTATTATTAATAATTAAAATAATTTATTAGTTATTATAATTATTGAAGCATGACGGCATGATGATTATTACAAAAGATAATTCAATTAACTCACCTTAGAACCGGGTGGTCCAGGAATCCCTTCAACACCTTGTAAACCAACAGAGCCCTACAAAAACAAAGAAAAAGAACTTAAATTTCTTATATTGTAGTAAATACTGTTTAAGTATATTGACATCAATAAAGTATGTGTGTTGGGTGGTGGGGGTGTATGATTTACTCACTGGAGGACCAGAAAATCCAATAAACCCAATATCTCCTTTTGAGCCCTTTAAATATATATATATATATAAAAATATTAGCACACAAAAATTAAAATAACAAAAGAGTAACCATTCTCGCATTTGTCAAGATATATCTTTTATTGGTAGTGTCCCCTTATGATCCACTAGGGGGCAGTGTAGGTGTTGAATTTGTATGCAAACACACTGTACACACAAATTAAAAAAAATTTATAAATATTTTCAGGCTTTTCTTACCTTTTGGCCAGCCTGTCCTTTGTCTCCTCTGGGGCCAGGAGAGCCAGGAAATCCCTACTCATGGAGGAAAACTGCTTTATGTACATAAGTAAATTATAAATTCCTGTATGAGACAATTACAGTACAGAGTATTTCAGAATATTATGCATTCTCATGTTGTACCTCATCTCCTTTGTCACCAGGGGGCGCTGTGTCACCTTTATAACCACGAGGACCCTTGAACCACAACCAGAAATATACTGCATATGGTTTTCAGCAATTTAAGTACATATGTTCCACAATTTATAGCTTACAGAATCCATCCAAAAGAATTAAAGGGTTAGTTCATCCAAAAATGAAAATCCTGCCATCAATTACTCACCCTCATGTCGTTCCACACCCGTAAGACTTTCGTTCATCTTCAGAACACAAGCATCTTTTTGATGAAATCTAAGAGCGTTCTGTCCCTCCATAGATGGTCTACGCAACTGAAACTTTGACGCTTCAAAAAGTTACTGAAGACAAACGAACATTGATCAGCAAACATGAACAGAAGCTCAACCGAACCTGCTTGATGTGCGAGAACAAACCTCTTCCGGACACTCAAACGTGGTGTATAACACACAAGAATGAACCTCACTGGTTCTCGCACTCGCCAAGCAAACATGCTTGAGCTTCCATTTACCACAACTGATGTTTGAGTTGATGAATGTTTACATGTGAATAAAAGATGCATTAGTTCATATGGATTAGTTTTACAATGTCTTTATGAACTCTTTGAAGCGTCAATGTTTCAGTTGTGTAGCTGTCTATGGAGAGACAGAAAGCTGTCCGATTTCAGCAAAAAGATCTTCATTTGCATTCCGAAGATGAACAAAAGTCTTACAGGTTTGGAACGACATGAGGGTGAGTAATTAATGACAGAATTTTCATTTTTGGGTAAACTATCCCTTTACCATATCCATACTTGTGTCCCAACTTTAACTTTTACAAGCACTACAAAAGCTATATTGACATACCATGCCCTCAGTCTTACCTGTAGGCCAGGAACCCCTGGAAATCCTGGCACCCCATCCGGCCCCTTCTCTCCATCTCTTCCTTGAGTCCCTGTTCGGCCTCGAACACCCTTTGGTCCCATGCCACCCTATTTTAAAGTGCTTGCTAGTAACTCAACCATGTACATACTTTGCATAAATCTACACTAAGATTAAAAGGTTTGGGGTCAGTGAGATTTGTGAAGCATGAAACTGATCAAAGTTTAGACTATTATATTTTAAAAAAGAAATTCTGTTTTAAATAAATGCAGTGCTTTGGAAATTCCTATTCATAAAAGAATTTGGTTGCACTTTATTTTGCAGTAGTGTATACCATAGAACTCTCATTGCTAATACATACATGCAAATAAGAAAAAGATATTGTAGGAACAGTTACCATGTCGCCTCTGTGGCCTGGTGGTCCTGTCTGGCCTGGATCTCCAGGTAATCCCTTCAGAAAAACAACAATTAATCACAGTACTCTATATTCCAACATGGAATTTTCTCACAGTAAACAGGACTAGCTAAAGATGCACAATGACCCTCAATATAGTTGGTGGTCAGTGTAATATGCTTTCATACTTTGCAACACATAATGTGTACTATAACAGATCAGTCATCAGTATCAATGTTCTGTGTGTTTGATTATGTTTACTCACAGGTAAACCAGGTCTCCCTGTCTCACCCATTGGTCCAGGGTGTCCCCTCTCTCTCTGAAGGACATCAGAGGTAAAGGATTTAGTGAGAGAAACCATGTGCTATATTATAATGATGTTTGCTAATTTATTCCAATTTTAAATACTTACAGGCCATCCAGCTGCCAGCAACTGATAATAAGATGTTCTCTAAAAAAACAAACAGATGAATGAATGACACGTACTTCATCAGAGCTTAGGTTCAGTTCAAGTGTTATTATTGTTAACTAGTAAATTAAAAGCAAAACTAAACTGTTTCTGTTAATTGAAATAAAGCTGAAAAAACTGACATAAAAATAAATTAAAGCTAAATAGAAATATAAAAAACATATAGGCATATATAAGGCATATAAAATACTAAAAAAAATTAAAATGAACCAAATATTTAAAACATAAATTCCAAATATTGTATTCAGTTTCATTTTTAAAAAAAAATATTATTATTACTAATATTATTACTATTATTATTAATATTAATAATATTTTTTAATCTATTTGACTTTTTAAGCTGTCTCAATTCACTCATTTGCACTCACATTTGGCATTCACTATGTAGTGAATATTAAATGAGTAAACAAGCAAGCGGTTTTGGACCCAGCATCTGCATGATTGCATAAATACAATTCAGACTGCATATGAGAGGTGATGAGAAGCGCTGTACCTAACTACCATTAAGAGAAATAAAACTCAAAAACAAATCCTCAATCTAAGCTCTTAAAACACTTAACGTCTGTATGTTTCAATTCATCTCAATGAGAAAACAAACCAGGGAGTGTTGAAAGGCATCGCTCCTGTTCAAATAGAGGAGAAGAACTGAAGGACAGTGTACGCTGTCTCTACAGTGTGGGCTGGAAAAGCTGAGGCCTCGAACCCACATAGACACACAGTCTCTGTCGCACTGTTATTAAATCACCCTGGCCGCCTCCGCTTTATACAACATTTGTATTGGCACATGCTCAACTTGGCACCACCAGGGCAGAGATTCAGGGATTCACTGCTGGTCCCAAGAAGGTGAGTTTAAGAGAAGCTGGGGAATCGGACCTCCCAGTGCACTTACCTAGATGACCATCAAAAACCTTGTACAGTGAACATTTAGACATTGTAATAATGAACTAAACTACGCTACACTAACCTATTTTTGACAACTATTTTTGTCCTTTTTACAACAAAGAATTATCACTGATCATGGTGACAAAGAAAAAAGAGAAAAAAGCCAGCAAAATATTTAAACATCATTTATTTATTAAAATATGATTTTATATATATAACTGGGCTAATATTTTCTGACATCGAATAAAATAAAAATAATAAATAAATTCGAATAAAATCATCACTTAAGTGAAGCCATTTAAAAAGATGAAACACCCAAAAACACGAATCACAAAAAGATGGTCTAAAGCTGCAGTATCTTAGAGTGCACATAAAGTCTCACTCTTTCAGAAAGGCACAACTCCCTTCACCTACCACCCATGGCTCAATATACACACATGAATCCTCTTTGAAGGACTAAACTCATCCATCATAATCCAGGATTCTGCCAAATAATGAGGAAAAAAAAACATTTGGATAAAAATTAAAACACACACACACACACACACACACACACACACATTACATAATGCCAAGTTGCCACTGCACAATCATAAGCAGATATTCACAACAGTCTCGAGTTATGAGAATCTACAGGGAGGTCAAACCTGTGGTTTTACAATTTCACTTAAATATATGCTCAAAAATAGAGAGTCACAAATAGATAGAATACAAGGTCTGGCAGGAACACAGAAAGAATGGGTCATCCAACTGCTTTGAAAGACACAGGGCGGTGGCTCACTGCTCCATGTTCAGCTTTGGTAAGGAAGGGCAGTATAAATCGACTAATATCTAGATTCATTTTTATTTAGCTTCAATATTTTAGTAGCAGGCATTTAAACTGTGGTATATTGAATTTTTTTGTTGTATCTTTACTAATTTCCACTGCCAGTCAGAGTGTTGAGGCCTACCCTGAATGCAGCCCAATCCTCCTCAGTGTTCCTCCAAAGGTAGAGGGCTGGGAGTCCCGGTGGACCTGGGGGTCCTGGTATGCCTCTTGACCCATCTGTTCCTCTGACTCCTTGAGAACCCTGTTAGGACATACAGGTACAAATCAGTGTCATCTTCACAAAACACTGCAATGAGTTGTATTTGAAGAAGTGCTTTTCCTCACCTTATCACCTTTGTATCCAGTATAGCCCCTTTTCCCTGCACACCCCTGTGCAAACAAAAACAGCAATCTCAAACATATGAGCAGAATTAACTTTATGGGACTTTTGCATTTATCAAAGCATTTCACCACAGAAAAGTGTGAGGTTACTGTCATCAACCATCATGCCAAGTTTACAGAGGATTGCTTTTCATTTTCAAATATAAGCATGGAAATCATGACACAGCAGAAGCAAAAGACTTTGTGAATCCATAAGACTCATGAGTTAATTAATATTTATAGGTCTATGCCCTTTTTAATCTTATGTATATTACGTAATGCGACACTCTTAGACATGCCAATTCGTAGAGTGCTGCCAGACCTCAAACCTCATGCAAAGTGCAGATTTAGACCTGAAAGAACTGCAGGCCTGATATTTTGGTTTCATGCAAGAAGGTTTCAATTCAGAAAAGGGCATGTATAGTTACAGATGTAAAGCATAATCAAATGAATGTTCCACTAAACTCCATTAAAAGAGGGAATGATTACATAACATTCGCAATGACGTATTCCAAAATATGGACAATTAGTTTTCAGACTAGCAATTTAATGTAACTTAGTTCATAACAAGTCTGTTTCTAGCTCACACAACAAACATGGGCTGTTTTGCAAGCTACAGCAACAGTAAATTCCAAAATAGTTTTCTTTATGAACTTTTTTTTTTTTAATACACATACTCTATGTCTTACCAACTACTCTTTTAGCCAAAATTTTACAGACAAGACTATTGTCCATACCGGAATACTTGATTCTGATTGGTCAATCGCAGCAAGGTACAGTTATATTTAGCACAAAAAACGGAATCCAGTAATTTCAATAGGAATCGTGACAATCTTGAATTTCGCAGAAGTATGAAACATTTCCCCATGCAGATTGACTCAAATGGTGCCATCTTGTGTCTCAGTTATCAATTGTAGTGAAAATTAGCGTACTGAAATTTTGTTGCAGTGTTCATCTTACTGCTCAACCAAATGTTTTGCAATTTTAATGTACTATTTTCAAGAATATACTGGTAAAATTATAATTCCCACTCTTAAATTAACCCATTTAATTAATTTAAACTTATTTATATACATTATCCCTTTAATATTTACATCCGAAAAGAGATTCACCAATGTAATAAACATAAGATTGTTTCTATTACATAGATACAATTGATACTATTCATAGAAACGGGTTTAATCTATTCAGCCACCCTGTGGGAGAAGTTTTTTGGATTCAGATTTTCAATTTGGCACATTTTACAGGAAGAAAATGCCCTGAGAGCATGTGATTTCACCTCATTTCATCAGGATTTTAGTTATGGTAACTCACTCTTTTCCCTGGTGGTCCAACAGGCCCTGGAGGTCCACTGAGAAGCCTGTATCTCCTTCCATCAATGCCTAATACAACATCACCGTGTTTAAATGCAACTCTTTCCTTGCTTGAGTGCTTGTAGTCTGCTTGTCCACTGCCTATAAGCGTTTCATACCCTTTTTTTGAGTGAATATCAACCAAATGCTGCTTTACTACTTTACTGGAGTACCCAGAGAAGCTCTTTGAAGGAAGTAAGAAACCTTCTTCAGTCAGCTGGTTTAACTCAGGATGGACTGTAGGCCTGACAAGATCCTTTTGAGTGGCTGATGTCTTCACATTCAAAATAGAATCCAGGTCAGCGGTGTCCCCAGAGGGCTTCAAAGGGAGCCTCTCCAGACGGCCTTCACCCAAATCCGTTTTTATTTTTTGAGAGGTGAAGTTCTCGTCTGATGATTTGAAGGAGGTGGACTGGATGTTTTTGTCAATGGTGTCCTTATACCTGCTATGTGTGCTGATGGCAGGAGACGAGAGTCGGTCAGACTCATCCACTACTACAAAGCCACGAACTAAATGCTTTGAAGTTCTGTTCTGATAAGACGAAATGTTCCATTTACTATGAAGATCTTCTTTCTGAGAAGAGACACTGGAGTTCTGGAAGAGAATAAAATAATACAAGAGGAGATAGACTGTGAGGACATGTTTGCATGGCATACAAGATACATTAGCAAAACACTAATCCATTAAACATTTCAGCACAAAAACCTGATGTCCTCATTAATCATCTGCAATCTAGTTTGAGTGCAATGTTGCACTGTGGGTATTTAAATCAGTTCATTGTCATTCCTTTCAGCATAAACATGTCTGCACCTTATTCACTAAAGTCAGTGCTACTTAGTAATAATGCAATCATTATTTGCACCATCTGTTAACAGAAAGCAGATGGAAAACCAAGTTCCATTTAAAAGAGATATTTGTGTACATTTTCAATTGATTATGGCAGCGGTTATTCATCCAATTATGGAGAACAGCATTTTAACCAAGCATACGATCAGACACGGTGGAGTTGAGCACACTTTCTACGTTTTCTTTTCAAACCAGGAACCAAGTGCCAGATGATCTCTAAAAAAGGTACCGTGAAAATTAAGTGAATTTTGCACAGAGGCGATAAGATGATCAATTACGATAAGGGAAATGGCCTACACGTGATTCTGAGCTCAGAGACCCAGAGGCTCCATCCCACTGTCCTCCTCTCTTTCTCTAACAATAAGCTACAGAGAAAGAGCAGTCAGGCACTTAACACTGTAAGGCGGCTGCCTCAGATGAGAGGGACACTTGATCCTCTCAAGGGTGACACAGCTCCCCAAATAATTGTTTTACCCTCCTTAGTGCTACGGGTTACATCTTTGGCTGGAACAGTACCGAACAGTGGAACAACTCCTGTGAGAGAAGCTGGAGCACAACCAGATGCTACAAGACACAATTACACTTTGTTCAGAAGATACACCAGTGGGATTTTTGATAGGAAGTGAGCTACTAATGTAGATAATTCAAATGGTAACAAAGGTGCATATTCCATGTTAAAAGTTTAAATTAATAGTTTCTACAACAAAACACCAAAAGGTGCTACCCCCCCCCCACCCCACAAAGACACACTCTAAAAAAAAAATTATAAAATAAAATAATAATAATACATTTTCTATACTCTACTATTCAAAAGTTTGGGGTAAGCAAACTTTTTTCTTTTTTTAAATTTTTTTAAAGGAAGTTAATACATTAAATTGATCAATTTTCTTTGAAAAATAATTTCATCAAACCATTGATTTCCAACAAGAATTGCATCAATTCGTGGTAAAGATCTTGTATTGACAATACAAGAGTCAAGCACTCTGCAGAATCCAACACATCCCAAAGACTTTCAATTAATTTAAGGTCTGGACTCTGGTGACAATTCATGTGTGAAAATTATTCTTCATGCTCCCTCCCAACCATTCTCTCACAGTTTGAGCCTGATGAATCTTGACATTGTCACCCTGGAATATGGCCATGATGTGACTTCCTACATGGTTATTTAAGAAATGAAAAGCTACAATTTCTTCAATTAGGGTTAAAAGAACTGGTCCCAAACATATAACATTATAGAAACATAATAAATAATGACACAGCAATAACACAGCAATAATGATCCATAATTATATATATATATTTGATCTAATAATTTATAGATAATTTTATCTGTTTAAAATTAATATAAAAGTTATTTTGGTTGTCAAACTATGCAATGAAATATACCTTTGAATATACCTTAAAAATTAGCACACTTGTGTAAACTCACATAGTCACAAAAGTAATGCTAGTTCTGAGAAAATCTTCAGCATCTAACCCTAATGCAATGAAATGAAAAGATTTAGAAGTATGGCTTACGAGTCCAAAATCGTCCAAATATTTTCTAAGGGCCATTGTTTCGAACCATATTTTGTGCTATATCACTTTTTCAGCATTAGAATGACCATCTGCACTACTGTGTCACTTATACTTCACCATAATTTATTTATATGCCATCTAACTGTGGTACTTCTGGTTAGGTGTGATTTCATTGGCTCTGTTCAGTACTTGACAAAAAAACTGAATCAAACCAAAAGTCTATAATGCTCAAGACCTAAAACTGAAAGTAACTGAGACACAATATCATCTGCCAGTGAGAAGATCATAACTACTAACTCAGTCTGGAGGTTTCCCGATATAAACAAATGTTTCACAGAGACTGGAAATGATGAAGTGCAACGTCAGAGCTTGGAACCTAAGGCCCTGAGCAAGATATTATCAGTGTTCATCACTGCTGACCCAACAGTAAATGAGAAGAGACACCATAAATCAAAAGTTAAGACACAGGTATGAGGGAAATCCTTGCAGGACATTTGTTGAAGGACCCTGCCTGGCTAAATCTGACACTCCCAACTGAACATTTTTGTGGATCGTCAGGAAGGAAATCATGGTGCAAATGGTAAAGAAGAAAACAACTATAGAGCATACAGTTTACTTGGCTACCAATGACCTAAGGTCAATCAGATAATCATGGACCACAACAATAAACACCCACTTAACATGCTGACTTCTAATTTTATTGGTGTATAATGATCTTCTCAAACTTCCACTCAACCAGTAGTTTCCAGCCCATTTATCCTCTTACCCGGTTTACCCCTGTTTAGCAAGGGAATATGTACATGGGAAAGACTCCATGGTTCATTTATGTAACAATTGGGCAAAGAGATCTAAACCTACTCTTACCAAAGCTATCTGTAGACATGTCAGCTCATACAAAACCTGTCTAAGCTCAAACAATACAGTCGGATATTATACATTTGCATTTTCTGTCTTTAGAATTAAATAAGCAGACAGATATATAATTAGATAAAAACATAAAAACTTAAAGCCTTTGAATGTAATGCATTATAAAAGTATTTCAATGTATTAATTATACCTTGTAATGCACCTTACAATGCATTGTATGGTCTCATGAATAATTGTATAATACATTATAATACTTATGTTACGCTTTTAGAAAGCATTAATGCATTAAAACATGACAAACAACAATTTCAGGTGTAATAAGGAATCTGCAAATATTTTAATGCATTTTAACTTTGGTTACAATTTATGAAAAGATATAGTGCATTATAAAGTACATTATGAATACCTTTATAATACACTATACATAAAAACCTTTCACTAAAGTGATACCAAAACTTTTAATACTTAAAATAATCATTTTCATGTTGGTTTACGTGATAGTTGTACTAAACATCCAAACAAAATCAGACCATCTAATAATGACTAATGAAATTAAGCACAATTCAAAAGGAAAGACATGTATTTGTTTCATACCATGGCTTTCCATTTGCCCTCCACATGCAATTCCACATGCAGTCCAAGCAGAAGGAGATCTAGAACAAGGTAACATCCCATACCGGCAAAGCACACCATGATTGCAGGAGATACACACTGCACCACAGTCTCTGTATCCCTGCTAAAGCTCCCAGACAGTGCAGGCTTTCTCCAAGTGCCCTCCCAGAGAGAGAACCTCCCAGACACAGGAGCTGTGCCCAGGCATCACATACTCAAGCCAACAAAACCTTTAGGCAGCCATTAAGATGAACGGCACCCAAATAAAATGCGCACTAGCCACTTGTAGTGTCCCATTTGAATTGTGTCTGCAGAAAAAAAAAAATGGGCCATCAGGTTGTTTTCAGGATGATGAAGAACATACACTACTGTTCAGTTGTTTGGGGTTAGTAAGATTTTTTTAATGCTTTTGAACAGTAGTGTATGTAGTGTGTACTTTGTAATACAGCCATCAATTTATAGAAAATGTAATGAAACTGATGGCTTTTAAGGTGAGAGTGCTCAAAGCTGCTAGAGTTAAAGAAGGACATTTTTAAGAAAGAAAATTTGATCATTCATGTCTTACCCTATGACTTGATTTCTTCCATGGAACACAAAAGGAGATATTTAGCAGAATGCTCATGCTGGTATTCTCCATAAAATAAAAGTCAATGGTGAGCAACGGTTGTACAAAAATGACAAAAACACACCATAAATATATCATAAAATTGCTCCGTATGACACGTGCTATATTCCTAAGTCTCCTATGACTAATAGAAAGCTAAAATTCCTTCAACTGCAGCTGTCAAATCTAACGTAGCCAATTTTAAATGTGCAAATTGGTTATAAGAGACAAGAACGAATGATGTTTGGCATTATTGAAATCAAGCCTTTGACATGACATATTATATGTGAACATGAATGACATTTGAGAGCTATGTTGGAGAAGATTACCAATGGACAAATTTCAGTGTTTTTCCTCATACAAAGACTTGGAATACAGCATATATGGACTGCATCCATAGCACTTTTAAATGAAATCATTTTTAGAGCTTATTAGCATGATAGATAAGAAAGGCAAAGAGGACATGTTTGGAAACTTCATATAAGACAAAGTCAGTTTTAGAACCAAATTAGAAGCTACTTTAGATCTCGCATAAACACAACAGATTTCTCCTTCACTGCTGAACCGTGACAAATCAAAAACACATTCAGACACGTAAAGCCTGCTGAGACTGACACACAAAAAAGCAGAAGAGAAGAGACAGATTTATGAAAGCACTGATGAACCATCAATTACAAATGACAACTTGTTCCAGAAATAAACTTGATGGGGTTAGTTTGATTCAAAGCAAATTTTTAAGCAGACCTCCAGCTCTTAGAATCAAAGCAGTGGGATGCTGCTTGACCACAAGGTCATTAAAACAGAGAGGATTAGTGGTAATGGCTGCCATGGTTACAGAGGTAACTCAAGGAGATCAATCACAGATGAAAACTCCGTTGCCTCACTTTCCTGTGGGACCCTGACTCTGAGGTTTTCACAATTTCACTGGTGGTGGGTGTTGGAAGCCATGATTCCACAAAGCCTAATTAATCAAGCAACAGAAACCACAAGAAATGATGGGAGATGGTCTTTTCATCTAACATATTCAGTGTGCACATATATACTGTGGTTCAAAAGTCTGAGACCACTAGCGAAAAAACTTTAGACTTTTATTTCTTATCAATGTAATTGATTGAAATTTTGAATGAAAATTCTACATGAAAAAAATAACTATATAACTATCTATTTTAGAAATTATTGGTTATAGGTATTATTGCTTATTATTAGGTTTAATTTATATTATGGATTTCAGAATTTATTGTGGACTTTTGGACCACACTGTATGTGCATTTATGTAAACCGAATACCTTTAATAAAATCATGAGAATATCACAGGCTTTGCATTTTTTTCTAAATTTGTATCTACATTATGACTTATTTAAGATTCAGAAGGGTGCACTAAATTACAGTGCAGAGATAGTAATAATACATCTAAAACTTATGAGGCCAGAATAAATGGATGACAGACAAACATTTCCAGGAACATTTCCATGCTGTGCTGATGGACATGTGCAAAACAGAACTCCCGCAGTTCCTCTGCCTCATCTATAATTACTCCATACAGGAATGATCAAGTAAAAAAACTCAATCTAGGATTATATTTGCCACAATTCAGCACATTACCTGGGTATTTTGTCAAATGTGGCAGTATTGTATAGTAGTGTAGTAGACTCTTCTCAGCTGATAACAGACAGCATTATGTAAAGTGGCCGCACACCCACAGCCAACTAATATACAGGGAGTGTCAAGCAAAATACTGCAGATTGAGTCATAAACATAAGCTTGTGAGGTGCAGTCTTTAATAATCAAATCCTAAAATGTACAGTATGTAAAACATAAGCCCGGTAAACATCTAAAAGAATGTCCTGCAGTGCACAGTGCAAAAGCAAATAAGGTGTCTAATGACTTTCCAGGCGATCTGCAAGCTTTGGAGCTGTTCCTGGAGTACACCAGCGAGCTCTCAGGCTACCCGGTTTTACTCTCCCAGACGGGGCGTTTATCAAAAATGTCCCACCATCTCAGCACAGTTCCTCTCTGTTACAGCACCGTGCTGAAATGAGACAGTTCCCATGATGATAATTCATCATCACGCTCTCCATGTAGGAAAATACAGCAACAGCTTTATGAGGACAAATGAGAAGTCAGAGTGATCCCTTCTTTCTCATTTATTCAATTTCCTGACCTTTAAAGTCACCCATCTATCTTCTCCAGCTGAGGTTCATTCTTCACATTTTGTACTCCGGCTTTGTCTACTCATAGCTGCATAATTACTCACTGTAACTGTGTTTATCTGAGCTTTTATGCTATAAATTCATACACATATTGCTTGTAAACTGACTATTTGGAATCTCTAATTAACATTGGGATGTCTCTTACCAAGTAATGTGATTCTTTGGGTTCAGGCCTGAACCCTGTAACAGAAAAAATATTGGCAGTATCGTCAGTGCCAGTAGAGGGATCTGAAGAGAAAGTTCTGTCTACTGTTGAGCCAGCTGAGGACGACAAAGGGCTCTGTAGGTGAATAGAGGAAACGAGATATCACTAAAACATTTTACTTTCAGCGGTACAAGATTTTACCAGAATTAAAGGTGTAATTTCCGTTCCAACAGCATCAACAAATTCAATCGCAAAAAAATTACATAAAATTCAATTAAAAAAAAAATTCCTGTTTTAATCAATTTTAATTTTAGTCAATATTTTTCATGTCATATTCATTATTTTGTCAACTTGCGAACAGCAAAATTAAACCAAATAATCAAACATTTTACATATATATACATCTCTTTTATCATATATTTTATATATCTCTAATATTATTGACTATAATTAATGTTTTGAAGGAGAAAAATCTAGAAAGAATTGGATCATTTAAAATGAGTAGTGCATTGTTATTATCTTGGAGCTGTTTTTTTTTTTCTTGCCATATTTTCATTCAGTATGTTCGTATCAGTATTTTCAACAGTCTGTTTTAATTAAAATCATTTAATTGTCTATGATGCATAGTAGTAATTTCATTGATAACATTAGCACTATCCATCTTATATATGTATATATTGTATATTAGCACTATACATCATCTTAAAGAACATAAAGGAAAAAAAAGGACCATTCGTAGACAGAGTTCATATAACTGCTTTCAAGGACACAAAGTCCACAACCGTACCTCACTGCTACTTTCAGTCTCAAGAAAGCGGTGTCCTTTCAACGGCTCACACATATGTTGATGAGGAGCACAATGATCCTTGGCAGCATTTGCATCTCCCATTATGAAGGTCATCTGTCTCAGCTCTCCCTGTGAAGAAAGACACAGACGTCAAAGACAAATCTGAGCTATGACATCATCTACATAACAACCCACAAGTTGAGCATTGATTTCACAAGAGTGTTGGTCAAACGTTCACTCACATGCCTCATTGATTTAGGATGAATTGTGAACTTGATATTACAGTCGCCATGATAAAAACTCATTGTAACTCCTGGCATGATATTTGACCATTCATTTTTAAGTCATTGAGATGATGGTTTTCACAGCAGGAAAGAAAATTGGTGTGGCAGCCAGACATGTTTCCCATGACGCATTGCTAGTGTTACTTTAGCAGGATAGCTCTAGTTTCATTAATAAACATTCTTCTAAACCACTGTACTGTAGTACTACATATTTAGAGTCTTTAATCAATGACATTTGGAAAGGCTGGTTGCCCATGCATGATGGATTCTTGACATTGACTTATTGTTATGTGTACCTGTCTTTCCTCTTTCCATACTCTTCTTGCATATGACAAATGAAGAATACCTCAAAGGGTGTCTCAAACCCCTCCAGGATGCCGCCCACCATCAGCAGGCCATCTGTAGTGATGCCCATGTAAGGGTACATCCAGCTCACTTTCTCCACCAGCACACAATCCACATACACGGCCAGCCATTCAAATGCAACGCCAACTGAGATCCAGTGCCACTGCGAATCAGACAGTCTTGACACTGAAAACCTGAAGTCAGAGGAAAAAACCTGATTTTCAAAAAAGTGCTGACAACATAATGAGGTTTCAAGTACACTATTATAAGAACAATGTTATTTCAGCATTGTGAAAGCTTAAAGGGAAAGTTCACCCAAAAATTAAAATTTGCTGTTCATTTACTCACTCTCAGGCCATTTCTTCAGTAAAACCGTAAAGAAGATTTTTAGCTGAAACAGTGGTCCTCTGTGACTCATTTAATGGAAGTCAATGGGTGCCATCACTTTAAGATTAAAAAAAACATATGCAGACAAAACCATTGATGGCACCCATTGGCCTCCATTATATGAATCACAGAGAACCACGGTTTCAGCAAAAAATCTTCTTTACGGTTTTACTGAAGAAAAATACATCTTGGATGGCCTGTGGGTGAGTAAATTAACAGCAAATTAATTTTTGGGTGAAATGTCCCTTTAAATGATTAGCGTCATGTGTTAAATGGTATTTGTACTCATAGTCACGCTGCTGTGTGGTGATGAAGGTGATGCTGTGTGGACCTATACGGATCTGGAGTAAAATGTGATTATAGAAGTTCAGCAAAGTCAGCAAACTTCGGTCCACATCCTGAGAGCTCCGTATTTGAATCAACATGCTGAATTCATCTGCAAAGCTGAGATGAACACACGGACTCAATGGATCAAGACTGAAATGATTTCATTAGAATTGAAAGAACTTAAAAACATACACTTCCACTGAAAAGTTTGGGATCAGTAAGAATTTTTTTTTTTGTGTTTCTGTCTTACGCTCACGAATCCTGCATTTATTTAAATCAAAAATACATAATTTGATAAAAAACATAATATTGTGAAATATTACAACAATTAAATTAATTAATTACTATTAATATAGCTTAAAATGGTTGTGCTGCTTAATAGTATACAGTGATACTTTTTTTCAGGATTCTTTGAACAGAAATGTTAAAAGCACAGCATTTATATAAAATAGAATTTTTTGTAAAAATGCAAGTAATTTCTTTTAAAAAAAAAATATTGACCCCAAACAATTCAACTGTAGTGTAAATTAAAAATAGTAAAAGCATTTTTACTAAAAAAAACCCAAAAAAAAACATGTACTTAAGATTTCTTTTAATTTCTCTAATTGAAATGAAAAAAATGTCATGAAAACGTTCAAAAGCATTTTTTTTTATTTTAAGTAAATAAATGAATAAATAAATAAAATATATAAATAAATGTATAAATAAATAAATATCAAACCTTGATCCAAATGCTTCCTGGCTGGGCATAGTGAGTGTGGAATACAGGCCAATGTCCAGCACTGGACAGCCCTGGTCCTCCTCATAAAGGGTCACGTTCCTGCTGGTTGGTACTAAGCCTGAGAGCTGCTCAAGTAAATCCACCCTTTGTGTGAAGAGATTAAGATGCGTGTTGAACCCCTCTGTAAAAACACAAGAAACAAGGTTTACATGGATAAGCTAAGCTGTTCTCAAAACAGAAAAGGAAAAGGCCCTTAAAGTCATTTTAATAAATTCAGCAAGTGACCTGCATAGAAACAAATGACTTAAATCAAGTAGCAATTCATTCATGTTCATAAGATGGCATTTATTAGTGAAAAATAATGACGGAATAGTGGGATATTCAGATGCCGCTTCATCGCACATTCTAACTGACTTGTTTTAGCCTATGATGGAAAAAGGGCAAGTCTCAAACTGTCCTAATCTCCAGGGCTTATGTAAAATGACTTTCCCCTTCAAAATGACCCTACCCCATCGTGCATAAATGCAGTCAGGACCATTGCTGATGGATGATTCTGGGGTGAAGCAGTTCCATGGAGCGCTGCATTTTTCCCACCTGATCCTCATAGGACATCAAGGGTGGAAAGAGCAAGTCTTTGATTAACTTTCCATACCTCCCCTGCACAACATGGCCCTACAAGACTCCACTTCTCCATTTTCCCTCCCCCCTCAAGTACATATAACAATGGAAGGTCATCCTTCCAAACCAAAAAAAAAAAGGTCTTGAACAGACAAGATGGTAATTTTATGACGCAATATTTCTGTTTTCATTGGACATCAGATTCGCAGTTGTTCCCACTATTCAAGCAGAAATATCAAGGAAGAATAATAATTAAAAAAAAGGATACGGCTCATTTCAATGGATGTTGAAAACAATTCAGAAATAACTCACTGTATACTTAACCTCTATATAAACACAAATCCCAATAGCCATATATGGCAAAGCTAAGCAAAGCACTGTACGATTTGTTCTTCTCAAGACAGACTTCAAGACATGATACATGGACCTTACAACCGGATTAGAGATTTCCGTTAGGAGTATTTCCTCTTTAGCTGTGGCCGACTTCTCTCGTTTCATTCAAGGTGGTGAAAAGGGCTTTTTTACGCTCGGTGCATTCAGGCTTCAGTCGTCACTCATAGTCCTGCAAGCAGCGTGACCATAAGCAGCAGACTCCAGTCACACATGAGCACTCGCTGATAACCTGATGAAAGGTTTACATGCCACCATTCTCCACATACCAAAAGCACACTAAACTAGAATACATGTCTAGCCACACACCGCAAGGGTCACGCAACTTATTTTATTTTACGCTACAATGATGTGGCTTATATCTCAGTGACCCTAAAAGTATTTGGACACCAAAGTCAAGCTTAAAGATTGAAATATCTAAGTATTTTGAAGAGCAACTTCTGTGTGCGTTATTTTAGGAGAGCCACATCTGTGTTGTGTTTTATTTCCTTTGTTTTTATATTATATTATATTATATTATATTATATATAAAGCGGTAATATTCCATTGTTTTTGCTGTGGTATTACACTTGTTGGACTGGTCAGAAAAATTCTGAGCATTGAAATATACACAACGAAGATTATCCAAACTCTGCTCTTTTTATTATCATCATTTCATCTCCTGCTACAGCTCTTCCCTGGCTTTCTCAGTCAAACTTTCAGGCTGATAGAAAACTGGTTTATATTTTTGCATAACAGGCAAAATGGTACATTATCTGACAGGGATCCGGTATCCGGGTTCGGATCTAATATATTCAATATTTCTGACGTGGAGATCCATCTGAGCTAACAAGATGCATAAATGTCTTTGCATAAACTGACCTTTATTTGACAGAAAGATAGTGTTGACATTTTTGAAGCATAAAATTTCATGGAAAAAAAAGAAGGCTTTTACATTTAAAATGATAAAACAATATATATACACTATATGTGAGATAAAAAGCATTCTGACACTATCTGGTTGTCAAATGTTGAGGGAACATGTTCATAGTAAATGTGATGAAATACACCTGTGTGAACTGACTGAGCTGACATATATCAAAAAGACTTTGGGACTAGTTGGTCAAAAGTAAATGATTTTGAAAAGTGAAGTTAGGTCTGAGAAAAGGTCTCATGTAATTTGTTTGCAGATGCAACTTTTGATAATTAGTTTCTTATGCAAAGAAAATCTGATATTTTATGTTGTGTCTTAAATGTCTAAATTCTTTTTGATATTATATAATGACAGGTGCATTTGTATATTGCACAAAGGCAGCAAAACCCATTACACAGGAATGCTGGTAGAAATAAAGTTATAAAAATTAATGTTTTAAATATTAAAATACAGAAAAATGAAAAAAAGACATTTTGATGACATTGATGTTGCATTTTATTCACAGAGCCAATTCAGCATCAAAGACATCAAACAAATTTAAATTCAATTTATTAATATCTGATTATAAATCACCATAACAGTATTGACAACTGTCAATCTACAAGAAGGGGATTTCTCAAAATGCCCACAAGGGTAGAAATACCATTTTTGACCTTGTGGCCACATTTTTTGTCCCCATAAGGAAAACAGCTAATAAATCATACTTTTTTTTCTTTTTTTGAAAATGAAACGGAGAAAGCTTTCTGTGATAAGTAGATTTAGGGGTAGGGAATAGAGAGTTTGTACAGAGTAAAATCATTATGTCTATGGAAAGTCCCCATAAAACACGGAAACTGAGTGAGTGAGTGAGTGAGTGAGTGAGTGAAGGTTTTTACTATACTTGTGAGGTCCAAAAAAAAAAAAAAAAAAGATATACTCATTAACAAGGTGAAACTTGATGAACACCATCCAGTGAGCCGGACCTCACTAGTTAATGATTAATGTTTAGGTTTATGTTTAGGGGAAGGTGGTCCGGTTAGGTGATGGAAAAAGCTAGTTTATAAGTTATTTGAAAAGTTGAGGTTAGGATTATATGCAAACATTGATAAACAAAATCATTTTTTTGCAGTGAAAGTTTTGCAGGACTTCAAAGAGATACGTGCATCACCCCATAACATACAGACCACATGGCTGTAACACAAGACTTTAAACAGCTCAATATGATGTCTATGGGGTTAGAGTGGAGCCAGATCAGAAGCGTGCATCATTTTCAAAGAAAATGGAGTGACTTGAACAGCTTAAAGGGGAGAAGTGATCTAACATCTTGAGACCATGTGCAAACCTGACATTCCCTTTCCCACCTTGGCTTGCGGTAATTACGTTTTGCAGGTATTCATTGTCCACATATGCTGATCTATGACTAACTCGCACCAAACCATGTCTCAAGAATGAGACTGTTTAGAAAAGCTACAAAATGGTCTAAGATCAAGTCTGTGAAGGGTCAGTGGGTACTCGTGCCTCCTCCTAGAGCACAGCTGAACAAGCATTCATCAGTCATTAATATCCATGTACACATCAGTGTTGTGTTTTGCTTACACAAAGGAAGAATGTGACACTCGTGGGACGCTTCATCCTGGCTTTTTTTGTGATATTTTTAAAGTATTTACAATCGTTTGTACAATCATTTCATTACTGTATTTTACTAAGCACTCTAATAAGAAAAAATCTGGACAATTACACTAATGAGAATTCTCACAGCAGAAATAATGCTTGACTGTCATAACATAAAAAAAAATCATTATATTTTGTCATACTCTATTGTTTCATTTCACTTGTGTGTGCGCAATATTCAACACATTAAAGTCTTAAAGTCTTAAAATCCCATAAAACATTTGAATGCAACATAGATTTTGATTTTTACATCATTATATTTCACTAATATATTTTATTATTATATTATTATTTCACATTTTTATTGCATGAGGCAGCAAAATGTGACCTGGCTTGCTGAAATTAACTATAGTTGTATTAATGTTAAAAAAAATATATATATGAAACACTACTAAAAGTAAGAAACACTATTCAATTTTTTTTTTTACCCTTCCCTCTCGAATTACCCGTCTGTTGATTCTACAGGAACTGGATATTGAATGCCAATCTGTAATTTCCAAAAGTCCATTCATCTAGCATGCTCCCAGATTCAGGTCTGTTGTTTGGCTACATTTATTTCCCATTTAATGCCCAATTAGCCCCCCTTATGCCGGTTTGTGTTTCATTTACATGGACAGTTCACTTAACAAAAGTCTTGCGGTAGCAATTACGGAATAAGGAGGGATGAGACTCCATTTCCTAAGCCGTTTCCTTTCTTCCAAATGTACTGTGAAGTGTAATCAGAGAAGGATTGAGGGTTTGTATCCCTTTCATTACGAGGTTGAAGATGGGACACCGCCTGACACCCAAACGGAGGGAAATGAATTCTTAAAAGTATAAGATTTCTCAAGTGGTGGTGATTTCTTTGAAATGGTCTCTGCATGGCCAAATCCGCATTACCAACTTGAACCCTTTGAGAAATCTGTGAGGGGAAATCTTTCACCTTTATGCGAATTTCTCATACAGATTTCCACTGAATTTCACCTATGAAAGTTTGCCAAACAATGCTAAATGTTAACAGCATCCTAACTCACATTGGCAGGTAAGAAAATCTTCTGGACATTCTGTCGCCTTCACCCAAAACCCAACCACTTACAGCACTTTTCATTTCCCCCCTTGAAGTTGGAAAGATATTTTAATATTTCAGAGTGACTCTGAGTAATCAAAATCCACAAGTACACCTTAAATGAGATGCAACCAAAGATGTACCAGTAATTACTTCATATTCCAATATGTTCTATACCAACCATATTTATCAAATAGACTATGCTGTTCGCCCAACTAAACAAACACCAAAACAACAAAAACCGGTCCGGACCAGCATAATAATCATTTCAACAGGGAAAATGAATAAATGTTCTTAGTCAGAAATGCTGTTTGTCATACGCACATCTAAATGAGAGAAGATTAGCAAATCAACAGGATAAACTTATAAAAACGTGAGCTGACCCCCATAAATATTGAATGGGGTCTGGTTATATGGCGTGTGGCAGACCGAGAGTGAGGAAGACTCATTAAAACCTGAACCATTGTTCCCTAAACACACTTCAGCTCTGTCCTGTTTAGGCAATTAGGAAACACATTAAGGAATTAGGAATGGCTGGATGATCAACATTCACAGAGTTTCAGGATGTTTTGAAAGGCATTCAATCTTTCTTTTTTCCACCCTGGTCTATGTGCTGATAACATTTAAATTCCTCTGGGACTCCTAAATCAGAGCAACGTCTTTGCCTCAGTTTTCTAAGTACTTGCAGAATCACCCAATTTGTCTGTGGCTGTTTCTTCAACAACAGGCACTTTGGTATTGTGGACTTTATAGAAAAAAACAAACAAATGTCAGTTCAACCTGACATTGTTTTTAATAGCAGTGTGTGACAGAAATTACATTTAAGGAATAAAACTTCTTTGTCAGGAAATGGTGGAACAGTCATAATTTGTGTTACAACATGAAAAGGATATTGTAATACATTTGCATGTTGGTTTTGCTAAAGAACTCGTTCCTGGGAATCTCAACATCAGATATGTAACAGTTCGAGTCTGAATTAAGAATTAGATTAATGAAGCAAAAAAATAGAAGCAGTTTCTGAAATGGTCATGTCTGACCTCTGAGGGTTCGAATGAGTATTTTCACAGGTGGCATTACACATAGGCAGTTTCCCTTTGTGTAAAATGACAGTAATTTCTGAATTATTAATCAATCAAGTTGTCACATACGTCATGATATCAACCTACTTTAATAACATGGAAAGATGAACTCAGTGTGAGAGCTGCTAAGCTATGAAAATGTTGGTGAAACATTGAAAACCATGGCTTCATATAGTGAGACTGCATATTTTAAGAATCAAAGTCACTGACACTGAATTTTAGACGCAGTCAAATGGAACAATACTATTAAAACTGAGAACAAAAGCAGAACACAAGCTAAACAACCTGGTTATAGCAATGGTTGGAAAATCCTTCTTTCCCAAACTCCTCAGGGATTCATGTCAGAACACACAGGATGGAAGAGATTTCAAGATGTTGCACAGCAGGAAGCTGAGGTGAAAATCCTTACTCACATCAGGCAGTAAATTCGCAACTCATTATCACTCTTACACAGTATTTACCTTGTCAACCTGTAGAAAATGCATTTCTCCAGATTTCCACGCATTCCATTGTCAAGGAAAGTTACAACTGAAAAATGAAAAATCTGTCCTCATCCACACACTTCATTCCCATATGATTTTCTCTTATTACACAATAATAGCAGAATACCCAGTCTTCTCTTTTTCTATACAACTAACAACAGCAGGAACTAAAGCTTTGCAACGGACAAAAAAACAACACTATAAACTATACACATTTGCTATGTTTCACTTTCTTGAAACCACACAATAGCTTTGTGTGAATGAGCAAGACCAAAATTATGTTAATAAAAGAATATCCTCATAAATATATTACACCAAAACTCTTAAATCATCTTTCACAAAAAGAAGAAGAAAAAAAATCAAAAAGACAAAAGGGTTAGTGAATGATGACAGAACGTTTATTATTTTGGTGAACTATAGTCTGAGAATTTTGCGTCATTCAATTCATTTCCCCTCAAAGACAAAGAACTCACAACACAAAACACTGACCGCTACAACAAAGCAGCTAAGTACAACCGTATGATTTTGAAATAAGGAAATAGTGTCCTTTAATATTGAATTCCCCTTGACCAGTAACCCCAGAGGTCTGCTGCGCTGCAGTGGTGACAGCTCTGGCTGTAGGACAGTCTGGGCACATTCTGTGATGAAGGACAGGGTTTCAGCTCTCTATAGGATGTGGTACTGTAGTAAGGTACACATTCCAGCTCCTAATGAATACAGGGCGCTGAACACACAGGATGTATACAGGCTGATAGAAGTTTATCAAAGAGACTCCTGGCCACTTGCCCAACATCAACCCCAAACCCCTTTTGGATTAGTATCTTGTTGGATTCAATTCAACAATGCATCGACCCTGACAATGAATAAAAGCGCAAAGGACAGAATTGGGGCTTTTCATTAAAAGGCTTATAGGTACAGGACATTGTACAGTACGTTTTACCATCATGTGGCCTAATTTACAAAAACAGAATTTCGATGGAAAAGCAGATTTGAATAAAATGTAATGTGAATTAATTTGAAGAAGAAAAAAAAATACAAAACTTCAAAGAATAATCTTTACAATATGCAATAAATAATAATTATTTAAGTATACAATGCAAATTAAACCCATTCACCTAACTATCGTAATTTATTATATCGTTTTAAATTCCAGAAATGATATTAAGTTGCTTTATTCTATCTTTGCTTGTAGACAAGGAGGAGGAAAGTTACCTCTTTAATTCCAGCAGAAGGCGAAATGTGTTGTATCGGTGAGTATTACATGACGTCAACTTTTTTACTAGTGGATGTAAGAAAGTGAAAAATGGTGAATGGAGAGACATCTACAGATATACTACCTACACCATCATGTATAAGTGCATCAACGTTTGGTTAAAAAAAAGTAAATAAAAATCACAACCCAATACTTGTAGAATCGTATTTCTCAAAAACAACAATAAACATTGTATCGGCACCCAAGTATCGTAATAGTGTTGAATCAGAAGATAGGTGTATCATCTGAGCCCTACTTATAGGTGTTGCAAGCATTTTGCTGCAAAATGTAATGTCTCTGATATCTGTCACATAATGAGACATTAAGTAAATAAATAAATTGCTTACAGCATCTTTAACACCACTGTTGTCCTAAGCCCTTCTAGACATACATCTCTCATTCTCACTATTCTCAAAACAAAAGCAAATAACTCTCCAACTGCCAGACAAGCCATTACAAAACAACTGGAATTGTTAGAAAAAGCTGAAAATGTCATTCCTTTAAGGTGAGAGTATTTGCTTTCCAGTATTTGCTTGGCATCTCACAATGTTCCAAGACGAGACGCAGACAGACTCTTTAGTCGACATAAAGTGGATAGTCCACAATACCAATCTAACTAAAATGATGATCTCAAACTGTGATAAACACAGACTAAAAATGTATGTTACATTACATGAAACAGACTTCACTTAACTTGGCACGTCTGATAGGCATAGCCGTCTCAATGGATTAATGTAATACAGCAATCTCGAAGCAGCATGGGAGACAAGACTTCAAGGTTTCCCTGAAGGAAAGACAGTGCCAAGAAAACCCAAAGAGCGTCATTATCCACTCTGACTTTCCTTACAGAGTTAACAGGCCTGTTCCTGTCCACCAGCCACAAATCAACCGCACACTGAAATTCTGCCAAATGTTGCTTTAAGAGTGAATTTCTCACTAATCAAATCAGTGTTTTGAGAGCCGAATGACTGGCGTCAGAAAGGTCCAGGGGCGCCCACAGGATTCCAATCCATGGTAAGTGAAAGGAAAAAAAATAAGCGGGACCCACACAAATTTGACGTTCGTATTAATAGAGACAATGGCAACAAATCGCAACACTAGCCGTAACATATTAAATGATCTTAATGAAATGTGACATCACTGTTATACTGACCTGCGAGCCATCAAAGCAATCCTAAATCGACATGAAATGAACTTTCATTCAAAATTTATTTTTTAAACGCATGTCATAGATATTATAGTGAACTATTCATCCATGTAGGTTTCAGTTTTTTACATTTTTAAGTTTTTATCTGCCTGCATTTTTTAATGCAATCTCAAAAGCCAATCAACAACCAATGGATAGAACCAATCCAGGCCGCATCCAACATTTTTTCCTGTTTTGTTAACTTAATGGTAGAAATGATCTGTCACTACTTCAGTTTCAACACGACTTTAAAAGTCACCATGAAATCGAAATGGACAATTCGTATTACTAGACAATCACTACATTACCCACAATCCTGGAGAACTGGAGAAGTCACTGTTTCCCTGGGAAAGGAAATTGCAAAGGATACTGCTCTCTCCAACATTATGACTTTGCAATCCCATGATTCCACCATGAGAGAGAGAGTTCAAGGCTCTTTATTTAAGATTTGTTAATGCTTCTGGAGGAAATTAATAGAAATAAAATACTTCCTGTACATCAATGATTCAGAATATTTATAGTGAAATACTGGTGTGGATAGGATCTTAAAATGAAGATTTTGTGTTTCAAGAAAGAAAGAACGAATGAAAGAAAGAAGTCTAACATTATATAGAGTAACTCAGAGTGCTACTAATCTATACAAATCTGAACCACTAATTCCATACTATATAATGGAACCTTTTCTTAGCATTTTACAGTGATAAAATCCAGAAATCTCTCTCATAGTTTAAAAACATAGCTAAGTGAAATCATGTGCACATTTTACCAAGACACAGATTCAGCTCTACTTCTTGGCTACTGATGTGATGTGATAAGAGTAACACTGTCCAGATTAGGTCTAGTCTCCATGGCTGCAGCCCAGACAGCCAGCCTGCAATGTCCTTACAGTACAGTAATGCTACGGCCTCCAGAGAAATAATCAGTAGGGTTTGGGGGGCTTGTTTCACCCTGGCTGCTCACCAAAGGAATGGTTATCAATCAGGGACAACATTAATTATATATGCTACTATGGCTCCCTGCCTGAAGCCACCTCACAGAGACAGACAAACCAGAGCTTTGCTTTACAGTCAAAATGAAAAGAAAGAAAGCACTGTGTTCAGAGCAAACAGAGCATAACCTCACATTTGACAGCCAATCCATCTATTAACACAGTGACATCATGCACACAGCTGATGTTCTCACTGTAATGATGGATGAGGGACATGCTTTGCTAATACTGGCTGAGAGTTTTGAGAAAAAAATATGTTTAGAACAATATGACCCATTTCTTTACTCTGTGGGTGTTTGTTTAATAATTTTAGATGGAGTATAATGTGTTGCATCACAGGACATGTCAACTGGCAACTACACACTTGTACACCATTCAAAATTTGGGGTCAGATAGATTAAAAAGAAAAGAAAAGAAATGCATACTTTTATTCAGCAAGGATGCATTAAATTAATCAAAAGTGAAAGTAAACACATTTAGAGCATTACATACGATTACTATTTCAAATAAATGCTGTTCTTGAACTTTCTATTCAAAGAATCCTAAAAAAAAAAAAAATCATCACATTTTCCACAAAAATATTAAGCAGCACAACTGTTTTTAACATTGATAATAATTTCTGAAGGATGACATGACACTGAGGACTGGAGTAATGGCTGCTGAAAATTCAGCTTTGCCATAACAGGAATAAATTTACATTTTAAAATATATTAAAAATAGAATATTAGAGTATGTAATGATAGAATATGTAATACTATTATTACATTGTAATATTATTATTACATATTATTTTGATTAAATAATTGCAGTCTTGGTGAGCATAAGAGACTTAAAAACATTACACAGTCTTATCAACCTTTTCACAACATTTTTATTTTAACATGAGAAGGAATTCATTCATTCATTTATTTATCTGAACTTATTCAGCTTTGTTTGAAGTTCAATATATACAAATTGAACACATTGTGTGTGTGTGTGTGTGTGTTTTATATATATATATATATATACAGCTCTGGAAAAAATTAAGTGCATATTTATAAAAACCACTGCATATTTTTTGTAATTTTGACCAGTTGTTGCTTTTGGCAAATAAATGCTCTAAATTACAATATTTTTATTTGGAATTAATATCTGTTTGGACCTAATGTATCTGTCTGAATTTGAAAATGATGCAGGTGTTGATGGTGATTGAGCCACTGTGACTAAATTTAGTGAGGCCTAGTGATTGAAAATTAAAATATTAGTTGAATTAATGAACATATACTCATGAATGGCACATCTTACTGTTGTAAACATGTTACTGCACTGACTACATAATGGGTTCTGCAGTCCTGCTCTAATAATCACCAGATACACAATGTTCTCAACCACTGAGAAGACAGGTGTCTGAAATAGGGCCCATGAGAAACAGTTGTAATATAAACTCAATTAAAAAAACCAAATCAGATTCCTTTCACATATGGATGCTTTTAAGCAAAAATTGTGGCATGGTGGTATAAGACTGTGGAACAGATTTCTGGAGAAAAAAAAGAAGTTATATGGCTTTTCACAAAGAAATATGTTCAACAGCTGTTGACAGGACAATCATGTCATGAGATTTACCATCAGCATAGAATTCATCTTCGTTTGAAATACTCTAGTGTGTAATTGTTTGTATCTCTTTTAATAACAAGTTATTTAAATTCAACACGAAAAAAATGAATGTACAATTAGAGAATAGATTGATAAGCGTTACTACATCGCCCCCTCGGGATAATGTGGATAGTACTACACAACACAACTGCACTGAAAAATGCAAAAAGTTAAAATATTGCATTGAAATGATCAGAAATGTCCATAAACCACGCAGGGACCGGTTGTGTCTCTTATAAGAGCATCTTCTGCATTATGAGCGTAAGATTTCAGACTTAAAACTCCACGAATTAACAGAAGTCCGGTTCTTAAATCACATGACCTTAATTTTAGGTTGTCAATTAGATAATAAAAAGTAAAGTGTGTCAGATAGAGAGGTAATTGCACTTTAACCTAATTTACAATTATATTAAAACAGCGCTAACCAATTATGTAATATGAAAACTGAATGCTAAATGTTTTGTTTACACTACAACACGCACGCGACCGCAGGTGAAGTGTTTCCGCTCTGTTCTTACCTGAGTCCGGGCCACCAGATCCTGTCTCAGAGAAGTCTGCATGATAAGCTTTAACCAGCGCACACATTGATAAAATGAACCACATCTTTGGAAACCAGTGTTCTTCCAATGCTGGTAAGATGATGGAAATGTTGAGGGGGGACAAAAATCATTCAAATAAATTACAGCCTAAAAGCTTATGTGTTGGTGTTGCAAAGTTTACAGAAGTACTGAGCGTGATATCTGTTATCAGTCTACTTCTAGAAGTCTTGCTCTGCAAGTGCACTCTTCCCAATCATCCCTATTAAACTCCGCCCACATTACACTAACCAGCCAATCAGATCGCAGAAAACCTCCAGACAGGTGGAACCTTGATTCACCTTGCCACTCCTGTACAGTTTCATGCTTTGATCAATCTGTAGCATCATCAATCAAATCAGTAAAATACTCTATGCTGCTGCAGATATCATAATACAGTATTTTGCCCCTTTAGAAAGTAATGGATATGTGTGTAGTTAAAATGTAACATGCAGATTTCCAGGACAATTGAAATGTCTAATAAACCACGAATCAGAATCATTTGAGTTCATTTGTTTTTTAATTCAAGGACTTGGATTCATACAAAATGTTATAGTAGAAACAACTGCAGATTTCAAAGTCTGGCCATGGAACAGAAATCAGGCAACAAACTAGTCAACAGCAGAATTCAAATAAAGGATGTCCCAGCTCTTATGCATGGACGGAGCTGTCAACGTAGTTCAATACTGTTTCCATTATTTATAAATGTTTCAACAATTCATTTTTTTTTAATTTCAACAAATCCCCTAATTCATATCAAAGGTCATTTAAAAAAATCAAACCAAAAATGAATACATTGTATCAAAAAGTACGAAGATAAACCATGGGTATAGAACATGCACATACATTTTAAGACCATGCAAACATTAATCTTTCTGGAAACAGCCATATTTAAGCTTGGTTGATGTACAGGGGAAAAGAGTGTTTCAGATTTTGGCATTTTAAATTATGAAAGGTTTGGTAGATGGGTATGATGTTTTTTTGTTTTTTTTTCCAAATCATAGAGAAGCTGAAGAAATGGGTTTTTCGATTGAAGCAGTCTTGATCCACTATGGCAACATGCCGAAAGACATCGATGGATGTGCTGGGAGTGCAAAGATTTGTTCCATAGTTACACAAGAACAATGCAACAACTCATAACAATATCAGCAAAATGTCAGCACATCCTTGAACCTCAGTCTCACAGAGTATGTAGAAAAATAGCAGTTGTTCCGACTGTATTTGAAACAACATTTTTCTTTTTTCCCCTGACAAACTGGACATCTCTGATGCATGCACATACAGAAACTTGCAATTTTTTGTTATTATATATATATTTTTGCTGATTTCTGCTTTTTAATCATTGTGCCTTTATGCAATCTAAAATATACTTTTTCATTCATTTTTGATATATTTTTATTTTTATTTTTTTTTTAAAAAAAAGGAAAAGAAAAAAAGATTTGGTCACTATCATGCTAAAGCCTGAATCTGGATTTTCCAGCAGGTAAAGCTACAAAATGAATGAAGTATATTTTTCAAAGTGTCATCTCGTTGCATAGCCCTACGTAAAGAAAATATATGTTTAAAAAAAGAAAGAAAGAAAAAGGAAAGAACATTCACTGTCAGCAAAAGTCCTGACACATCAGTGGCCAAGAATCATCTGATAAGCCAAACAATTCACCAAGCATCTAATGTACTCATGTATGTTGATGCGGAACACATGAAATGATCCTGGACCGTATAGTATCCCAATACAGAGTTTTTTTTTTCTGTTCTTTCAGACAGCCACACCCTCTGCATTCAGGTGGCTAAATATTCCTCTCATGTTACCGGCGTGATAAAAGGAGTCGGCCATATTTCTATACAGCCAGCAGCTGGGAACGGCGGCAAAATGAAAGCTGTGAGTGTGTATGTGTGTCTGGGGTTGCTTGGAGGAGTGCCATGAGGGGGAAAGTTTAACCTTAACACAGATCAGCCCACTGTACCGGTGCCAGGACCCCGACTCAACGCAACACAACACGCGCTCACATCGGGAAATCTGCTACATGAGCAAAGCTCACTCCTTTGTGACAGTTCATTGGCTCTCATTCCTCGCATTTAACTGTAAAAGACCAAACAGAGAAGGCAAATAGCAATGCAGTCTGAGCATCTTCATCAGGACAGGAAATATACACTGTAAATATAGGTTTCATATCCATGGTCAATCAAGAATTGAAGAATTGTTTTAACATGCAATTTTATAACTGTGGTTATAAAGTCCCCGTCAGGACAAATACACAACTACTGCAGTTTTTTTAATAGTTACTCCATACTAATATATCCATTTGGTAATGGAATCTTCAATATTCCATTTAGTACTAAAATTGTACAAAAAAGGAGACAAGAATTAAAAACAAAACAAAAAACAAACAATCATACTGTAATTTCCATTCAAAAACCTAACGTGAATTCAAAGGTACTGTGTCTTTGCTTCTGAATTAAGGCCTGCGATCGTAACACCTTGTAGTTCCTTTTAACCCTTAGAGCTTGTTCAGTTCACTCTATTAAGTGTTGATGCATTAAAAAATCTGAGGTTGCATCACTACTACAATATATTCAAAAGGTTAGGCACTTTGTAAATAACATCTGGAGCAGTCAAGAAGAATCGGTAGACCTGACAGTATGGTGAAGCCGTAAGCGATTTAAGTAAAACCGTTCGTCTTTACAATACAAAAAGCACATAATGAATAGATAAAATATGTACAATTTGATATAAAACAAAGTACATTATGGTTGTCAAAGGTTTCACACATAATGATATGTGCGAGGAATGGTCATCAGCAGCATAACGAACAATCTGCTTTTCGCAACAGTGTGAAATAACGTGTAATTCTCTTAGATGGCGATAGGGGGCACTGCTATTGTGCGTTTTGAAAAAAAGAAGAAAAAGAATTGTTGCTTGCATTTCCAGCCACTTCTGCAAAGGTTTCACTCCATAAAAGCTACGCCTATAATGCTAAGGTAACATTTTCATGGGGATATTTGCATTTAGAGTGCATCTCAGAGGCTTGCTTTGAAGGAAACTGGCCAGAGGCCCATTGCGGTCTACATTTGTAGCAGTGGGTCACTCTTTTCCCAGGTTACACAAGCATGTTTTGGCATCTGTTGCCCTTAGAAAGGCAAAGATTAGAATAAAGACCATGTGTTTTCAAATCAACTGTCAATCTCATGTGTTTGTAAAGAGACCACACCCACAAACTATTTAGCCTGATAGCAATACATCAAAGTCGTGTGGATTGGCGACTTTATCTCACATCTGCTGCTTTGTAAGCGTACACGTATGTTTTATCCCCTGGATATTGAAAAACAAATACAAGTATTACTGCATTTAACACCACCCGCAAAATAAGAGATGATAAAACTCATCATGATTTGAAAGCAAAAACATCAACTGTACGTGTTATTTAAATAAAAGCCATGCTAGCACCAGTCGTCCACCTCTGCCTCTGGGTAGTACTGCCGTGCCCGTCCTCTGCTGGTTCCGGGGCCCGTGGTGAAGTGGTATCCGTTGGGAACTCCACAGAACTGCTGTTGGGGAGGTGGGGGAATCGCCACAATTGGCATCCCTACTGTCCGGGTAGAAAGGCCCGTCTGAGGGCAAGGATCCTCTTGGAAGACAGCGTAGGCTTCGGGCTGGAGGCCGGCAGGGTGGTCCGGGGGGCCCAAGAAGGGTTCTGAGTTAATGCGACTGACGGGGGCCGGCGAGCTGGAGATGGAGCCGCTGTATAATAGGGCGTTGTGCTCGGACAGACCGCGGCTCAGCCTGCCGGGACTTGGGGGAAGCAAGCCCGTCTGTGTGCCCAGAAATTGCACAGGGGAGGAGTTGGCAGTCCTGTAGGCCACGGAGGGACGAGGAGTAAGGGGGGTCTGGGGCAGCTGTCTGCGCCCACGGCTTGGAGTGCTCGCCCCTGAGGTCAACAACACCGGGCTCCCCTTAGCCCACCCACTGCCCTAGATGAAAATTAAACAGGCAAATCAAAACAATAAAATGATGAGGGGGAAATGCCCAAAAGGTTAGACAGGGACCAGGAGCCAAAGAAGGAAGGAGGGAAGGACGGAAAGTAAGGAAAAGTAATATGTTGGACAAGACAGCAGAAAAAGATGAACAGGACAAAAATGAAAGACAAAACGAAAGGAGAGAGTGAAGATGATAGTGGAGACAAAGAAAGAAAAGACGGACAAATGCACAGAGAAATGGTGAGGAAGAAGAATAGAAAGAGAAGTGAAAGCCTATGAGTGGATGCACTACAGCCGAAGAGAAGAGAAAACAACATTGTCATTTATGAGGTTTATATCACAAAATGCGAAACACTTTATATGAAAAAACAAAATCCTATAATATCTCATTATCTTCATGGCTTGAGTAGGAATGGTTAGTGTTTCACAGCAGCTGTGTGATTGGTGCCCTGAGAGCTTTATTATCCAACAGCAGCCTGTGCAGAGGAGTCGAACTGTATTACAGCCTCGTTCTCCGCTTTATCATCTCAAATATGTAACGGGTAAACTGAGTGAGACTGTAATATTTAACATGATGTTATAACAAATTAACTTCAGACAAATTAGTTGTCATTAGACAAGAAAAATAATATAAAGTTGTTGTTTTTTTTCAATTAAAAAGGTATAAAAGCTGTCTGACCATGTATCAGTCCAATACTCAATATCCACCTTATTTTTTAATAAGAGTGGGTGTGGCTATTTTTTACCTTGAATGTGCAAGGTTTCCGGTGTCAGCCACTTCCAGTTATTTTAGCTGCACAAAACTGTATGTTATCCTGCTTGATGTTGCAGACTGCTATTTGTTATCAAATTATTTTTATTTATTATCATAATCATTGACACACTGGTTTGTAGAAAAATAGTTTCACCATTTACTGCACTTTGTTACTCTTCTAGTTATAGCAGCTAATAAATCGTAAGTCTCACACATTCACAGGAAATAGCTTACTTCTGTGTTCAATACAAGTTGAGCTCTACTTCTACAGACAATAATTAAACTTGTCCCTCACTCTGTAAAAACAATAAACACTAACATTAATGCAACTAAAAGGCATGGTGAAGGTTTAGTATAATTAATAATAAATAAAATATACTATATTATTATATAATATAATTAGTTGTGAACACCCATTATTAATATGACAAAAAGAGTTTGTTACTACCACAGTTTGAGAGAATCTTAAACCGGAAACTCATTTTAGCGGAAATACTTAGGCAGTACTGACCGGATATTAAACTTTTCGGATAATATTCTAGCTATTGGTGGAAATTTGCTCCAGTCCTTATTTTTATGTCACCTTCTTTTCTGGTATCCTTACACACATCATGTGAAAAATACCAGGTTATAAGGTCATAAACAGGAGTTTGGTAAGCCATTTCATCATAAGTGTTTATTTTTAAAATCTCTTGCTCCATTGGCTTCCATTGTAAGTGTACAACTGTACAACTGCCTTTTGTTTGTTTTTCTATATTGAGGGACACAGATGCTGTCCATAGAGCTTAATTTGTGTTTAACTTGGTACATTATCTTCATTGCTGTATAACGCATCTCAGCACTTACCACAGATTTCAGCCTTCATCAATTTTTAATTTGTACCTCGTCTCAAATCGCACTCATCAGATCCTTTCATTTATACCCCGATCATTTCCCAAGTCTCTAACCCCTGACCCAACCTTTCATTTTAACACATGTCCCTGTCCTGTCTCGACAACCCCCATCCCACCTGCTTGCTGAGATTGGCCTCCTGGGCCTCACTGGGCGAGGTGGCACAGCTTGCCACGGCAGACTTGCTGGGACAGTGTTCCCGACTGCCATAGCGATCACATGAGTAATACCGCTGCTTTTCTGCCGAAGACGAATGGTGCTTCCTCTCGTGGGAACGACCCCTGTCATGTGGCCTCTCCTCTACAGGGTCAGCTGCTGTGCCTGAGAACCAACCAAAAACATGAGGGAAAGAAAGGCAAACTATTAAAACATGCACTACTTAATCAGTACTTCTTTTATCTAAACAAAATAATATTTGTGCAAGCTTTTAAACATTTAATTAGTTTTTATTGTTATTTCTACTATAAAATTCACTATAAAAAATATTATTTGTCAAATGAAGTCAGAAAAACAAAATTAATTCAAAGATCTATTCTCTGGTCTTAATATTGTAATTTTGCTTCTCATGTTAGATATTTTGATATATTTACTGAGGAAAAAGGTCAAAATAATTATTAAAATCTTACTATTTTACACAATTTTGCTTTTGATCTTTTCATCGCTTTTCATCTTTTGAAGATGTTTAGATACAGTAAAATACTATTTAAGAAAATGTATCTGCAACAAAATTGTCTTAATTAGTATTTTAATTTAAACATTACTGAAAGAAGATAAAACTTGAGAAGTAAAATTGTTTAAGATATTAAGATTTTTAAATAATGAAAAATATATATTTTATATATATATATATATATATATTATATATATATATAAGTCTTAATATCATAATTTTGCTTCTCAGGCTAGATATTTAGATATATTTAACAAATCAAATCAATTATTGATAAAATATTTTGTGGAAATCAGAACACACTGCAATATCTACTCATGTTTTCTTAAAAAAAGCTATGTGCTGTTATTTTAAATTCAAGCACAATTATCGTCACTGAACTTTAGAAAAGGTCAGGATTTCTTTGACCCCCTGTGGACTTTTAAAGAAAATTCAAGTAAAAATAAAACAAAACAACAGGAGTTATTGAATCCTGCTGTGGCAGATCTATCTCTCAAAGTTTCCTCTCTCCTCTGGATTTCACATTCTTCAACAGACTCCAGTCAAAAACCTGACTGTCTCTGAATTTTTCTTCCCTGTTCTCGATTGGCCTGCTGAGAGGTAACCATAAATTAGCAGGTCATGGGCCTGCATGTCTGTCAGTCCCTTTTATCTGGCAAATAGAGGCCAGCTGCAGCCAGACGCTCTCACATCAGGCCCTGCTTCTGCACTTCACCGATCCACAACACAACCAAATCCCTTCTGGGTTCAGGATCAATTGAACAAACCCAATAAAAAATCCGTCGATGAAAATATTGTGTAGCTTTGCTTCATGCAGCTACATTTTCAGTTAATTTTTACTACTACTACTTTTTATCTAATTGCAATGAAAGTGTACCTGTTGCTTTGTGTTGGCCAGTAAGCGACCTGTCTAGAGATCTCTGTTTCTTGTCTCTTTCCCTACGATGATGGCACCGATGATGATGGTGATGGTGATGATGTCGTTCTTGAACTGGTTTCTCCAAAATGTAGTCATTCAGATTCACCTCCTGAGGGCGCTGTGGTGCAAAAGTGGATGCGGAGCGTCTCATAGGGGAATCAGGAATGGGCTGAGAAAGAACACAAGGTGGTGGTTAGATGAAGTTAGATGAAGTCAGATGAATGCTTTTGGACATTGTTGTCTTGGAATATTATAAAGAATGTTGTACCAAAATTGCCTATAATAACAGTCTTGTACGCTAAACCTCCATTTTAACTCAGATGCATCAAAACAAGGACAAACTCCAAACCGCAGCATGGATGTAAGGGACCATTATAGTATCAAAGTATCAGAGGCAGTGTAACATCTGTAGCAGCTGAGCTAATCCCATTTGAGGAAACACTCATTTTAGGCTTAGACCATCAATTTACGCTCACATCCACAGGTGTGCCTCTTAATCTGTCTGAAATGATCAAAGGTCACTGACTCTTGAGTCACAGTACTAGACTTCCTTTGAATTCATGTTTTGCATTACAATAGGCTGCTAATCTTCAGATTCCTACTGACACTGAGGACAAACAGACCTGTGACTTAACTAAAAACATTACAAAGTTCACCTTGGGTTCTTATCTCAAAACTTGCTCAAGTCTATAATATATTCCTATTAAACTGAATATTTTAAAAGTTGATCATACTTCCAGTAAAGTCCCAGGAGAATGACGGGAATGACTCCTCTGATGACGTACGGCAGAGGACAAAATGAAGCCCAAGAGCAGAGAAGACAGGAAAAAAGAAGAAAAAACCAAATGCATGAAAATAGACTGTAAAGAAACACATGAAAGCACACCCATTTTATCAGTTCTGTTCTAATGAGTCACTCGTTTTAGTCATTTAAAGGTGAAGTGTGCCATTTTTTTGCACCAGTAGCAGAAATGCCAAATAATGATCATTTAAAAACATATTTATGTTTGGAAATAATCAACATTTTTGCAATATTTAGTGACACAATTTTGAAGCCTAATACAATTGTCAGAAGTAAAAAAAAAAAAGTTATAAACTATAAATAAACAACAACATTCTGAATTCAGTGTCACCACCACTAAGGGACTGTCTTTTTCAAAACACGTAAAAGTTTACAAAAATCACGAGTGAGGTATTATTGGTGTAGTTAATGTTGCAGAATAAAACATGAAAAATCTTGAGCTCAAAAAAAACCCATTGACTTTGGAATGGTGGAAACTAAAGTGCAAAAAGGCTAACCTGTTTTAGAGTTTCCTGCAGTACTCCATTACATTCTTCACCTTTAACGCTTTGAATAAAACAACACTGAAAACCCACATTTGTAAAAGGAAAAAGTCAAAATATTGTTCTGAATGCTTAAAAAATGTTTTTTTGTTATTTTCAAGCACTGATTTATTTTATTTAAAACAACATAAGCGTAGATTCCTTAGGGAATCTATATCACCATTCATCATCAATCTTTTATCCATCCATCCATCCATCCATCATCTTTTATCCATCCATGACAAACACAAGTCATTCCTTAAGACACACTTGTCAATCATAATCCCTTTGCAGATTGCCCACATATCATAGTTTTGCAGAGCTTCTGTGTTGTGGTTAAAATGAATCTGTGTTTGAGGCTGTTATTTGGCTCTTTTCATCCATCAAGCAGAAGGACTGAACGTGGCCGAGTGCCAGTGGAGAAGGGATTTCCCCTACAGAAATCAGAGGGATTTGGCCATATTAGCAGGTGCTGAAACGTTACATTCAGCATCTAATGTCTCTTATCGGTTAGTCCAGCACTTTAAAGAGATTTGGTTTTGGATGGGAATCAAATTTGGGAGTGAAATAGAGGCACTCAGTGAGCCTGAGCAGCCCATTAGCACTGGAGAGGTGTGGGATAGGTGTGATTCGATAGCAGGAATATCCTGATGAGTCTTAATGGACGGATTGTATTTTGCAGAGTCCAAATGGAATGTGAATTTCGTACTCAGATGATTTTATATTTATTTTTCCAATGATACTGTCATTCTGACATACTATAACATTAAGCAAACTGAATGTTGAGATCCCAAAACAATCCATTAGTAAAACCCATCAGCCGACTAAAGTTCTGTACAAATTACATTTAAAATAAAAACAGAAGAATGCCATTCAGTATTCATATCAAGATGGATCCATCTCAAAGTAACCAAAAACTAATCTCAACCTCTTTCTTGAGAGTCTACTTATTCTGACAGTTCACTTCCTCCTAGCCAGAAAAAAAAAATCCAAGGTGCAGATCTGGCAACCTATCAATGACTAACTGTATTGTTTCCCTGAAGCATACTTATCCATATACAAGAACCATACTCCATTTAATGACACATCATTTAACAATTATTTGCATATGTATAGGATTTTAAGCAAGTCAATGAGAGGTTTTATCAAAAACCTTCCCCCGATAGAATACCTGCATCTCTGCATTGAGTTTTGGCATGGATACCGCACGTCCTTGGCCCTCAAGGCCACCAGAGGTTGCTGTGTTGGCACTGTTCTCCATCTTCCTCATTTCTACTGACTCCTATTACATGCACACAATAAGGGATTGAATACGTATTAAAGAAAGACACTCTGTGTCAAAGAGAGTCAATGTTGTTATTTACAGCACCTGGGCAGTGTTTGCATTTGAGGCATCCTCTGATTGACCTCTGGACATTGGCCGTCGTTTAGACCGTTGAACCTCCTCAGATTTCTCTGAGGCCCAAGATGAAGATCCTTTAATAGGGTTGTCAACACTGGGCATGGAATTTGAGAGAGAAAAGAACATATTAGAGTAGATACACTTGTAATGGTGTACTGTATGTGGATGCAGGAGGGATTGTTTGCTCACTGCGTGCGTCCGTTATTGAGCGTGGTGGAGCTTGGTCTGGTCTGAGCTTGAAACTCTGAGGCCAAATCTACACTGTTCACGGCCTGATCTTGCATGTGAGTTAGTGGGAGAATGGGCTCTAAGAGAGCACTGACTTTATTCTTCAAACAGAGAGAATCAAAACACATTGTTATACATACAAAGTGATAAAACTGATAAATACTGATAAATACTGATAAAAAAAAGTTCACTACCAGTTGGACGATAAGACAGCCTTGATTTATGTTTCTCTAAAGCTAACAAGTTTGTGAATATTTTGAATAAAAAATGAAAAACAAAATAAAAGTGATACATCTGTCATTCAGTGCTATTGTGCCTGTGAGGTGCATCGCCCCCCAAATTTATAATAAATGTGCACATCTGTGAATTAAATTAATTAACTAAAACATCAGTTGTCCATATGTTTACTTTCAATTTCATATTTCCATATTGATAAAAAAAATCAGCATATAGTTCACCCCCAAAATTCAGTTATCATTTACTCAACCTCATGGTCCAAATGCTTGTGTAATAAATTCTGTTGAATCAAATAAAATATTTCTTTCTTTATCTACTTTTTGTAAGTGTTCACATAAAAATGACTCCAAATTATGTTTTGAGGAGAATTCAGTCAACCAGTTTTGATGTATGATACATTTGTGAATAATTAGATTAATTAATCTCCACATTATGTAATTAGATTAAAAAATGTAATCGCCTCCCTGCCCTACATACATATATATATATATTAGATATGATTTAATTGTTTATTATTTTAGACACTACATGATTTTCAATATAATGGTTCTAGATATAGTTTGATGACTTTAATATTATTTTACTAGCAGTGTAATTATGTATCACCTGAGATCCAGGTCCGGCCTGTTCTCTCTGTTGCTGTTGTTGCAACTGAAGTCTTTTGGCTCTGTTCTGCTTGTAATAGTCAAAGATCATAAGAGCCGCATACACCTTCCCCACTGTAAGCTCATTGGCTGAAAAGAGACAAATACTACTTAGTCAATTGTTGTTTAGAAGTATTACTGGTGACCACTAGAGGTCACTGTGTATTACTTGTGCTTGGAGATCTGTGCAGATGTGAAATCACCTGCGGTGTGTTTAAATAATTCATATGTGTGTGCCTGTATCTCAGTGTTAGTCTTGTGATATGTGGAAGTGTGGAGAGTATTTTTGTGGCAAAAGAAAGAATCTCCTGGGTGATGATTCATAATGTGTTTACGTTTGTGTGGAGTGACCAGCAGGTCCATGGTCTTCTGAGACAGGTTTGGCCAGACTGTAGCGAGCTCCTTCTTCAGTTCTGCGTCTGACAGACGTTGAGCCACCATGCCTGTGGAGAGATTCATGAACACAAAGGCATTAGGCTAATAAGACTATATGCATTATTCAAATTAGTTCTGTCTAATTATTTTGGTGTTTACAATTATTTTTAAAAATATTCTCTTCACCCCCAACATTTTTTATCTCCTGTAATATCATCATCATCATCATCATTATTATTATTAATAATCAATTATTTAAGTTCAGTGAATTTAGATAAATGTATTTCAAGGCAAAACTGTTAGTTTCGCAGAGTTACTTAGGGAGAATTTAGTGCAACTAGATAAAACTATTTTCATCTCATGTAATAATAATAAAAATAAAAACAATAAAAAGAAGAAATTATTTAGGATCAGTGAATTTACATCAATGTATTACAAGCCAAAACTTTGAGAGAATGTAGTGAAGCTAGAAAAACCCATCCAGTGCCAAACATTCAGAGAGACACAACAGATGCTACACACACCATCCCACACACAATGCCCTGAAAAGTGGAAATGGCACTAGCAGCAGCAACAGAACAGATCACTCTGAATAATTCAGTAAATCTCTCCATCAGGCACTAATCACATTTTGAGTTATATGGAAAAGAGAAAGACAGACTCTTCCAAAGGAGAAGGAAGGTAGAACACTCATGCAATAATTACACAATCATTTAGACAATAAAATGGGCTCCAGACTGACCTGATGCCAGTTTGATCTCCAGAGCAGTACGGATCAGAGCCATTAAGGTAGAGGTGAAGTGTACACTGTTGTCATCTGCAATAGGCATGTTCATTTTCACCAGGCGCTAGGGGGAGCCATGAGGTTCATTAGTGGGGTAAAAACACTTCAAAACCAGCATCATCCAGAACACCCCAAAACCCCAAAACAAAACAGTTTGTGTGTGTCTGAGATTAGACTGGGATATTTCATTTCCTTTTATTTATTCAATTCATACATTCTATAAATCAAGCAACAAATATACTGGATCCTTTTGGTAATTCAGTAACGCAGAATGTTGTTCTAATCTTAGCATTTCAAGCACACAAACAGTTTTGTTCACATAGAGAATAGAAACGTACAGAATCGAACATTCACATTCACTGCTATAGTCTACGATTCGCAACCAAGTGCACTGGTGATAAACCGACACCGACTCGAGAGTGAAGAAAAGCATGTACACATAACCATGAGGGGTTTAAGAGGACATGGGAGCTCGACTCTGGGAGTTACTAAATCAATAAAGGTTCAGCAAATGGCTGCTTTTCAGCTGTGGCTTTTTTGGGGGGTTGAAATAATGCTAAACACACCAGCAACGTTCAACTGGAGTTTTCTGACAATACCATTGTAAAAAATAGTAAAAAAACAAAACAAAACAACAAAAAAAAACAGGCCAATTGTGTAATTTTGGTTTGGTGCCTCTACAGTCTCAAAAATTACACACTTTATCTTTAAAGGTGCACTCAATTGTTTGCTGATATTGCAATGGAAAAGGTGGCAGTTTTCTTGGACTGTATACTGACACCTAGTGGTGTGGATGTAGCATCACTAAAAGATTTCAGTAACAATGCATTTGATGCTCTATTAGTAGTCAGTCATTAATAATTTATTCTGTGAGCAAAAGTGTCCAAAAATATGGGGCTTTGAGCAATAAAATTAGTAGTATTTGGCTGGTTATGTGATCTCAAAATGGCCACCCTCATGAGGTGACCCACCCCATGTAAACTGAAACAGCTTTTATCAGTTTATGCACATGGTTTTAAACAAATCATTCAAAAGTATTATACATGCTTAAAGAGGAAAATATCTGAGTGCACCTTTAAACATGACATGTCTGTTGTATCATGGGATGTTAAGGTATACAATATGGTTTAGTGTGATTCATTGTGAAGAGTTGAGCTCCCCTGAGCAAAGAGAGCATACATCTACTAGCAGTAGCAGTGCAAAAAAATAAAAAATAAATAATTAAATAAACATCATAATGAAAAAAAAGATGGACAGTCTCACACACAGACATACATTCTCACATACTGCAGAGAGAAAAAAGAGAGAAGGCTACAGGAGAAAGAAAAAAGAGAGAGGAAATGGTCAAGTGGATGAGATATAGACAGCACAAGCAAGACAGGGAGAATATAAGTGAACGACCGCCAAGATAGGAAGAGAGAGGTCCAGTGCATAGTTCCCATGATTGAAAGCAACTTAAATTACATACACACTGCTCCGTGAAAACAAGGGTGAGAGGGGGGTCCTTTCCTATTCTTACACAACATAAGGGCTCTAAAAGTGAGCTAAATTTGGGGCCCTTAAGTGAATCTCAAAGACACAGAAACCCGCAAAAAAGAGCAATTGGCCACTTTTTTATGTAAATTGAGTTTACATAAAATATTTATAATGCATGTGATTGGTATAGAAAATCATTTTTGTAATCTCGTGCACAAACTCTTACACAATGCAACTTTTGTGGCAAATTTTATACACATGAAGTATGACCATAGATAAAAACATCCTAGGCTGATTGGAAATACGTGCCTCTACCTACATTTTTGCAAAATCCAAAAAAAGTAACAATATATACAATTCACAGCAGTTTTCAGCTGAAATGACCACTAGAGGCACAATCAAATTCTATTCCTTTTCACACAGATTATGATTATGGGGCAGATTAACGATTAATAAAGAGGTTCCTTGCACAATACTGTTATGACCTCAAAATACTTTTATCATAGCACATGATTTGTAAAATAATACATTTTGACATTTCCATCAAATAACCAGCTCCATATGGCGGTAGGTCACTGGTACAGAACTGAACTTGCAGGTTTCGTGGAGGTGGTGCCACTCACAGGACTTTTCATTTCCTAACTGCTATGATACTTATAGTAAGCAACGCAACAAAATGTTACCAGATTCACGTTCATCTGTTACAGATAAATTTGAGCACACTTTCAGTGCCTCTAGTGGACATTTCAAGTGTCGCGAACATGCAAGAAGTGCAGAAATGTCGCCACAGACACATATTTCCAATGAGCCTAGGTTGTAATTAAACATTAAATGGACTTAAGTTCTGCAGTCATACTCATTAGTCTGTGACCATCCCTAAATGACAGGAAGTGGAGGGGAACTCTTGAATAAAAAAAGTTGGGGGACTACACCAAAAAGATTAGAGCGTGGGGAGAAATAATAAACAGTTAAACAAAAAAACGAGGGGAAACACTGCAAGAGCACAGAGATTGGCTGAAGAGTAAGCCAATGGGAAGACAGTACGAGCGGGGGGAGGTGGGGTGGGGGGCATGTGAAGTTGAGCTACCTTGTAGGCGATTCGTGGAGGGCATTTCTTTCCCAAACCTAAAGGTGGGGACATGTGGAGCAGCATCTCATACATATCGAGGTACTTGATACGGCCACTTCACAGTGCAGACAACGCAAAAAACCCAAAATAAAGAAAAGGATGGGGAGTTAGAGAGACAGGAAGAGAAACAAGGGGGGTAGAAAGTAAACCAAACAAGACAAAATGAAAAAAGACAAAACAAACAACAGACGACAAAAAACAGAAATCTTTTGTTAATTAGATTTCCAAGAGTGTCATGGACAGGGATGCCATCCTGGCCTGGCAGGGTCAGAGATGGATCCCAAAGGTTAGAGGTCAGAGGTGAGAAAGTTGATCCCTGATAAGGAGAGATGGAAGAGGTGAGTGATATGACACGAGGAGTGGATGGTGACAGAATGGCTGCATTGTTTGGAAGATGTCTGCATCTGCATGCTGAGACATCAGGGGAGTTTCCACTTTAAGTGCACAGAAACAAAGGTTTCAACGCCAGTTTCGGTTCTGTTCTATTTCTTTTGAATGGTTCGTGTAAATACAAGGTTAAGATATAAATGTTAAAAATCAATATGGCCTGATATTGTAACATTAGTTTAGTGACACAACCCTGAATTGTTAATATGAAGACTACTTAAGTGTCATAAAAGTTCAATTGTACAAAAGTGAAGGAAGTTTTAGGTTTATATGTGGCTTTGAAAGCTTTGTTTCCCATCTAGCATCATTAACCAAAGCCAGTCCAATCTGGTGGGGCAAGTGCTTGTATGTAGGCAAGTCATTTGAGCACAGCCATTCAAGTTTGGGTCTCTGGGCATTTGCACACAGAGGCCACACGAGTGGAAGAAGTTGCTTGGGTTGCAAACCTTGTATGCTACCCTATTAGGGCAGTTCTTCCCTAAGCCAAGGGGGGGCGAGATAATTCGCAACAAATTGTACATATCCTTATAGGAAATCCGTCCGCTGCGGAAAGAACAAGCAAAACATGACACATACATGAAGAAAGCTTGGAGAGCATATTTGTGTTGTGGGCAAGATGCGGATAGGAGTACAAGATCCCATTCACATCCAGACCACAATTCTTACGGGCATTGCGTGGGAGGTCTTCAATCACACATACAGAATAAGGGGAAACATTCAGCATTTTTCTCTTTTATTTATGTGGTCTAAACTGAGAAGGCCTTTGAGCCCTAACAGAATGATTCTCCTTCTCTGAACTGTTGCCAAACTCAGTTACTATATTTATCACAAGAGTAGGTCTCCATCTGGCGGGGGAGTGCAGGCTGAAACATACCATGCGGCTGGGTCATACTCCGCCCACACTCGGATAAACTCATCCAGGTGGTGAGGGCCCAGGATGGAGGAGTCACGTGTCAGATATTCAAAGTTGTCCATAATGACAGCCACAAACAGGTTCAACATCTGGAGAAAGTGGCAGGAGAAAAGACTCTGAAGGTCACGGAGCAAGAAAAACAATCAGAAAATATCTGCGAGTATGACGTTAATTGTAAATTAGGGCTGGGTAACAACATTGATTTTCTGATTAATCTGTTTTCTGATTCTTAAGCGCCATGACAAAATAAATAATTACAATCAATAACATATTTTACCTTAGCGGTGAATGTGAGTTTGTAGTCTGCATTCAAAAACAATGCACAACATGACCAGTGCAGTCTGATTCACAAATAAATGACTCTCATTACAGAAAGTGACCATTGTAGTCCTGAAATTAGTTTTTAAAATAATAATTTAGAGTTAAGGTGTGGTCACACCAGATTTTGAGCATGCAAAATGTAATATTCGCTCTACTGCATATTTTGCTTTAAATATAAACAAATAATAATAAATCCAAAATATAAAATCTTCTCCACTTTCCTGCAACATTACAAACCTGCAGCTTCAAAGGTTTTGTTCTTTTAATTCAGCTAAGAGGCCACGCCATATAAACGCATCAATCTTCTATTGGTCACGCATATTCACGTGAAATGAATTCGCAGGTCAAAGTTCAGCAAACTTGAACTTTGCAACGCAGTGAGATACAGCGAGATGTTTCTGGTCTTCAGCATTCGCATGCATGTGAATGGAAGTAAATGGAGCGAAATGCGTAGTGTGACTGGTTTGAATTAGTATGAAACATTACTCTGTATAATTTACACCATTAGAAAAGAACTTTTTTGTAACTAAAAAAGCACCGAAAAGAATCAATTAAATTAAAGCATAATGAAATCAGAATAAAATTGAGAGCTTGTAAATCAGAATCAAATTGAATCAGGAAACCTGCATCGATTCCCAGCCCACAATATTTCAGAGTCAAGTTCAGACTGGATTTTTTTTTTGTTTGTTTTAGATAAACAATCAAGTAGCTTTGTGGCAGTAGGATGTGATGACATGCTACAAAAATGATGAGGCTGTTTTGTCCATTCTGACTTGGAACACTCACCAGGAAGGAGCAGAGGAAAATGAAGGAGACAAAGTAGAAGTAGGCAAAGTCACTCCCGCACTCCTTTCCATGGACGCCTGAATTTATGTCACAGGTGCGCTCACTCAGACAAGACAGCATGATCTCGTGCCAGGCTTCACCAGTGGCGCTCCTGCAAGAGACACGATGATGAGCTGATCGAATAAATGCTGCATCTGCTGTTAAACCCAGGATAGAATGACTATCAGAGAAAATGACAGAGACTGCAGATGATGGGAGAAGTGCTGATATCTAAATTACAGTTGAGCCAGATTCATTTAACACTGTTGTCACACTGTTGTGCTGTCTGCTCATGGCTCTCAGCTCAGAGGAAGCTTCAAGTAATGAACATAAGGGAAAGATGGAAATTTATTGATGAATTTCATTAGGAGATGTTGTTTTTCTCGCAATATGGCTGAAACTCCAGATGGTACTTTAAAATTCAATCTGACCAAAAGGGGAGACCAGAGAGAGAAAGAGCACGACAGAGAGATGTATACACAGAGACACAATGTACTATAAATAATAGAGATCCGATTGATAGATAGACAGATGCTTAATATGGTGTGCAAAAAGAAAATGGCCCTAAATAGATCCCAGAGTTCTCAGATGATACATGAAATGAAATCTCTTTTTAATAAAGGTAATCTGACAAAGCACAGAGGAGATCTTTAGCAGCTCTATAGCTTGAGATCAGACTAGGTTGGCTGTGGTTTGGCCTTTATTTTAATACTTTGTACATTAATATTTTCTGGGTGCGAAAGATCTTGATCAATTATAAATACAGCTCTCCTCAAAATTTCTAATCACATTAGACAAATGTGCGCTATTAATGTTGATATCAATCAAAGTCTAAATATAGTGATTGGGCTAAATATAGTGCCCAGAAGCAGTACAACAGTAGAAGCATTCGAAATCTATATTTCTATCTGATCTGTATTGGAAAACCTTCATTCTGTTACAGCCTCAGAAGCCTCTCTAAGATTTCCTGCATTCTCAGGTGGTTTTGATTGCAGAATAACAGGTATGTGCAAACCTGAACAAAAGCATAAGTGCTTGGAGGAAAGTGCGAAAGTTGTTGTGACGATCGATGGCAGTGTCGTCATTCAGCTCAATGTTCCCAAACACCTGCAATCACAATGTTGCCTTAACTGAACGTATGTTTTGAAACAAGTTACATTGAACAACCTTCAGACACAATACAGTTTCTATACACTCCAACATTGCAATGACTTTTTAATTACAATCACTGTAGGACTGAAATTATTGTAGATAGCTACCTGCATTCCAATGATGGCGTAGATGAAAAACAGCATGGCGATTAGAAGGCATACATAAGGCAGTGCCTGGAAATAAAATTGAAGAAATTGTTACTTCTTTAAAAAAACAAACAAACCAAAAAGAGACTCTAACATTGAATGTCAAATCAGATTATTTAAAGTTACCTTAAAGGATTGGACAAATGTCCAGAGCAGGATGCGAATGGTGTATCCCTGGCGGAGGAGCTTGATTAGTCTGGCAGCTCTGAAGAGCCTCAGGAAACTCAAGTTCAGCAGACGGTCCTGTGGGAACGCAGGGTTTGTCAATTTGAAAATTAATTTCTCATAATTTGCTCCTTTAGCACTCTTTACTTCAACCTTAATATCTCTTAATAACATCAGGTATGTATTTTGGATTCTCAAAAACATGCAAGACAGTATTTTATAAAACCTTAAAGAGATCCACACAAACATTTAAATTCTGTCATTATTTGCTCACACTCATGTCACTCCAAACCGGTATGCTCTTCTTTCTTCAGCTGAACACAAAGAAAGATATTTTGAAGAATGTTGGTAACAGTTTTGGTTCCCATTGACTTTCATTTTATATTTTATATATACAATGGAAGTCAATGGGAACCAGTGTTCTCGAAAATATCTTTTGTGTTCCACAGAAGGAAGAAAGAAAGTGAAATGACAAAAGTGTGGGTAAATGATGACAGAATTTTCATTTTTTGGTTAGACTATCCCTTTAATCTTAAAGTTGTCAAATTCCTTCACACTGAACCTGTTTTTTTGGGGGGGTTTTTTCAAATGTCATTGATGTAATTTATTAAAGCAGGTTTTCTCAAACTGGGGTTAAAATAGAAATTTTAAAATTAAAATAAATAATTTACAATAAAAGCAATCAAAATATATCATTTATAAAAAACATGCAATAATTTATTTGTTTACCTTCGTAAACTAACCGACATCAGAGAGCCGTCAACATGCAAATGCGTTGTTAATTTATTTAAATATTCATTCCTACATAAAATGTCAGGAGATTTTTGGAAAATTTACAAAAAAATTGCCCCCTGATTCAGTGTGAAAAATACTTAGGGGATATATTTAGTGATTTTGACAAGTAGGGTGTGTTCTTGGATCAAAAACTTTTGTTGGTGCTGAAACAACAATGCTGACAATATGATTGGTTGGATCAACATGGATGTCGACGGTAAACAGGAGTGAACGCTGATGTCTTCAAATCAGTGCTATTTACTGCATATTTAACTGACAAGCATGTGGTGATTGTGAAAAATGATATTGCATTATCTTCAGTAAAGGTGAACTTTTAATAATGGAGAACCTTATGATGTGCCTTCTATGTCAGCAATAGGAAGTTCTTTCATTCCTAGCAGGGTGGAATAGGCATAAGATCAAAGACAAGAGAGCAACTCACCGTTGTCTATACATGAAGATGTTAAATCGTGGCAGGAGCAAGCCAAGATTTGAGTGAAGACATTTAAGGAACACAGGAGAACAAGAACAGCCATCACGCACAAATATAGTTACAGAACAAACACAATTACCATCAGTAGCAGATTTTGACAATGACAAGGACGTCAAGACATACAGTATAGTACAACATAAGACTTGTGAACATCATAAAACACAAATCAAAATCACAAACTAGTGATTTGGTCAAAATGAGCATTAGCACATGGATTTAGTTACTCTATTACTGCCATTTTATCTGGAAAAAACAACACAGAGCTCTCTCTCCCTTCTGTTCCTGAGCTAGAGCCAAAGCTCTGATGGTTGCATAGCTCATTATCATCTATGTTTGGGCTTTTCTTCTCTGTCTATCTGGGTTGTCTGGTATTACACTCAGTCTAGCTCTGAGACTCATCTCTAATAGAGCTCAAACACTGAGCTCAGTGGCGCTCACTTACTTTAATCTCAGTGACTAAGATGTCAGTGATGCTGCCCAGCACAGTCACAAAATCAAACACATTCCAGGCATCTTTCAGGTAATTCTGTGAGGAAGAGAATTAGAGAGATAATTCAGGGACCGGTTGGAGAAACTTACAATTTCACTCTAGCATAGGAACATTTTACTGTGACTTAAAGGATTAGTTCACCCAAAAATGAATATTCTGTCATCATGTACTCACCCTCATGTTGTTCCAAACCTGTGTGACTTTTTTGTTCCATGAAACACGAAAAGAGATATTTAACAGAATGTCTAAGCTGCTCTTTTCCATACAATGAAATGCTGATCACAGCTACTATGATTTTCAGTGAATCTGTTCCTCAAAAGCTATCAAATGGCTTTGACAGAAGTTTTGTTTTTGGGTGAAATATTCCTTTAATACGCTTCAGCTCTTTTTGGACCAAAGTACATAAAGTTGTTGATGGTATCAGTGATGATACTTACCAAGGGGCCGAAAGCAATAATCTTGAGAACACACTCCATTGAAAAGAGAGCAGTGAAAACAATGTTGAGATATTTGAGCATTGCATCGTAAGAGTCAGGTGCCCCATGGAACTGCAGGTATAAGAAGACAAAGACAAATTTTTTATTTATTTGAGTATCAGTTGTTTTATCTTGTTAAAACAAAAAGTTATCAGCAACTAGGATAAATAGGTTAGATTTTGTTTAAAAAGTTGTGTTAAATGTATTGTTAAACGTACTGTCAATATGTATTGAGACCCACGTGTTTTAATACATTTAGGGTTGGGGAGGGGGTGGTCTGTGTTTATTTGTGCAATTGAAAAGTAAGGAACACTGAAAAATGAGGAAATTATATTATTTTATTACAAAAATAGGCACATTTTACCCACAAAACCATAATTTGCCGTGATTGTTTTATTTTAGAGTTCTCATTTTCAACAGTGATTATTTAGAGATGTTCCTTGGTGTAATGCAGTAAGTATTTAGCATATTACAGAAGATTATTTAAATTTGTACAAAAATGATGTACAGTACACACTCCTGTTCAAAAGTTTGAGATCGGTAAAATTTTTTAATGTTTTAAAAAAGTCTCTTGTGCTTCCCAAGGCTGCATTTATATTATCAAATGTTGTAAATAGAGTAATATTGTGACACTCATACAATTTAAAATATCCATAGTGTCATTTATTGCTGTGGTAACAACCGTGAATTTTCAGCAGCCATTACTCCGTCTTCAGTGTTACATGCAATATGCTGATTTGGTGCTCAAGAAACATCTCTTATTATTTTCAATGTTAAAAACAGTTGTGGAAAACTGTAATACCATGATTTTTTTCCAGATAATTTGTTGAATAGAATGTTTAAAAGAATGTCCATGATGAATAAAATTATTTATTCCTTTCAATATTAATATTATTTATTCTTTTCAATATAATTAAAAATAACAATCTTACTGATCCCAAACTTCTGAATGGTACTGTAAATACTTTTTATGAATCACCAAATGGTTAGAAATTTGCAAAATTAATTAAACTTTCATAGCTGTCAAGTAACTCTCCAAGGTCTCTACTGTTACTGAAAGAAAAATGGCCAACTGACCTTCATCATGAGCACTACAGTGTTGAGAGCAATCATGATCATGATGGAGTACTCAAATGGTGGAGAGACCACAAACTTCCACAAGCGGTACTGAAAGGACTGCTGGTTCTGTGGCATATAGCGGGTCAGCGGTTTGGCATTGATAGCAAAGTCGATGCAGGCTCTCTGAGAAGAGAAACAGCAAAAGAGGAATTAATTAACAATAAAGACACTGTTTTCCATCTTTATCTTTTAGAAAAAAGCAAAAGTCTCATTTGCTTTCTCATTATCACAACTAAAAGAGCAGTGACAACAACTGTGGAAGATATAGTCTAACTTGTGGAAGAACAAGAAAAAAGACTTGTAATTATAATGTCTATCTAGCTGATATTTTCTGGCTGTGTTGCTGTGAATGTTGATGATAAATGACTTCTCCTGAGGTCTGGGTTTTTACCAGTTTGTGAGTCATGTTAGGCTGGCATATGGAGAGGGAGAAAGTGAAACAGCACAGGCTCTGCGGACGACTGGGCCCGGCGTCTAATAGGGCCTCAGAGGAAATGGGGCAGGAACATCTTGCTGACTGCTCTTCCATGGGCTGGCTGTCTCTGTGTGTGCCATTAGACACTGTGCGTCACCGTATGAATGCATACCTGTTTCTGACTGTGTGTTTAGGTGTTTGTGGTCCACCACAGGACATGCATTAATCCTGTCAAAATTCCCTACCTGGACAACTGCAGCTGTTACCATGCCTGGCTTCACTGTAGGTAGCATATCACTTCACTAAACACTAAAAAACTCCTCGGGTGTTTGTAAGAGGATGATTAATGCTTGTCTCTGCATCTCTTACCATTTTTGTTAAAATCTAACTTTTTAAAATTAATAATAATAATATTGATTAATTAATAAACACTTTCATAAATAATATATATTTAGTAAAAATATTGTCTATATATTATATGTAGACAAAATTATTGTCCATCATTTCGAATGTCAAATACCAAATGCATATTTTTTTATTATGCCAAATAACAAATACAAATATCTTTTACCACACCTGCTAATTGCAAGTGAAATAAGAACATTATTATATTATATTGCATTATAATAATGATACTATATATATATATATATATATATATATATATATATATATATATATATATATATATATATATATATATATATATATATATATACTACATATACATATATATTGAACCCACAGGTCATATATTTATTTAATACATACATAGAAAACGGTCTAATAATGTCCTTCAAGGATTCTCGACCGTGGAATGCACCACTTCCAGTATTTTGGTGATTACTTAACACAGGATTTAAAAAAAAATCTCAAATAATAAAGCAAATGCAATATATATAAAATTTGTTCTAATTACAATTTTTCCTCTTTTTTCTTCAGGTAAAACTGCACCTGACATGAACATGTAATAAAAAATGTAATCACAATTATAATATTACAATATTTTGATGCTGTATTTTGGATTTTGGACCAGTTCATATATTCATTATATTCATAGTTATATTATGTCTTCAGGGTAGGATTTCAAGAATGAGTTGGTTACATACTGCAGATTTTTGGGGCGACCATATGTGAACGTTATTCAGTCATACCTCATTCTTCTCCAGACTGCACTCTGACAAGGCCTTATCACCCTGTTCCTGGAATGTAATAATTATCAAGGCCACGAAAATGTTGACGAAGAAGAAGGGGAAGACCACAAAGTAGACCACATAGAAAATGGACATCTCAATACGGTAGCCTGGACTGGGACCCTGGTCCTCAAAAGTTGCATCTACAGAGTGCTTCAAAACCCTGTGAAAAGACAACATTACACCTTTACACCCTTAAGTTTAAGATAATAAAGTGCCTTGTGGATGAGAGACATTTACTTTACCCACAAATTGTAGATCTAAGACAATGAAATCACAGAAAAATCACACATTTAATGCATAGTTTTAACAAGTTTGATTTAATATAACTGATTTTTTTTTAATTAGCAGTGTGGTCAAAGTAATAAACATAAAAACAAAATTTAAGCAAGTGAGTTCCTCCAGTCAACGGTTCTTAACCTGAAGCATGTTTACAACTCATGCATTACTGAATAACTAATACACTAAAACTATCTAATTAAATGATTAAAACCAAAGAGCGCAGGGAAGAAAACAGACTTATACACCAAATGAAGAAGATCAGTGACCCCAACAAGCTTGTGAACAACTCATAAAAATAAATCACAGACAATTACAATGGCTTGTCCAGCACATTCATGAGTTTGGCTGCGAATTTGGGCTGATGCTGATTCATGACCGTCTGCCTACTCTGCCTCCTGAGAGCTGTGCTTTACCAGTTTCACAGAGCCTCAAAGAGCACCACTTCAAACTGATTATGGCCTTTAAAGTGAGAAAATAAAAGGCCACTGAGGGGGTCAAAGGACACAAGGGAAGTGTTTGAAGAGGACAGAAGGTATTAAGGGTGTCTAATCCCAGCAAAACATACTGAATAGCAAAGAGTTGTAATGTATATACCAAATATACCAATATACCAAAAAATATACCATAAAATCTGTTATATAAATGCTATTAGGGACCATTGTACATATTTGCTGACTTACGTGGGCCACCCCTCTCCAGTAGAAACGGTGAAAAGAGTGAGAAAAGCCCACAGCACATTGTCATAGTGGAACTCATATTTCTTCCACTCCCTAGGCTGGGCCGCCACGTCATCCTTATCATAATCCAGGAACAGCCCTCTAATAACAACAAAGACAATGTCAACAGAGAAAGAATATAAACAGAAATATCTATATGTCAATTTTTAAAGCACTGCTTAACTGAACCTCGTGTTATCAGCACACTTGGAAGTTGGATTTAAAATTGTATTATTATTTTTTAAAGAATAATTTTATTATAAATTATTCACAAAAGGCAAACAGGGAAGTATTTTTGAGCTGAACATAATTAGCGAAATGTACTATCACTATAGAAATTCCCGTGATTTTCCCAGCATTGATTTATTTTATTTCCATGGCTTGTTTTTAAAATTCCATGATAGTTTTGAAAACATCAAAACTATTACCAGAGGTTCCATAGGTGTGGGACTCAACACATTTACATTTTCTCCACTCACTTCTGCATGGGTTTGGACAGTACTACTGCATGCCTGCAGGAGGAGCTGCAGGTGTGAGATATGCTCCTGTATTAGGGTACGTTTACACGATAATGTACGATGTACTAAAAACAGAAAAGCTTTTCCTGTGCGTTTTTCACATACAGACGACAGCGTTGTTAAAACGATCCCTCATTCACACGGATCAGCGAAAACAACAAAAAATGCTGTATTATGCATGCCAGCCCAGTAGTTGACAATGTCACTTTGTAAAAAACACCACGTGCCTATAAAGTTTTCAAAAACTTTGAATCCCGTTTTTAAAGTTTGCATTTCCAGGCCCCCAAAACACTGTTGTCGTGTAAATGAACCGCCAAAACGCATACAAAGTTTTCCGTTTTTAGAAGAAAGCAGTGTCATATAAACGGCCCCTTAATCCCACTCTACCTGCAATCTTTCTCCAGACCCTTGGACTCGTCTGTGCAGTAGAAAAACTTGCCCTTGAAGAGCTGCACAGCAATGACAGCGAAGATGAACATGAACAGGATGTAGACAATGAGGATATTCAACACGTTCTTCAGGGAGTTCACCACACAGTCGAACACGGCCTGAGAGAGAGCAGACATACATACAAATACACTCTTGTTCATTAAAAATAAACGCAAGTCTTGCAGCTGAATGCATTTCACAGACTTCTGAGAATCTGCCACAACTTGGAGTAATTAATTTCTAATTATCCACACCTGGAGTGCTTACAGGTGTTTATGAGGCTCTATGCTCTCACTGTGAGGAACGCAGCAGATGTCCAGCATCATAGGGAACAGGGATGGGCGATACCACAACATTTCTTTGTTATATGATGCCAGGTATTATCAAGGGCAATACTGTTGATTTTACCGATCGATAACTCTATTGAATTGAAAGGTTTTGCGATTTTTGAGGATAAAATAGTAATTTTTGCAATTTAATTATAAATTTAAAAGACATGAAAATGTAAAATTTAGCTGATCTTACAGAAACATTAAATTTAAAAATAAATTTTTCAAAATTAGCACATGAAATGGTTTCCTACATAACTATTGGATAGCAAAGTTTTTTTTTTTTTTTCCATTTTATACATATCTACTGTTTATTTTACAAGTACTAACAGAACATATTTATGGGTCTACACTTTTTTCCATGACTAAATACATGTAAGTAAATATACAGTATATATAGTATATATACATAAAAGATGTACACATAATGGTGTGTTCACACTTGGCAGGTTTGGTTTGATTAAAGAGAAGTCTGGTGCGATTGCTCTGTGAGTGCGATTCATTAATAGGGAAGCATTGCTATTTGAACCCAAACAAGCAGACCAAGACATCTCCTTTTTTGATGGTGTTTGTATGCAACAAAGTTTTGACTCTTACACATTTTTATAAACTCTTCACAATTTGTCAGCTTGTCAAAATGGCATCATACGTACGCACATACAAGGAGCACATTTAACCCAGCATATAATCCAGCGCAAAATACTGTTTTTGTTGTTGTTGTTTTGTTATTTTAGGTTCGGTCTTAATACTAAATGTATTATTTTCCTTTTTTGGTCCAGACCAAAAGAATCAAGAGAACCAAACTACAAGTGTGAACACACCCTAAATGCTGTTCTTTTAAACTTACCCAAAAATGTTAACTGTGTTCGACATTGATAATTATAAGAAATGTTTCTTGACTACCAAATCAGCATATTAGAATGATTTCTGAAGGATTATGTGAGACTGAAGAATGAGTGACTGACTGACTGCTTTGCCATCACAGGAATAAATTGCATTTTAAAATATATTCAAACATGAAACAGTCATTTTAAATTGTAATAATATTAACAATATTACTGTTAATTTCCGAACGTCTCGGTTACGTAAGTAACCCTCGTTCCCTGAAGGAGGGAACGGAGACGTACATCAGAACTGAACCGACAAATTGGGATATCACATGAGAGCCCTATCACCTTCGAGTGTAAACTAAACGAGCCAATGCACCGCCCCCGCGAGCGGGTATAAATACGGAAGCGGGGAACACTCACACTTTGTTTTTCGCTGAGGAGACGAGCAGTGGTCCGCGCTCAGTGGGGTACAGGAACTGTGGGAACGAGGCCTGAACCGAACTGAACTGACGAATTGGGATTCCTAATAAAACGCCACAGTTACTGACCCTCTCCAGCGCCCAGTGTAAGCCACAGCATCCCAGCGCGCACTTGGGACGGAGAAGGGACCGGACTTACGCTAGGGAAGGTTACGCTGGCCGTGGGCAGTGCACATATGAAGTCCCTGGGATGGCTTCAGCCTAAGTTATGGGGAGACACATCTGGCAGGGACAGCAGAGCAGGCTCTGCTGAGGGAAAGACATGGGCTTACCATAGGGAGGCTTCCGTGGACATTACACATATGGGACTGCCGTAGGGGTCACAACATATGGCACCCAGCCTAGCACCGGCAAGTTAATGAGTGCTAAGCATAGCAATGAACACTCCGCAAGGTCCATAGCTGCAAGGGGTGGCGGATGACACAACAAGTTTCTGCAACAGGGGAACTCTACTGGAGCAATTGATGCACATATCCGGCCCAGTGGGCGGGAGTGGCGTTTGCAAGCGGACATTATAATGGGTCCTCCACGCTAACGGCCAGTAGGGCCATGAAGGCTATAGAATCTAGAAAGTGTTGGGTGTCGCCATGCCCGCAGCTCTACATATATCTGTCGGTGAGGCGCCATGTGCCAGCGCCCAGGAAGAAGCTCCTCCTCTGGTGGAGTGAGCTCTCAACCCGAGCAGGCAAAGCACGCCTTGGGACTGATAAGCCAAGGCAATGACATCCGCTGGGTCTGCCTCCTCTGAGGGCAGTGCTTGCAGGTTCACTACCTGATCTCTAAAGGGAGTGGTAGGAACCTTGGGCACATATCCAGGCCGAAGTCTCAAGATAACGTGAGAGTAGGCCGGACTGAATTCTAGGCACGATTCGTCGACCGAAAAAAACGTGCAGGTCTCCTGCCCTCTGATGGAGGCCAATGCAACTAGGAGTCCTGTTTAAAAAGACAGAATTTTTAACTCAGCTGACTGCAAAGGTTCGAAGGGCGGTCCCCGGAGAGCTGTAGGCACCAGGGACAAGTCCCAAGAGGGTATAGAGGGAGGACGATGTGGATTCAGTCTCCTCGCCCCCCTCAGGAACCTGACGATCAGGTCATGCCTTCCCAGTGACTTACCTTCAACTGCATCTTGATGAGCGGCAATAGCGGCAACATACACTTTGAGGGTGGAGGGAGGCAACCTTCGCTCCAGGCCCTCCTGCAGGAAGGAAAGCACTGACCTGATCGAACAAGATCAGGGGTTTTCCTGATGGAAAGAATACCATTCGACAAACAGGTTCCACTTCAACACATAGAGGTGCCTCATAGAAGGAGCTCCAGTGGAAGTGATGGTGTCCACCACCGACTGGGGTAGGTCACCTAGAACCTCTGCGTCCCGTCCAGGCACCAGACATGGAGATTCCAGAGGACCGGAAGCGGGTGCCAGAGGGTCAGAAGGTCCTTCCTCGGAGGAATGGGCCAAGGAGGTGCTGTCGCGAGGAACATGAGCTCCAAAAACCAGGTCCGGTTGGGCCAATATGGCGCAACTTGCAGGACCTGCTCCTAGTCCTCCCTGACTTTGCACAACGTCTGTGCAAAAAGGCTCACTGGGGGAAATGCATACTTGCAAAGGCCCCGCGGCCAGTTGTGTGCCAGTGCATTCGTGCTGAGGGTGCCCTCGGACAGGAAATAAAACAACTGGCAATGGGTTGAGTCCGGGGCAGCAAACAGATCTACCTGTGTGGTCCCGAAGTGACGCCATATCAGCTGGACCACCTGGGGATGGAGTCTCCATTCTCCCGGAAGCGGAAACTGCCGTGAGAGTTTGTCGACTGCACGGGTGAGCATGCCTGAGATATGAATGGCACGAAGCGACCTCAGATGCTTCTGACTCCATAAGAGGAGATGGCGGGTGAGTTGTGACATGCGACGGGAGCGTAGACCACCCTGATGATTGATGTACGCAACGGTCACAGTGTTGTCCATACGGAACAGTACATGCTTGCCTAGTCGCAGCCCCTTGAAGCGACCCAGCCCAAGATGTACTGCTAACAACTCAAGGCAATTGATATGCAACTGCAGTCGAAGCCCTGTCCACAGACCTGAAACTGCATGCCCGTTGTACATGGCTCACCACCCGGTGGAGGAGGGATCCATGGAGACCACAGCATGCCTGGAAACCTGTTCCAGGGGAACTCCAGCCTGCAGGAATGAGGGGTCGGACCACTGAGAGAGGGTACAACAGCAGCTCGGTGTGGTGGCCACACAGAACGTGCAAGGTTGCCACGCCTATCTCAGGACTCGGCTGTGAAGCCAGTGTTGAAGAGGCCTCATATGAAGCAATCCGAGCAGCGTGACTGCGGCTGCGGATGCCATATACCCCAGGAGCCTCTGAAACAATTTCAGTGGGGCCGCTGTCCTGCTCGAGCGTGCTCAGGTAGTTCAACACAGACTCCTCGGAGAGGCGCGCGGTCTGGTTGACCAAGTTCAGTTCCATACCGAGATAAGATATCCTCTGCCCGGGGGTGAGTTTGCTCTTGTCCTAGTTGACCTGAAGACCCAACCAGCTGAGGTGAGCAAACACCAGGTCCTTGTGTCGCCCAACTGCTCTCACGAGTGAGCTAGGATCAGCCAGTCATCGAGATAGTTGAGAATGCAAACGCCCTGTTCCTTGAGAGGAACAATGGCCACCTCCAACCTTGGCAAAGACATGGGGCGACAGGGCCAGCCCGAAGGGTAGGACCTTGTACTGATATGTCTGACCCTCAAACGCAAATCGAGACATGATAGTACGCGTCCTTCAGGTCAATCGCTGCAAACCAATCTTGGGGACGGATGCATTGCGTTTCTGCGTCAAGATCTTGAACGGTAATCTGTGAAGGGACCGATTCAGGACTCGCAGATCCAAGATTGGCCGTAACCCACTGTTTTTCTTGGGTACAATGAAGTAGGGGCTGTAGAACCCTGACTTCATATCGGCTGGAGGGACCTGCTCTATTGCATCCTTCGGCAGGAGGACCGCGATCTCCGCCCGAAGCACAGGAGCATCGTTCGTAGATACGCAAGTGAAATGGATGCCCCTGAACACTGGGGGATGCCGGGCGAACTGATTCGCATAGCCAAGTCTGACCGTGCGGATGAGCCAGCGGGATGGGAGGGATGGGAAGTGCTAGCCAGGCTCCCAGACTCCGAACCAGCGGGACCAACGGCACAACAAACGTACCCACGGTGGGGCAGCGAGGGACCTGACTCGGACGGCAGCATGGCCCGAAGTGAGGTCTGGCTCTAAAGAATGGTAGTGCACGTGGGAGACGGCAACAACAGTGGTGGCCTCGACCAGCACATTGCCCTCTGCTCTCTGCTGGCGAAATGAGAGGGTGGCCAGGCATAGCGGGACACATCGCCAGACGCGCCCTCTTGTGACCCAGAGGATGAGGAAACTGCTCTTTTATTGACAATGTGGGTACTGCTGGAGGAGGAGCCAGCGGCGGAACAGAAAGAAAACACAACCAAGGATTTTTCACTGTTTCCCGAAGAGCAGCTCCAACTTCCTCTGGGTCGCCCGTCTCAGGACCTCTTCACCTGGCTTGGCTGTAGGCTGAGCGGGCTGGGTACTGCGACGAGCAGACGAGGAGGCAGCCACCAGCGGCTGGGTGGAGGGAGCAGCGGCCCGCCGGGGCAGGACATGTTTCAATGCCTCTGTCTGCTTCTGTGCGGCTGAGAACTGTTGAGCAAAGCTCTCAACTGCGTCACCAAATAGCCCAACCTGAGACACGGGGGAGTCCAGGAACCGATACTTATTGGCCTCCCTCATGTCAGCCAGGTTGAGCCATAGGTTGCGCTGCTGGACCACTAGCGTAGCCATTGTATGACCAACCGAGCATGCCGTCACCTTCGTTGCCCGGAGGGCAAGGTCAGTGGAGGCGCGCAGCTCTTCCACAAGCTTTTGGTCAAGACTGCCCTGGGGCATGTCACGGAGTGCTTTGGCCTGATAGACCTACAACAATGCCATGGCATGCAGGGCAGATGCAGCCTGCCCACAGGCTCTGTGAGCCTTGTCCGTTAGATTGTACGAGAACTTACAGGCCCAGGATGGGAGGCGCAGGTTCCCCCACCAATTGACGGCTGCTAGACACAGTTCCATTGCGACAGTGCGCTCAACTGGGGGGATTCCCATGTAACCCTTAGCTGCACCACAATGCAGGTCGGTGAAGGTAGAGGAGGGACTGGACCGGTCTCGGACAGAAAAACGTGTCCTCCATGATTTAGTCACCTCCTCATGCACTTCCGGAAAGAAAGGAACCGGGGCAGAGCGCTGAGAACCAGCGCGGCCTTCCCCGAGAAACTAATCGTCCAGCCGTGAGGGTTCGGGACACAGTGGAGGTTTCCAGTTGAGCCCGACACACCTGGCGGCCTGAGAAAGCATGGCAGTCAACTCTGGATCGGGTTCGGACCAAGCCACTCTCCCAGAGGGAGGCAGCGTATCTGAGCCTTCATTCCCAGAGGACTCAAACCCACCTTCCAATGCCACGAATGACATCTGTTCAAAGGTGTGCCAAAAGAGACGGCTGGTCTCGCATGAGACGGACCAGCGCGTTCTTCTGGCATCACCAGGGGTTGTGGTGCGTGTGAGGGGTTGGGGGCCTACGGAGACTGGCTCGGCGGGGAAGCCCTAACCGTAATCCTCAGATCTCCCGGTCTATCCACCGAAATAGAGATCCTCTGGCCGAAACCAGAAGGACCGCTAGATCTGGGCATAGGGACGGGGGCCTGGCCTTGAGGACCAAGGCACCCAAGCCGTGATCTCAACACCGCGATAATCATGTACCCACAATGAGAACATGAACTATCCACAAATGTGGATGTGTGCCTGTCAGCTGGTGACAGGGAACGACCGCATCCAGCAGTGCACGAGCGGAATGACATCATGAAGGAAATGGAATGCTCTTTTATACTGTGCCGAAGCACCCAGGGGAACCACCGCAGCGCTGAGTCAGACACACCGTCTGCACCGTCTGTTCTCACCACCGGCCCAAATCGCAACCCTTCTCTGTTTTAATCTGCTCAGGTTGCTGTGAAAACAGTACTTTTCTTTTTCTTTGTAGCCGAGGGGATCACGGGACCGCTGATGTGCCTTAACACACGACACAGGGACACTTCAAAAAGCTCACCTGTTCTAGTTCTGCTTACACTGTCCAGAGAAACTGCAGGACAAACACTGCGCGGCTCCGAAGCGAAAGACAAAGTGCGAGCGTTCCCCGCTTCTGTATTTATACCCGTTCGTGGGGGCGGGCCCTGTCACGCAAAGCTCGCACGCCAATATGCATTGGCTCGTTTAGTTTACACTCGAAGGTGATAGGGCTTTCATGCGATATCCCAATTCGTCGGTTCAGTTCTGATGTACGTCAAATGTGACTGACTGAAAGGGAACTGCAAACTCACAAGAGGCAAAAAGGTGACCCGTGTCAGAATTAAACAGGTGTAGGGGGAAGTGGGGGCATCATACCCCATGAGAAAGTTTTTGTGATTTTAACATAATGAAGCATTCTGATACATTGACACAAATTCAGGGCATTAACACAAATTTCACAATTGGATTCAATTTCAATTCACAAGCTTGCAACTCGATTTCATTTTGATTTCAAACTCAATATTGATTCATTTGAGGTCTATCAGGTGCAGTACATGGAAAATTTTCTCAAAGAAAAAAAATATATCTCAACTATTGTTGTAAACTTTACAGTGAATCACAGTTGAAACATCATTATAATTGTAGACTTATATGGTGCCTTTAGCCATTTTCAAAAAATGTTTCATCAACACTTGACCAATTAATATTAATATTATCACTTTTTCTATTTCTACTGTTTCATTCATTAAAAAAAAAAAACCTGTTACGTGAACTTTGCTAGAATAACTAGGACATAATACAGTACTTACATACTGTTGACCTATTTTTGATTTCATTGCTTCTTTTTTTCTCATTGGTAAGTCACTTTGGATAAAAGTGTCTGCTAATTGATGAAATGTAAAATGTTAATGTAAAATGTATTAAAAGTTAAAAATGAATTGATTTGTAGGCTACTTACATTTAAATTACACATAATGAAGTTTTTATAATAACATCAATCATTTTTTATGAGAATTATGTTTCAACTATCTTCATTATGTTACTTTAATATAAACATTTAAATTGTGGCTGTCATATAATGGATTTACTTAAACACAGGATAAGTAAAAGGATAAGTGAGCAGGATAAGTAAAAATACAATTAATATGCAATATAATGTATATATTTAGAAAAATGCTCCTCTCTGAGTAAATTTTTCAACCTGATGTTTTAGGACATTGTATGGCTTTTCTGAGGTAAAAGTGATGGTTTAAATCAAATAACATGTAGCTTGTACGCAGCTTCCTTGAAAACTTTATTTGCAGAAAAACATAGATATTCATGCTAGGATCGATCTTCCCTTAACAGCGACTGCTATTAATGAACTGCAACAAAATAAGTACCTTCAGTTTTGGTAGACGTTTAATGGTCTTCAGAGGTCGCAAGACTCGCAACACCCTCAGGGACTTGATAGTGCTGATATCTTTGCCCTTGGTTCCTCTACACGAGTCAAAACAAGTAAAGGGTCAGTAAACTCTGGATCAAACACATGATCAAAGCATTCATACATACCCAGACAAAACACATGAGAATGTGAGTAAACGTGATGTAGATGTTTTCTTCGGTTAAAATATCAATAATGCGGCACTAACTGACACTAGACTAAACATACTCACCTTTCTATATAGACAAACACAACAGCTACATCTCTAATAAATGAGCATCTTTTAGTGTCATAGCATTAGATCACTCCACTAATGGATTGGTGTTATTTCACAAAAGCACATGCTTTGGTGACAGAGTATGAAAAACACTACATGCAGGTAAAATAGATAATATCTCTTCACTAAATGCTTTCTATCAGAAATGTTAGCCTGTTATTGAAAAATACCTTAGTATTAACACTATTCATGCATAAAATAAGAAAGGCAACATGGATTCAAACCCAATGCTGCTGTGCATCAGATTCTAACACAACAACACACCACCAATGACAACAAAGAAACCCCACCCTGAAAAAAGGGCATTGTTTCTTTTCAGGAACCAATGCTGTTTTGAGGTTATATCAAGCTGACATGCTTGATGAACTGACTGCATAGATCTGAATACAGTGCATGTATTCATTAAAAGACAGAGCTTACAGCAAGAAAAGAAAGAAGAAAGCTAAATAAAATGTAATTCAAGTTATTTCACCCTTAAAGAAAAGAGCAGTCCTCAGCGGAGAGCAGTCATGCTTTAGCTCCTAAATGCTCAAATCATAACCGCCAAGCTTTCAATGTCATTTAATGAAGTAACTGCAAGGACAAGCATAGTCGATAACTGAATCATGAGGAAATACTCCATGGTCATATGAAATAACTGAAGCCCTTCGCTTTATGCCTAATGCAGGCAAAGAGCAAACTGAATCATATTATTTGTGAGACATCACATTCATTCAAATAACCTTCATTAAGCCCCTATTTTGATGCAGGGCATGTGTTTTGCTGGATGTCTGACAAAATGAACTGCAGTTAAATTACTATTTCTGTACTGATTCATTTTCCCAATTTTCTTATGTTACAATACAACTAATTATTACACGGCTCTCTGTATTACTTGATTCTGGTTGGTTAATCGTGACATTCTGCGGCCAGATATTTCATACAGTTACTCATGGCAACCCTGTATATCAATCCGCTCTATCAACTGCCGCAACTTTCATGTCTGTTGTATCACATCACAGATTCACTGTATCTGCAAATGCAACTGGAAGCATTTTGCATCTAAGTTATTGACTGTAGTGAAAACTACCTTGGAGAACTTTTAATAGTGGTAAAGTCTTTGTATTGTTGCTTGGCTGATTGTTTTAGACTATAATTTTTTTCTTAGTCAACATTTTAAATTGATAACATAAAGGTAAAATAAAATAATTTCAACTCAAATAAATATTTCATATCCATGTATTTAGTAATTTGGTGAGCAGCCGTGTAATAAGCGATATAATGTACAGTAAGTCGGTCATTATCATTTGTATTAGTTTGCAGGTACCGTTTAGTTCTTCCAGTGCAGCAATGGAAGAGAGAACAACAGAATATCTGAGAGGTCATATCGCATCTCATTTATTCACGGTCTCTTACTTCGATAAAGCGTTGATATAAGCAAGGCTTTGGCTGGTGTATGATTGGTGCTGACAGATGAATCGGCAGAAATTAACTTCAAGAAAAAATTATTGTGAAAATGCTTACAATAGAAAAATCCTCAAGCAGTGATTCCCCTCCATTGCACATAGACATATTTCAAAACAAATGACCTTCAACTACAACAGACCTTTCCATGTGAGAGAGCAAGTGATATTACATTTGCAGATTTCTAGCATTTACAACAATGAACAAAGTTACATCTTCCCACCTAGAAAGTGCCAAGGTCTACTCACACATGCACAGTTGATACATTCTTCTAAAAATCCAACGAACACCAATCTAACAGCCAATCAGCAGAGACCTTACAGCATGGTCACCAATCAGCATGGTGAAGTTACTCCTTTGGCCCAAACAGAGGGCTCAACAAGGTCATGCAACTCCACCCATGCTCCCTGATGCACATTAGTCTAGCATGCATTTACTGTACAGGGCCAGATGTTTATCCCCCAAACCCACTACAATCTATAAAGAGCCTCAATAACATCCCACTGGACACTCTGGTAACTTTCACAGGACCCCAGATAACAATTATGGTGGAGAAATGCTGTTTCACATCAATGCAACATTCACTAAGAGGTTCTGATGAAAGCTATCAGTGTTAATGTAGAGGCTCCAACCCTGTACAGACACTCTCACTCCACTAATATGTAGTGACAGAAAAGGACATTATCCCAGTCAGCCCGGGACAATGAAGAATAGAAGAGATTTATCAAGGAGAAAAGAGAATATTGGGGGTTCCCCACCTGTTAACGCTTTGATGTGATCTAATGAATGAGAAGAACACAAAAGGCAAAACATTATGACATGCTGAGAACAGAAAGTATACCTCTGCACTAACAGTAAACCACATCATCCTTTTAGAACATCGCACATAATATTTCAATGAGAATGAAAGAGACTTTTACAAGCACCATCACGTTCCTTAGTGAGACTGAAACATGAGGCATAATGACTTTGATGACTGAATGCTGGAGAAACAGGAAATCGTAGGAGTGTTTTTAGGCAAATGTTTCGGAAACTGGCAAAAAGGAGAAAGAGGCTTTGTATGTGGGAGAAACAGACACTTCCAACTGCCGTTCATATCTTTTAAGGATGTAACAGAATGACAGCTTCTTTTGCTGGAGTCTGCCGAGACAGCTGTAGGAGAGATGAAGGATACACTTGACAGAGAGGGAACATCTGAGGGTGGATCTGAAAACCAGCACAAACAAGATCTGGAGCAAATACCAAGACATGTCAATCTAGAACAGAGATGGTGGAGCTGTAGATCAGTCCTGATCTGATTCATATCACGCTTATGAATCCTGAGCATAGTTGAAAGATGCCAGCAAATGGTTATACTTTACTGTACAACTGTTCGTTTCGGTCAGTTAGCACATGGGCAAACTGTTGTGTATATCTAAGGATGCATGATATCTTGGTCTCATATTGTTTATAACCTCGTAATATTTGACATTATTCTGTAAATATTTGATATATATCTGTTGATATTGGATGTTAAATTGTTTATGCTATTTTAACATTTGAAATACCTTTGCTTCGTCATCTAAAAAAAAAAACAACACACACAAGTTATTTAAATAACACTGTTAGATTCCTTGTTGAATTGAGCTTTTTATTTCAAATTTCAAATTGAATAATCATGATAAAAGAAAATTCATGTATTATAATGTTATATTTTAAATTTATTTGGTCAAAACAGTATAGAATTGTAATATCAGTGCATCCCTAGTTATAACTCTATTTTACATTTTAACTCTAAAGAACACTATTAAAGATCTGGCCAATCACAGCAGCCACATTTGCAGTACATCACATTCTCTCATGTGAATCGGAAAACATGCAGAAAGATAAGCATGAAAATATGTTCGTATTCTCATGCCCAGCAATTCAATGGAGTTCCGATGTGATGTTTGAAGTGAACGATGGTTTAATCATTGGCCTAAAAAGCCAGACCTGCCTTGATATACCACTCCAACACAAGTGAACAGGTCTTCTTTGATATGATATGACACATGCACTGATCATCCTGTCTGAGGTCACTTTGAGGATCGTCCAGGATGCTCCATATTCAGTAAGTACTGTAGACCTACTGAGAATGGTGGGAATCTTTAAAAGCAACACATCAATAGTGCCTGCCTTCCATGACAACGGAGAATTAAATGACATGGAGAAGAAGAATCAAGCTCATTTGCTGAGAATGCGAGAGTGATGCTAAATGATGGATTATGGAGAGGCTGAAACACTGAAGAAGATCCCATGCTTCAACACTTGCCTACGGGCTAAGCATTATTTGACTCACACAGAGACAGGCAAGAAGACAGATAGTGAAAAGAGACAGAGACAGAAACAAAGACACAGAGAGAGTTAAGGCGTTACCCCATGAAGCTCCTTCAAGCGATTCCAGGCAGAGAGAAACAGAGGAAGAGAGGAAAGTCAGTGACAGCACATCAATTCACTCACATTTAACACCCATTTGACATGACAACACAGCAACAAACATAAAAACGAACAGGAAGTATAGGACAGATTAGTCAGTACAGCGCTGAACACTCAAGCAGAGAGACCCCTTTATACTGAAATAACCCAGCAATATTTCAAAGTATTGCACCCACTCTCTGCTCCGCTTGCCTTACTCACTGAAAATGAATTGTGACGTGGCGGGAAACAACTTTTGAGCTCTGATCTCACTCTCACACTAACCAAGAAAGTCTTGTTGGTTAAATTAGTTAAGAAGCCTGATGGGGACACCACCACACTAGTATCCCATTCCAAGGATCTGCATCCAAACCATGCCGTAAAGGGAATGCTGGTCTTGTTAATGGTTATCAAATCACAAAATTAAATGCACCCAGATCTAAATATAGAAACAAGAATATGATACAATGAAAGTAAGAGGGAAAGTACATTCCTTGAGACCTTTTATCACAGAGCTGTCATCAACAATTTCTAGTCTTTATAGTTCAGTTAGATGTTGGGCGGTGGAGGGGTTGGTGTCAGAACTGCCACTGATTTCATAAAACAATACAGCACCAGCAACATACCAATTAAAAATCATAACGTTACAGCTCTTTTCTATTTCTGTTGAACTACTAAGTGTTTTTAATGGCAGCTAATAGCATTTCCTTAATACTAAAGCATTGCAAAGGCCCATCCATTATTCCACTGGAGATGAGCGAACAGCTGATTGTATCAGACAACTCCTTTATTAGCTCCCTCATACACACACATATACTCGCTCCTTTTTGAGGCCGCATTCTCAAAAGTGCAATAAAGCAACATCAACTGACCCACACCTCTGAGAGAAGGACAGGAAGGAAACAACAGATCAGTGGGAGTTGGCAAACATCTTAATCAAAGCTTAGTTTTCTTGCAGCATAATGAATGGGAAGAATTTAACATAATAAATGTCCAGCTTTGAATGTGAAATACAAAGATAGGCAAAGAAACACTTGTCACACTGTGGGACTGTGTGTAGAGTAAAACCTTTAAAACAAAGAGAAAAGAGTATATGGGAAAATACTGTTCTTGCACTAATAAATGACTCAAATTATAAAGTATTTTAGTTAAAAGTACTCAAGTTAAAGGGATTTATGTAAGTATTTGTAAATGAAAGGTAACTTACGAGAATGCGAATGCCACCAGTGCACCACTGACCACAATGAAGTCCAGAATATTCCACAGATCTCTAAAGTAGGAACCAGGATGCAGCAATAAACCCAAATCCACCATCTTTTCAAAGGGGAAGCATAAATATGAAAGATTATTGAGGGTAAAACATTGACACCATCACTACAGCCATCAAAGCACCATTTCTGTATCAAATTGCCTTTAATAATAAATTTCAAGACAATTACTGACAGAACATATTGCTCGCTGAGAGCAATGTTCCCATTATTATGCATAGTCCTGGTAAAAGTCTTTTATTGTTAGGAATATGACAGTTTAGCAAAATAAAAGGTTATAAATATTTGACTGATATATTTGTTAAAACATCTGTCAGTTCCTGTACTGAAGAATGAAAAAATACATAACTTTTTAAACTTTCTGAAATATTTATTTGATATTAACTTCTTGTTTATGTCTTGCCCCATTAGTCAGTTCAGATTTAAAAAAAAAAAAAATAACATGTCGAGAGCCCTGTGTTGCACTACATCTAACTGTTTATGAACGCAACATGTCCTATGTGAACCATCTTAACAAGACCAACTAGTTGACCAGTCGATCAGGCAGAGTAGTAATATATGAAAATACATAGTTTTGGACATGCCTGATATTAATTAATATTACTTTGGGTCAAGGTGCTTCACATAGAGAGACTGGCACCAAATATCCACATCTCAGGTCTTAAGACGAATTTTGGATCATGTGTCATGTGATATATCCAATTAAACACTGTAATCTACAACAAAATTACCTTAATGACCATCTCAAATGTGAAAACACCAGTGAAGACATAGTCCAAATACTTCAGGACCTATGAAGCGAAGAGTAAAATGGACATCAAATTATCATCAATCTTTTGGGACATACTGGAAAATGAGGTCAGACATGGACAAAATCTGACTTTCAACAGCATGAACAACAAGACCAGCAGAGACGAAACATGAGCGACTCACATTGTTTCGGGGAGCATTGGCTTGGACTGGGTCTTCCGCAGCCAGGGCTATACTGCTCATGGCAATGACCACCAGGATACACATCTCAAAGTAGCGCAGACTCACGATGTAATGGCACAGACGCCTCACCCTGCACAAAAAACACTCACTATGAGAGAAAGGCTGAAGGCAATTATATGATGAAGTCTGACACCTAAATATTACTTTAAATCTGCAGACAGATACATTTAATTAACCATAGATAATTAATATTTTCATGCAGGCCAAAGGCAAGGTCTGAGAGTTCAACGATTAATTCAGTAATAATGTAGATTTTAGCAGAAGTGTCTGGTAGGCATAGTCAGGTCAACATTCTTGGCATTTATATACAGTAAAATAAAACTAATCTTATACTCCTATACGCCAACAGGGCCATGACAGACAGCTGCATTTGGCAATTGCCCATTAATACAAAGCTTTACGTGGAGGTTTATGGGATTGGATGCCTTTTTAAGGACCGTTCACGCCAAGAACGGTAACTATAACTACAACTACATTAGCATCCACATGAGTGGACAATATCATTCTGTTTATTCGAAGTATGCTCTGCAGTTTTGTCGTCTGCCACTTTAACAGCTCAAGCTCTTTAAAAGTTGGAAGGATTCCGATTGGCTGTCAATGTTTTATCATTAATCAGCTGGAAAAAAAATAGTTTTAAAGGGATTCCAACAATATTCCAATCCAATTTCTCTGTGACAGTACGGTTGTGGTGTCGACTCTGCTATTCTTTTATTTAGAATGATTTTTAGAACTATATCTTTTTAGTTATCTTTATAGTTAACATTCTTGGTGTGAATAGGACTCAAAAGATCTTAAAGAGTTTACCTTAAACACACACAATCAAGCTTTACAACCATTCTTAATGAACATTTAAGACAAGTAATAAGCAAAAACGTTTGCAGATATAAAACTATTGGTTGTCTGCCAGATGCCATCTACAAAAGCCATTTCCAAAAAATTGTAGAAGGGATATTTTTCAGCAACAGTATTTGTGATACTGCAGTGGAATAAATGTTCAAAAGTTTATCTAACATGTTCCTAAGAACTACCACACAAAGACTCACGGATTGTTTGGGCTGAAGATGAACATGGAGCTGAAGGGGAGGATGGGGCGAGGGATGCTCTGGTTCAGATCCTCCAGATTCTTTTCGGTCATGGGCATCGTCTCGCTGTCTATACTGTTCACTGAGAAGACAAACAAATGTCACTTTTGTTAGACCAACATTGGTTTCCAGTGTTAACACCCTTGAAAAAGTGGCACATAAATGTGAGTATAAAATGAGTTATAAATTATCCACCATAACCTGGTATGGATATGTGAGAAATACTAACTGGGAATAAGGGTTGTTTCTCCTGGGGGAGACGTGATGGTCACAGGTATGTGTGTCCCCATCCCTCCAGTCTGACCAATATTTCTCTTGTTGTCCGAGTCTTCTGGTTTCTCAAGACACCATCGGTTCCCAACTGAAGGCTGATGGGGATTTATAGCCAGTGAATCTCCTCCCATGTCCATGTGCCTGGAGCAGTGAGTCAAACCAAGTTTACACTTAGATGTTTTGGTCATGACTCTGACCTCAAAAGACTGTTCAGTGTTTCTGAACTAATCATTTAAGTGAATAAATTATTATCATTCAAATCCATTCCGTGATTCAAAGCATGTTATTGGTTGGAACAACTGAATACATGGACCCTTCAATGAATAAGTTGATGTTTTAAGTTTGGATTTTTTCAGTGAACTAACTGGAATTTACAAACATTCCAGTTAACAAAATTCCAATTAATTCACTGTGCAAATCCATAGTTAAAACACCAACTTATTCATTGAAGGGTCCATGTATTCAGTTGCTCCAACCAATAATATACTCTGACATATGAATCACTGAACAATCATTTCATTTGTGAATGAGGATGTGCTGACAAATATTTTATGATTATTATGATTCTGAAACACTTTACTGGAACATGGTTAAGTTCTCTTTGTAAACAACTTTGAAACAAATGTGCTGTTCAATTCAAAGAAATAATTTTAAAAAATTACATCTTTTAAAAACTTTTTGAGAAGAAAGTCTAACCTGTGGCTGGCTGACTTGCCATCCTCTTTCTCTCTATTTCCTTGTTGCTCCTCTCCTTCCAGCGTGGACTGAGCTTTACTGGTTCGAGGCCTGTGCCGCCTCCTCCCTCCATTACCTCCATTTTCCCCCCTGGAGCACCTCTCTCCCTCCCTTGTTCCTGATCGTGAGCTTTCCTTCTGCCTGGACCGCCGTTCGCTCTTCCCACCAGCACTGACCACCCCATTGCCTTCCCTGTTATGCTTGTGGGAGTGATGGTGACGATGTTCTCTCTCCCCACCTCCAACACCCTCATCCACTGAGCTCTGATGGTGATGTCTGCGGCCCCCCTCTCTGCTCCGGCTCCTGTCGCTCTTCCCCTCCTTACACCGTGTCCCATCATGCTCCTTACTGCGGCTGTGATGGATGTGATGCCGGCCTTCTTTGCCATGCCCAGTGTCACCGTTTTCATTGGTCTCATTGGAGGGGCGCTCCCTGTGACGGTGATGCTTGCGCGGTGGATGGGACTGCAGGGGCTCCATCACAGGGGCGACTTGTTCCTCCGGGGCGCCACCCTCCCCTTGCAAATCCTGGGGTTTGTCCCAGCCTCTGTGAGGGCTGATGGGGCCGTCACAGCGAGGTTCCACCACCAGAGGACGGTCCAAATGGGTTTTGATGTCAGGGCGGAGGTGAAGATTGGAAGTCAGCCGGGGGTTGAGCTCCTCTTGGTACAATGCCTCGCTGCTGGCCAGCATGTGCTTCCTAATTTGGGTGGTGCGCTGCTCCCACACAGACATCATCTTTAGAGAACGTTGCTGTTCTTTACTAGTGAAGAAAAGATTTAAGGAAACAAATTATTAGCCTTAGACAGACAAAGTTGTATAAAACAATTAGGCATGGTGTTGACATTAGTCTCCATCCATGTCGAGACCCCCTTTCATGATGGTGAATTTGTGTTTGCTTTCACAGAAAAATCCTAATTGATTTAAAAATTGGGTTTAATTTTGGATGGATATAATAGTTGAGACAAGTTCATGCTCCCGAGTGAATGACAAGACCAAGACCATGAAAATATAGTCTTGGACTAAGACTCAAGGACCAAGACCATTAAAATATGGTCCATATGCTCCCGAGTCCATGACAAGACCATGAAAATAAAGTCTTGGATTTAGACAAGGACGAGGACCAAGACCATGAAAACACGGAAGCATGTGGATTGGGTCTTGACTCTGACTGGTACCTTTTCTGGTTCTTGACTTAAACTCAAATGAGCTGGTTTCAACTACGACAGCAAAGCGGAATTATGGTTCCCAGTGCTGCTGGATTAAATATTAGTGTTCTTGGAATGGTGTTTGTCCAAGCAGATTTGAGGACTGGATAAATACTGTTGTATAAATAAAAAGAAGGTCTTTATGGATGCCAGATTACAAAGATAAGTTATGGGCATGCTTTACTCATCCTGCAAATGTTTGTGAATAATGGTTTGGGTCATGAAGTTTAACCATGCATTCTCTACCTGCGTTACACAGTAAGTGCAGAATATTTAGAGGGCTTTGCCAGGTTTAATGACCTAATATCTATCCCTTCATTGCGAGGAATAGTTCACCCACAAAATAACTTTTGTCATGTTTAATCATGCCCATCTCATTCCAAACCTGTTCTTTCAAGGAACACCAAAGGAGGAATTTAAAAAAAAAAAATGTACAAACTGAAAATTCACTTAGATTCAACTTAAAAGAATGATTCACTGATGAATCTGACTTAATTAGTTTTCTATAATGAACTTGCCAAAATACACGTTTAAAAGTTTGGGGTCAGTACGTTTTTATTATTATTGTTATTAATAAAACAAAATGTAAAGAAATTGATACTTTTATTCTACAAGGACACAATAAATTGATCAAAAGTGATAGTAAATATATTTATAATGTTACAAAAAAAGTCTATTACAAATGCAAAATATGTATTTTTATTCATTAAAGAATCCTGAAAAAAAGACGGATGGTTTCCAAAAAAATATTCCACAAAAAACAGCACAACTGTTTACAACACTAATAATAAGAAATATTACTTGATCACCAAATCCGAATTTTAGAATGATAGAATGTTACTGTCACAATATAATTGTTTTACAGTATTTTTGATCAAACAAATTCAGGCTTGGAGGGTAACTTTCAAAAAAATCTTTCCAACCCCAAACTTTTGAACGATTGTGTTTTTGTGTGTGTGTGTATGTGTGTGCATGTGTGTGTGTGTGTGTGTGTGTATTTTTTCCAGGAAACAAAGCTAGTCATATGGATTTGGAACAACGCGAGTGAGAACAACTCATGACAGAAGTCTCCTATATTTCACCTTATTTCTTATCCAATTAGTTAGCATGAAAAGAACATGGATCAAGACAGTTTTGGCTGTAAAGAAAAGTAAAGGAAAAGATTCAGCCTGGGAAAAGTAACAAATCTACGCTTCTCTCTTCTCTACATCACTTTATTCTGAGCACACCTCTAGCAGGCAGGCTGTGTACCAGGGAGCAGGCGTGATGAGTGAACTACAGCAAAGTGTAGACAGGTGATGGGAAAGAGAAAGCTCTCTGAGGCTGGGAGAGAGAGGAGAGACTGATTTGCAGACCCTATTTACTGATAAAGTACTAACAGGGCTTTTGAGGTGTGAAACAATCCTGAGGTCAGACTGTACTTCTTGTGGACTAACAGGACGTGGTGCTGCAAACTCTTTGATTTTACAGTATGACAGGACCTCAAGGTGTAATAATCATTTCCCTTTTCTGTTTACTTTACTTTTGGCCATGCTATTAATAGTAGATAGCAGAGAGATCACAAAAAAATAAATATATACTGTGGCTCTACGGCTCATGTGTGAGATCACTGTGCCACAGTTCTGAAATTTCCCTTTTTCTATTGACATGCATATTAACATAGCAAAAATAAGAACTGAGATGTTCTCAACGTTCTCATACAGTACTTTAAAGCTGCTGTAAACAGTGTTAGCTATCTTGCAAACTTCTGGCTAATCGCTATGGTTTTGCTAACTTGTCTCTGTCTAATAAAAAACATTCCCATCTTCATCAAACTCTGAATTTTAAGTGGGGTATTGACTAAAAATTGCTTAAAACAGCTTTAAAGTGCAAAGAGTGAAATGTTATTGATGAATGATCTTTCATAGTTGGCCAAGGGTTAAAAATGAAATCACAGGTTAACACTGACAAATATGTATGAATGTGGGGCAAGATTCTGGAATGTTCAATATAGTCCACATTGTCAAACACTATGAGGTGCGTCGTGGATGAGCATTAGTCTTTTGTCATACAAATAATCAAAATACGTCCATTCATGTACTGTAGAAGTAGTCATGCCCTGCGGTACCATTACCTCAAGTAGTGATGTGCAGGGGAGCAGACATAACTCCTAAAACACATACAGCACACAGTGAAATACACAGATACACACGGACACGCTAAGAGTCCCCACAGTGCCACAGAAAACAGGTCAGAAGACAAACATTTGAAAACAAAATTAGAAAGGAATAAAGATGTCTAAAAGACAGACAACAGAAGACGAATGATGGAAAAATTAACAGTAACATAGAAACAGTTGAGAAGTGAGATGATGGCAGACTTATCCAGACTCTCTACAAACCCAAAATCTTGAAATCTGAAGCATTACTGGAATAGTTCACAAAAAAAAGAAAAAAGAAAAAAGAAAAAAAAGGGCATCATTCACTCACCCTCATTTAGTTACAAAGCCATATGACTTTTTTCTTCAGTGGAACACAGAAGTTTAATGTGCTAATCACTCTTTTAAATATAAGGAAAATCAATGAGGACTGAGGCTGACAAGCTCCAAAATGATCATGAAATACAATAATAGTGTTCCATATGACTTTTGCGCTATAATTCAAATATGGCTGCTTTGTGCACGAAACAGACAGACTTTTAATTATTACTGACATAAATCTTATTCATTAGTGTTAATCAGAGAACTATTAATATCCGATTGATAAATGAATCAAACAGACCTGTTTTGTGAACTAGATCAATCGATTAATTGAAAAGAACGATTCATTTATGGTTATGATTGATCTGGTTTTCAGAATCAACTCACTGCATCAATTATTTTACAGATAACAGTCCACTGGAGGGAAAATTAATCAGTGAAATCATAAAATACAACTTAATTTGTCTGTTTCTCACATAAACTTAGTGTATGACCTCACATTATCACTTTTTATTTTAGTTTTGTCTTGTAACAGCCACAGTCCTCATTCACGTTCATTAAGTGAAAAAAAAATCACCCTTTTTTGCTCCATGGAAGAACATCAGTCATATAGGTTTGGAATGATATGAGGGTCAGTAAATGATGAAATACTTCCTAAACTGTTCCTTAATATCATCAAAGACTAATTAAACTAATTAATCTATAGCTTGAAAACAGATTTCTTTAAACTTTTCTCTTCTCAAAAGATTAAAAAGTCAATTTCTGTGGTTCAAATTCTATATATTGTATTTAATTGAGTGTCTACTACTGGATTCCTGAGTTCACCTGCTTGTATGTGTGCATGAGTATGAGTGAGTACGTGTGTGTGTGTATGTGTGTGTGTGTGCGTCTACACTCTCGCCGTGGGTTTGTCTGACAGGAGTGCTGACTCATTAGGCACTAACAGTAGCAGAAGCTCTAGTAGTGATGCACATTGGGAAACAGACGGCCGCTTCTAAGAAAACGGCTCAATGCCAACAGCAGCCAATCAGCCTAGCGAACAGTTAATCTAGTATCCAGAAAGTCTTACCCGATTCCTAAAGGAATACGGCAAACATAACTTTAAAAAAGAAAGCGCATGAAGTAATAAATCCACTGATGAAGCTGCAGTAAACTGAAGCAGATTTACACTGATAGCTTACTTTAAGTCAACACTTGTACTTTTTTTACAGCAACACTTTAAGATGGTTTTCATTAATAAGACAACATTTTAACATTTAAAATGGTTTTCAGAAATAAAAGCCATGTTACCCTTCATTCATTGTATTCTTTCTATTTCTTCTACTTATGACCCATATACAATATTTCCTCAGTCATCTGTTAAACTATGAGCTACACTGTGAACGACTCTGGTCAGCGGGACTAGTTCGCCTCTTTGGCATCATTTAAGAGCAGTGTGCTGGGACAGAGGAGAAGAGGAGATTTTAACAGAGAGTAAATGAACTCACGGTGAATGAGCGCTGGAGTTGGAGGAGCTGCATGAAAGAGCACCAGGAAATGGCCTTATAAAACTGCATATGCCAAAAACAAAAACCATCAGAGGGGAAAGAAATAGTTTGGTGGGGGCAGAGTCAGTGGCAGAGATTACAGCTGTCAATTATCTGACTCTAACTCCACCCAACTCATTGGGAAGTACATATCAACAATAGTGTGACTTCAAAACAGAATTTAAAAAAACGAAACAGGTGAGAAGGCATTACAGTATTAAGAAAGACATTCAAAGGTCCCACTTTATATTAGATGGCCTTAACTACTACGTACCTACATCAAAAAAAAAAAAAACAATGTACAATGTACTTGTGTTCATATTGTATTGCAAAACACTGTTGCTGCTGATGAGTTTGGTTACGGGTAAAGTTAGTGACCAGTTTGGTGGTATGGGTAGATTTGAGGGTTAAAAGTGTAATTATAAATATAATTACAGAAATTAATTAAAGACGTAGTTACATGCAGGTATTTTTTTAAAATATAAGTACAATGTAACAACATTTATGTAAACAATGAGTGCATTGTATCAAATGATTAAGTTAAATGCAAGTACATAGTAGTTCAGGCCACCTAATATAAAGTAGTACCCATTCAAATTCCAGGTTTAAAATTAATTAAATTATAATTATATTACATAAAATTGACTTAATTATTCTATTATTCTATTAAATAATAAAATAAATGGATGATTAACACTGGTTAAAAAAGTCTTTTATTATTAATAAACTATAAGTAAATAAATAAATGTTATAAAAAAAATATTATAAAAATCGGTTCGATTTTCTGCGAGATCCTGAAAATCATATGCAGGGCTGTAACCACAATTGATATTGGAATTGATTTAAATTACCCCAATATTCAGAATTGTGGTTGATCCAATATGACTGTATGACTGTTTTCAGTTAGGTTTTTAATACTTCATTTACATCAGATTGCCACAATCACTGTCTTTAGCGACAGTTAAACAATCAATTTAGGTTAAATTGCAAATAACCAAATAAGATTTTAATGGCATGATTCATTTGAGCTAAATATAATTTCCACTGTACATTCATTGGTGTCTAACAACAAGTCTAATCAAACACAGTCAGTAAGGGAGCATCAAAAAAATCCTTAGATTTCCACACCGGCCAGTTGAATCAAGTATACATGTCTTCAAGTATACACGTCAACCAACTATGGATGCAAGACCAACTGCACAGAGAACATAGAGTCCTACAGAGAAATACTGAGGGACCAAATAAAGTGCCAACAGAAAAATAACAAAATAACCAACACACAGAAATGTGCTTACAGAGACAAACAGGAATATGGTTCTTGGGACACATAAAAAAAGCAATGAGAGGACATGATGGGTTGATGAACAGATGTTACAAAGGGTTAGTGAAAGAAGAGAGCAGTACCCCGACTTCAGGTTTAATGCCCTCTGACTTACGCTGTGATGGAAATGTTAGCGGCCGAAATGGGGCTGACCTCCTTTACCTCCTTGGCTTTCTGCAGAGCCAGTTTCTTATTGATGGCCTCCTCCTGCTCCTCCTCATCCTGAGAGAGGAGTAAGACAAAAACAGAGAATGACAGATGAGTAAAAATTTGCATCCCACGTCAAGCAGTGGCTAGCATAAACAAATTAAAATAGTGATGTCCCAGGAGCCTTACAACCCTATGGTGCCATCTTCATGTAACGCTGTAAATCCCATAACGGGCTGAAAGGTTCATTACCTTGAGTTATTGCAGGGCAAACATCAGTCAGATCCCTTACAGACAGTCTTATGAAACTAATAAAATTATCAGTGCATAGAGATAGGATCACACACTCTGTGTACACAATGTGTGAGACTCATGTGGTGTGTGTGTGTGTGTGTGTGTGTAGACATGGAAGGCTGGTACAGAGTGCCAGAAGATAAGTATTGGCATTATATATACATATGCCATATGTAGGACCTAAATATGCCCAACCAACCTTGGTGAGTTCTTGTGCATTGGCAAGGTTATCAACAGCAATGGCCAAAAATACATTTAGGAGAGTGTCTGATCAAATTTGCTTTAAGGAATCTGGGTGAAAGTGGTTATCTAATAACACAGTCAAACATTCAGGTTGTCAAAGTTTTTTTTAACACTGTCGTTCAAACGTCTGGGGTCAGTTCTTTTTTTTTTTTTTTTTAAGAAATGTATATAATTAATACATCTTGGATTTAAAATTTCTATTTATCAAAGAATCCTGAAAAAATGTATCATGGCTTTCACAAAAATATTAAGCAGCACAAATATTTTCAACACTGACAATAATGAGAAAAGTTTCTTGAAATCAGCACCAAATCAGCATATTAGAATAATTTCTGAAGGGTCATGTGACACTGAAGACCAAAACAATGGTTGCTGAAAATTCAGCTTTGCCATCAAAAGAATAATTATATTTTAATTATATAAATAAGTTATTTTAATATTATTACCATTTTTACTGTATATGATCAAATAAATGCAGCCTTGGTAAACATACGAAATGTCTTACAAGCCCAAACTTTTAAATGACAGTGTATTCTCAATCTGACATTATAAGTGCCTCATTCTGTTCTGTGTGATTACTAAAATACAAAATAAACACAAAAATGCATATATAGCATGTAGTATGTAGCTCCCATTTAACAGTAAATAGAGAAACACTTTCATAATGAAAATATTATTTAAAAATCAGCAGCAAAAACAACATTTCACATATCATTCCAATCCTAAGTGTGGGAGAAGTTATTTTTATCATTCATCTACTTATTTAATTATCAAATGTTTGCAATTCCTGTGCATTCTGAAAAATATAGAAATATAGTCACTTTTGTGACATTAGTAAAAAGCACTGTTGCAGAAATCTATCCACATACAATACAAAGGGCTTTATATTTTATGATGAGTGTAATTTCCTTTACTTAATAAAATTGGGCCATTAAAATTATTTAATTCAATGACTATCCTTTCTTTTATATAAAGGATACAGTTTCCAAACAGTGTGAGCACAATGAAGTACACGGAGCAGAACATTCCTCGGTGCACTCCTCCCTGGGATTCGATTCCATGATACATTACTGCATTCCAGTCCTCTCCTGTCAGAATCTGACAAGATAAAATACATTACGTAAATACAAATATCAAAAGAGACCCTTCAGACACATATCACCAGACGTTCAATACCTGAAACACTGTCAAGATAGCAGCTGGGAATGTGTCAAAGTTGGTCGTCGGGGTCTCATCTTCAAAATTAAACCTAGAAGAGAGATGATGAGCAGTGAATCATTTTCTTGGATGAGTCTCATGTGTATGCTTTGGAGCCAGCTTTGCTCTAATTTTCAAAATCTTTCATTTTTTTCAATTTGTTTGCTCACAAAAACAGCAAAAACAGAACTGATGTGTTCCAATAATAATGTTTCATCTGCATATAAAAGCTGAGCTGAATTCTCCACTCTGCATCTCTGGAAATTATAACAAAAACATAATAAATATGCTTTTTTATTTCACCATTCTACACTCTCAGGGGCTCTGCATGTGCCTCATTATTAAAGAATGGGAAATGCTTAAAAAGAAAGAAGAAACATCACAACCAAGTTTGTGTTATGTTATTCTGGAAAATAAAAGTGATTCGTTTTTTGCTCAACCGCCATTCCTCACTTTATTGGAAGAAAATAGTACAATAACAATATAATGAAGAAAACTGAAGTTAATGATTACAAACAAATGAAAAGGTGATTTCTGTATTCAGGAAGTGATTTCTGTATTCAGTGACTCACTACAAACGCATACTTTAACCTGTGCTAACATTTCATATATAAAATTATTACATTGTCATATCTAAAATTGTCATGATTTCATATAAATTTCATTCTTCATACGTTTGCATGACTTGTGGTGATAAAAAAATGGTGATAAATAAAATAAATACAAGTGGATTTTATTTATGCTGTGATGTGCTAGAAAGCCTAGCCCACAGTGAAATCTCATTGGTTCAAAATCCAGCTACATAATATTAATAATAATAATAATAATAATAATAATTATATATATATATATATATATATATATATATATATATATATATACAGTGGGGAAAAAAAGTATTTAGTCAGCCACCAATTGTGAAAGTTCTTCCATTTGAAAAGATGAGAAAGGCCTGTCATTTTCATCATAGGTACACTTCAACTATGAGAGACAGAATGAGAAAAACAAAAAATCCAAAAAAATCATATTGTCTGATTTTTAAAGAATTTATTTGGAAATTATGGTGGAAAATAAGTATTTGGTCACCACCAAAAAAGCAAGATTTCTGGCTCTCACAGACCTGTAACTTCTTCTTTAAGAGGCTCCTCTGTCCTCCACTCGTTACCTGTATTAATGGCACCTGTTTGAACTTGTTATCAGTATAAAAGACACCTGTCCACAAACTCAAACAGTCAGTCTCCAAACTCTACTATGGCCAAGACCAAAGAGCTGTCAAAGGACACCAGAAACAAAATTGTACACCTGCACCAGGCTGGGAAGACTGAATCTGCAATAGGTAAGCAGCTTGGTGTGAACTGTGGGAGCAATTATTAGAAAATGGAAGACATACAAGACCACTGATAAACTCCCTCGATCTGGGGCTCCACACAAGATCTCACCCCACGGGGTCAAAATGATCACAAGAACGGTGAGCAAAAATCCCAGAACCACACGGGGGACCTAGTGAATGACCTGCAGAGAGCTGGGACCAAAGTAACAAAGGCTACCATCAGTAACCCACCACGCCGCCAGGCACTCAAATCCTGCAGTGCCAGATGTGTCCCCCTGCTAAAACCAGTACATGTCCGGGCCCGTCTAAAGTTTGCTAGAGAGCATTTGGATGATCCACAAGAGGATTGGGAGAATGTCATATGGTCAGATGAAACCAAAATAGAACTTTTTGGTAAAAACTCAACTTGTCGTGATTGGACGAGAAAGAATGCTGAGTTGCATCTAAAGAACACCATACCTACTGTGAAGCATGGGGGTGGAAACATCATGCTTTGGGGCTGGTTTTCTGCAAAGGGACCAGGACGACTGATCCGTCTAAAGGAAAGAATGAATGGGGCCATGTATTGTGAGACTGAAAGGAGTAAAAACCTCCTTCCATCAGCAAGGGCATTGACGATTAAACGTGGTTGGGTCTTTCAGCATGACAATGATCGTAAGAAGCATTTCAAGGTCCTGGAGTGGCCTAGCCAGTCTCCAGATCTCAACCCCATAGAAAATCTTTGGAGTGAATTGAAAATCCGTGTTGTCCGGTGACAGCCCCAAAACATCACTGCTCTAGAGGAGATTTGCATGGAGGAATGGGCCAAACTACCAGCAACAGTGTGTAAAAACCTTGTGGAGACGTTTGACCTCTGTCATTGCCAACAAAGGGTATATAACAAAGTTTTGACCAAATACTTATTTTCCACCATAATTTGCAAATAAATTCTTTAAAAATAAGACAATGATTTTCTGGGTTTGTTTTCCTCGTTCTGTCTCTCATAGTTGAAGTGTACCTATGATGAAAATTACAGGCCTCTCTCATCTTTTTAAGTGGGATAACTTGCACAATTGGTGGCTGACTAAATACTTTTTGCCCCACTGTGTATATATATATATATATATATATATATATATATATATATATATATATATATTAGTCTGAAGTCTGTAATATTTATCATAGGTACTCGTTACCTGTATAAAAGACACCTATCCACACACTCAATCAAACAGACTCCAACCTCTCCACAATGGCCAAGACTAGGAATAAAATTGTAGACCTTCACAAGGCTGGGATGGGCTACAGTACAATAGGCAAACAGCTTGGTGAGAAGGCAACAACTGTTGGTGCAATTATTAGAAAATAGAAGAAGTTCAAGATGATGGTCAATCTCTCTCGGTCTGGGGCACCATGCAAGAGCTCACCTAGTGGGGTATCAATGATCATAAGGAAGGTGAGGGATCAGCCCAGAACTACACGGCAGGACCTGGTCAACCATTAGCCAATTAACACACTACGCCGTCATGGGTTAAAATCCTGCAGTGCACGCAAGGTCCCCCTGTTCAAGCCAGCGCATGTCCAGGCCCATCTGAAGTTTGCCAATGACCACCTGGATGATCCAGAGGACGAATGGGAGAAGGTCATGTGGTCTGATGAGACAAAAACACTCGCCGTGTTTGGAGGAAGAAGAAGGATGAGTACAACCCCAAGAACACCATCCCAACCGTGAAGCATGGAGGTGGAAACATCTTTCTTTGGGGATTCTTTTCTACAAAGGGCACAGGACGACTAATGATTGAAGGGAGGATGGATGGGGCCATGTATTGCGAGATCTTGGCCAACAACCTCCTTCCCTCAGTAAGAGCATTGACGATGGGTCGTGGCTGGGTCTTCCAGCATGACAACGACCCGAAACACAGGGCAGGGCAACTAAGGAGTGGCTCTGTAAGAAGCATCTCAAGGTCCTGGAGTGGCCTAGCCAGTCTCCAGACCTGAACCCAATAGAAAATTTTAAAAGGGAGCTGAAAGTCCGTATTGCCCAGCGACAGCCACGAAACCTGAAGGATCTGGAGAAGGTCTGTATGGAGGAGTGGGCCAAAATCCCTGCTGCAGTGTGTGAAAACCTGGTCAAGAACTACAGGAAAGGTATAATCTCTGTAATTGCAAACAAAGGTTTCTGTACCAAATATTAAGTCCTGCTTTTCTGATGTATCAAATTCTTAGGTCATGCAATAAAATGCAAATTAATTACTTAAAAATCATACAATGTGATTTTCTGGATTTTTGTTTTCGATTCACTCACAGTTGAAGAGTACCTATGATAAAAAATTACAGACTTCTACATGTTTTGTAAGTGGGCAAACCTGCAAAATTGACAGTGTATCAAATACTTGTTCTCCCCACTGTACATACACACACACATTAAACAGACATTTTGATTATTTCTAAAAGCGAGAATGTTTTATCTGGTCTTATTGTTTTAAGCAGCTCTGCTCTCTGTTGCTTCACAACCAAACTTATGACACCGTCTCTTTCATCCAGCCCAGATAATGACTTCATGGATCAGACAGTCAGTTTATCATGTCCATCTACAGTCTTAAATATTAATGCGCTATGGAGCTGAAATCGAGTACCAGAGAAGCACAAAAGCAATTTCTCATTTCACTAAGCATAGATCTGAAAAGACTTCACATTTTCACCATCAGCGGGAATCGTCTCTCCTAAAGTTATCCTCACATTGTTATGTTTCAACAATATTTTTTTCATTTCGCACCGACTATTTGTTTATCTAGCACTCTTCTCATTAAAGTAGATCACATGCCAGCATGTTTGCGCATCTAAGCTGATATTTACCTCATGGGAAGTGTGCATAGAGGCAATTCCTCTGCTATAGCATATGATTAATAATTCATGGAAAAGAGAAATGAAAACGTATGGTGTCTGGATCAGCTCAGTCATGTTTGTTAACATGTGGCTGAGGGGTAAATGAAATGGCAGGGCTTAGAAGAGTCACAGATGCTTGTGCAGAGAGGAACGTAAACAATGGGCAAGGTTTTTTTTCCACGTCAAAGGGTGATTTATCCATTTTTAGCGAAAAGTACATCACACAAGTGCTCTGAAAAGTAAAGGGCCTAGATCAACGGTCCTCAACTGGCGGGTCGCAACTCAAAATTGGGTCACAGATCTGTTCTGATTACAGACAGCAGGGGGAAAAACAAGCATAATAAAATGCAACTATATAAATTGTGTACAATTAGGACATCAAATTAAATAAGCATATTTGAGGAGGAGAAATGCTTCCCATATCTTTTGTTGACAGTATTTTGGCACAAATTCATCTGGCTATTGGTAGAATCTAGTCTTTCAATAGTCATTAAATACATATTCACTTATAATCACAGTTTGTGCCATCAACAATTTGTTTGTTCAGTAAATTATTGGCTGCTGAGTCAATTAGAATTAGAAACTAACTACTCAAACTTTAAAAAACAAGTTCCTGTTATCCGAACACTAATCATAAATATTGTTTATGGTTACATTAATAACTTCCGTTGTTTAATTTCTGGGAAATTATTGTTTACCTATGCATGATAAACTATTCAGGGACTGTGTTGGCTTGTAAAAGTTGGCAGTGTAAAACCTAAAGCAAAAACAAAAGCAAGAACATGGTACTTACTGTCCTCCAAAGAGCTGCATCCCCAACAAAGCAAACACCACAATGAAGAGGAACAGCAGGAACAGGAGACTGATGATAGACTTCATTGAGTTGAGTAGAGACACCACCAGATTACGCAGTGAGTTCCAATACCTACAGAAATATTCCATAATAACTACAGCATTAATACAGCCACATCATGAATTGGAGTGCTTGTTATTCCTCGGGATACACCTTAATTTGAAACTGTTAACCAATCAGAATCAAGAATTCAAACATGTCTTGGTATAAATATGATCAATTTAGGACATTGATATGCAGAGCACCAAAGATGAACAGGTAATTTCCATCTCTTACTTGGTAACCTTGAATATCCTCAGCAAACGCAGCGCTCGCAACACACTAATGCCAAAAGAGGCTCCTGGTTTTACGGCTGCCCAGATCACCTCGAAAATGCTACCCACAATCACCTAAACACACCAAAGACAACACAAATACACTAGGCACATCTTATATTTTAAAGAAGCTCACTTATAGCAATTAAACAATAACATCCATGAATCTATCTATTCTCAAAATCGCTTGTCCTATGTAGGGTCATGCTGGAGCTTTTCCCAGCATCAAAGAGTGTAGGCAGGGAAAGACCCAGGACGGATGGCCGGCAGAAATTATTTCATAAATTATAATTATAAATATGATCATATATATCATATATAATCAGCATTCAATTTCTCCTAAAAAACAAAACAAGAATTGACTTTTGCTTCATATAAGTCAGAACCCCTGGTTGGTATTGACTGAAAAAGGAACATGTAGTTGGTCCCACATATCATTTGTATCTGATGGCATGTTACTCACCCCAAAGTCAAAGCAGTTAAATGAGGAGTGAAAGTAGGTCCTTGGCCCGAGGCCATACATTTTCAGACTCATCTCTATTAGAAACAGACCAAGGAACACAAACTCCGCCAAATCTGTATTTAAAAAAAAAAAAAAACATTCATCAAAGGACTGTAAGTCATATCACTTATCATTTATATAAGACCACTAAGTCAAGCTAACAGTGAAAGATGTAAGAACCTACTGACACTTTTTAACCTCATACTTTGTTGCTTCTATAACAGGTTTCAAAGTAACATGTCAGTTAATACAGCTGAAGAATAATCATCCAGGCCACCAAAGTGGTCCGAAGGTACTAAGTCAGATTGGTGTGGCCTCATTAGTAAAGAACTGGGCAGGTAAACGAAAGGTTGCACATTTAAACCTTAAAAGGGGCAAAACGTAAACGTCTCTATTATGTATGTAACCCTTATTCCCTGAAGGAGGGAATGGAGGCGTACGTCAGAAGTGAACCGACGAATTGTGATATCGCATGAGAGCCCAATTCGTCGGTTCACTTCTGATGTACGTCGAACGTGACTGACTGAAATGGAACTTCATCAGATTGTGCCCCTGAACAAGACCCATAAATCTCTTTGGGGAGTTGTCCCTACAATAACTGTATTGTTTGTGGTCTTGGATAAAAGCATAAATGCAAGTTAATAATTAGTAGCAGCTGGCATGGAAGCAGGTAAATGTAGGAGGTGGGGCAATGCTCTTTTGTCATATTTGGCACCAACCTGGCACAGGGGACTCTAAACTGTGTGGACTATAACTTGAGAGAACAGATTTCATCCCTGATGTGGATCCCAACAAGCGGACACACTTTTTTTTTTTAATTTTTCAGAGCAGTTTTAACAAGAAAAATACCATGATTCCAATAAACGTCATACTTTCTATTGCAACAATATCACGGTATGAACTGTATAGGTAATCGATCAGACAATATGTGGCGCAGAATGAATGTTCAGGAATTACTTTAATAAACATAAAATATAACACACCTAGCATAACTTTACCATTCACGTTAACATGAGACCTGAGGAAAATGAAGTGAGGAAAACTGAGGGCTTAAATACACATGGAAATATTATTAATGGAACAGGGAACAGGTGTGAACTAATCAGGAAACATAACAACAAAAAACGAAAACAGAACATGACTGTGACATCTATATACACTACAATTCAAAAGTTTGGGGTTGGCAAATTTGTTGTTGTTTGTTTGTTTTTGAAAGAAGTATCTTAAGCTCACCAAGGCTGCATTTATATGATCACAAACACAGCAAAATTGTAATATTGTTATTTAATTTAAAATAACTGTTTTTAACATTTTAAAATGTAAATTTTTCTTGTGATGGCAAAGCTGAATTTTCATATGGTGTCAAACGCAGCTTTACTAAGCTCAATGGCTAGGCTGTGACATAAACAAAACACTATTGGCTATTTTAAAAAGGGGAGCTGCCTGATATGTCCCGCCCTGTTTTCCTGTTTCAGTCGAAATTATGTCAGCACATTGATAACGCTGTGCTTTTTAAAGCACTTTAGTTGGACTTTAAGAAACATAGCCCAGTCACAAAAAGGTCAGCTTTATTCAAATTCAAAGGTTAAAAAGTAAAGCTAATTTGAGTAAAATTGTAAGATTTATTAATAATGCAAATACAAGGAGCATAGTACTTAAAAGCAATTGTTCTGCATTGATTTTTTTTAAGGTTTTTTAAATTACTCCCAATGCGCCTAAGCCATGTTCAAATATAATTCACATAAACCTGTGATCCTCCAGAGAGCTGCAGTGATGTTTTAAAGACGCGGTTCACTTACACAGTGCATATGTGAGCCCGTTGGGCTGGTCGTAGTGGACTATAGCCACACACAGTGTGTTCAGTCCCACTATACACAAAACGGTCCAGTAGAAGCTCTGGGCCTTCACCATACGTCGGATGAAGAAGCGAAACCTCTTCTCTTTTCTGCGGAAGTACGACGAGCTCTCGTTCTTGCTGCTCTTCACACTTGTACGGGTGAATGGAGAGCCCTGGGGAGCTGTAGAGAGAGAGAAAGAGAGAGAGACTGTTTCTGACGTTCACAACAGTGCACAGATGATGGAGAGGAGAGGGTTTCAACAGATTTTAGACATCCATCTATTCATCCATCCAACTTTTGGTCATTATTCCCACATTTGTTTTGAATTTGCTTATTTTATTCCATTTTCTGTGCTAATTTTGGGAGAAAGCCCAATGAGAGTTTGAAGGTCACGGGCCTGGAACTTACCGACTGATGAGATGTCAGTGAAGTGGTCTTCTCCTTCTTCTGCATTAATGAGGTCATTTTTGCTCTTCTTGGCTCTCTTCAATACTAAATATGTTGGAAAGCAAATAAATGAACAGTAGTAGTGTATATATATATATATATATATATATATATATTCTTTAATATATGTTGGTAACACTTTATTTTGATAGTCAACTTATAAATTATAGTATTAGTAGACTGCTTAATATATGCTAACACATTATTTTGTATTGTGTATATAATATAATATATATATATATATATATAAAATAACACGAGGATTTTAATGTGCATCAGAGATGGATCTTCATTTCTATGTGCAGTGCAAGAAACCACAGGGAAAACGGTACGAGCCTGACAAGTGTTGCCAGACCTTGCAAGCAAATCAGCGAACAAGAATAAGCCTATAGAAAAATTAAACGGAATTGTTTTATGCTGAATATCAAACTGAAATATCAAGAGACCCAAGCCGGCTCACTTTAATATCACCATAAACTTGATCGCTGTGAGACAAGCTGAAACAACAACCCCAAAAATGCTTCTAATAAGTGGACATGGCAACATTGCAAGAGTGCGCTCTGTGAAGCAGCCTTTCCAAGCATAAGAAAAACACGACACCTCCATCGACTATGCTTTAGTTAAAAATGCTGAACATAATGAGTCTTTTGTCGTTGTAATATTTCTTAGGTCAGAATAGCATATAAAAAACATGCGATACGCTAGAACGTTAGTTTTTATGATTACCATGGTGTCAATCATCGCAGTTTCGGGAGTCGTGTTCTTTACACACATGATTTCAATGTGTGATAATTTAGGGAACTCAACTCCCGCATTTAAATGCGGTTGTCACTCCTGAAACAGTACAGTGTGCAAGTGGCCAATATGTAACTTTGCAAGAACAGTACAAGCCAACTTATTCTATTAACCCTAATCCTAACCCAAACACTCTACTAATACTCTATTAAGAATTAGTAGGCATATAGTTGTAAAGTTACTTAGTAGATTAAAGCGGACTATCAAACTAAAGTGTAACCATATTATCAGTTATTATTTATTAGTAATAATTATTAAGACTCAATCTCTTCTGCTCACATAATTTACATATATCATAATTAATTTTTCAATGATTACCTGGGTTGTTGCATTTCCTTTTGTACCAAGCACCATCCTCCTTCTCCTCTGCATTTTTATCTTCTTCAGCAAGCATGACTTCCTCTGAGATAAAGAATATAGTTTACTACTCACACACTGAGATTTGTGTCATGATTTATAATCTGCATCAAGCATCTAAACGAGAGCCTGAAACTTTGTTGTGCTGTTGCCAGGGAATTGCTAGAGTGTTCTGGTTGGTTTATAGACAGTTACATGTGATAAAAGGTAGACAAAAGCGACCACTATAATACTTTTTGTAGCCTGATGCCACACACAGTAATCACTGCTGTCACTGGACATCGGACTAACATCCAGCAGGAGGCAGGAACAGCAGTGAACACTGTATCGCCCAACATATTAATGTTTTAAACTATGCAGTGAAGATCTAACTGACTATAATGGCTGTAGCTAGATACATGACAAAGTCAAAGCACATGTAAGCTGTTAATTCCAGGTTTTTAAACATTAAAGCCAAGGCCACCATGGAAGAGTTTCGGAAATCACCTCTCTAAGCCAATTAAATCCCCATGGAAGAGCTCTAGTGGGCTTCTGGGAAACAAAAGCTGTGACAGAGCTAATTAACCCCTGAGCTGATGGAAGATCAGACGTTTTACAAGAAACCACCCTAAAAGAGGAGCTAAAGTATTAGATAATAAATGAGGCAGAACTATAAAAGACCAAAAACATCAACATTTGCAGAACTGAAACTTTCATGTCATCCATTTTTTTCCTTCATTTTTGTTATGATAATTTGTTGCAATCTAACATGCTTGTTTCACACATCCTACATATATGTCTACATAGGAAATCAAGTGAGTATTTGCACTTATAATTGGCCTTAATTGTAAAATGGTTATTGGAAGTGAACCACTGGGAATTATTACATTACATTTACAGGAAGAGTGTCACATTTACCTCCAAATGGAACTGAACCCAAACCCAGAGTGTAGTTTAATCAGGTTAACTCATCTGGAGTCAGTCATATTTACTGAATGGAAAGTGGAAACTTTGTGCCAAGCTTTACAGACAAATATTTCAAAAGATATTACTTTTGTGAGTGTTTGCAGGATGAACAGGCCAATTGATTGTAATATTAATTCTGCTACATAAAATTTATTAAACAGTAGTTGATTACAACTGACCCAAATAGATATAATTAATTATACAATGTTACAAAAAATGCTTCCTATTGATCAATGAACCCTGAAAAAAGTATGAGGATTTCCACAAAACTATTAAGCTGGGATCATGTGACACTGAAGACTGAAGTAATGGCTGCTGAAAATGTAGCTTTGCTATCACAGAAATAAATTACATTGTAAAATATATTAAAATAGAAAACAGTTATTTTAAATTGTAATCATATATCACAATACCACTGTTTTAACTATATATGTTTAATCAAATAAATGCAGCTTGCAGCCTTAGTGAGGATAAAGGACCTCTTTCAAAAACATGAAAAAGCCCCCCCCCCAAAAAATGTTATAGTAGAGTACAGTAAATTTATACAGCAAATATATTTTCTGCTGATTTCAGTAAGTGACTAAAAAAAATTGTTCTTTTCTGAAACTCTACAGCAGTTTCAGGGATGCAGCATCAGAAGGTGTGAAACAGGTTAAAATCCTATGACCTAAGACCATTACTAAACTGGCCCCAGATCAGTGCAAATCTACAGGCAAAAAAAGCTCCAACACATTGACTGAGTCCCGGCGCAGCGGCTGATGAAAGAGCTGTTACAGGTTGTCATGGGACAAGACTGAGGGTATGAACCAGCTGGTGGAGCGAGTGGAAGGCTATTTGGTTGCCATGGAGAGAGGAAGAGCTGAGCAACAGACAGGCACAGATACATCAGCTCCCATCGAGGCCGAGCAGAGATCCGGGAAGCAAGTGTGATAAACAGTCACGGGAGGAAAAACACAAGGGGACGAAATGCTCTCTAGGGAACCGTCCGAGTCCTTCTGGTGGTTGCGATGTAGATCATTCTCAGGTCTTGAAAAACGCATGAATGTCTCTGAATTTAAAAGATTGGTTCTGCTGTGATTACTGTAAGAGTTAATGGATATATTGTTCATTTTTAGAGACTGACCTGCCTTGCAGATCCACTCCAAGTAACCGGTCAGCTCCCTCTCTATCTGCTGTTGTCTTCGCAGCTTCAGGAACTCCTGCCTTTTCTCCACACGCTCTCGCTCCTTTGCAAACTCCCTGCGGGGACAAATACACATACATACACATCCATGAATGCACTGTACTGCACAGAGGTATCAGGAGTCCTGTTCTTCGGCACAGGTTATGTGTGTAAGAGCACGTGTGTGTGTTTATCAAAGAGTGAAATCTCATAATATAGTAATACGGTTTATCCATAAAAACAAATGACCCTATTGATGAGACCGAAAGGTTCATGGTTGAGAAACAAAAATGAATTAGAGAAATGCACCAAAATGAAACATTAGTGAAAAGAACAAATACAAGGTGCGGCGTTCAGATTTGCAAGAGCTGTAGAAAAATCAATGTTTTAGAATCAATAAAACAACAGCTAAAAGTCTACGGTTTATGCCTCACTTAAAGCTGAAGTATGCAATTTTTGTTTAAGAGTTAAAATGATTTCTCCTATGCCAACTTAATATGCAAAGTCAGGTGAGCAAGCCATTTTTATACTTTCTTTTTAAAATAATAATTGTCAAAATATAATTCCAGGGCAATGAATTAACCAAGCCACCTATTGAAGTCAACAAATCTAGATCAATAAATAGGTTTGTAGACCTCAATAAAAACACTCAATCCATGTCATAAATATTGTTATACAATACAATACAATTTAATAATATACATTATTGTTAAAAAAAAATGGAGTTTCTAGATATTTTTTTTTTTATGTTTTTGAAGTCTCTTATTCTCACCAAGGGTGCATTTTTTTAATCAAAAATAAAGGAAAAAAGTAATATTGTATAAATGAAAATATATTTTAACAATGTAGAAGCAATTTAATGCATTTTTTCTGAATAAAAGTATCAACCCAAAAAAATCTTCTTGACCACAAACACTGAGCAGTAGTGCAATTAAATAAATTAATTTAAATAAATAATAATTTATAAATATTAATATAAAATAATCATCATCATCATCATCAATTAAAACCAGGTGTTTAAACCCATCAAAAATTCATTATTTTTGCAATTCGAATTGATGATGGTAATGGTGCACTTCGAATTTAACAAAACGTGAGGGATGTGACGCCTCTTGAATCAAGATTTTACTTCATGCTTGAGAATCTGATCGGAGCAGGGAATGTGAATTCAATTCAATTTTAGTCTATGAAAGTCAAATGGATCCCAAAACAACCACCCATTTTATTTCACAGAAGAAAGAAAGTCATAGATGTTTTAAAACAACATTAAGTGGATGCATTAATGTTTGGGGGGCAAACTATCCCTTTAAGAACCTGATGCTGGGCACTAGCACCCAAAACACAACATACGCTGGATTTCAGTAGGATTCCCATACTACAATGTGGAGAAAGTCCTTTTCTTCTCCCCTCCCTGCATTGCAGTGGCAGTGTGACGTGACAGTGAGTGTGTGAATATTTGTTTGTGAGCGTGTGACAGACAAGGGGGAATACTAACCCTGCGGCAACATCTACAGTATTTCTCTCTCTCTCTTTCTTCTCTTAGACACACACACACACACACACAAATACAAATACTCAAGTCCATGAACTAAAAACGGACTCCAATCCATTGTACTTCTCTCTCAGCATGAAAGCAACATCTTCCTCATAGAAGAAACTCGACTAGTTTGAGCACACAAATACTGAAAACACACACAGAGGCAGATGCACAGAAAGGACTAGCGATGCTGCATCTCAGCATGTTTTTTTTTTTTTTTTGTAAGAAACAAAGGTGCTGTTACACTTTGCAAGAAGAAGCCCCTCCAGAGAAGACTGAAAAGAGTTACACAACTAAAAGCAACAAACGATTCTCTAAAGAAGCATTTAAACCTCTCCGGTACTGATGAAAATGATTCTGTGATGACGTAAATACTACAGAAAAAATAAATGTAACTTCTACATTGAATAAGCTAGTTCAGGTGAGAAATAACTAAATTCTATATTAGTACTCAATTCAAGCTTGTAAAAATTAAACTTATAAGTCTATTTTCCTTGGAATTGTTTGTTATGTTTTCAACAAATTTTCGAGTAAATATCAAAGTTATAAAATTAAGTTTGATTGAGCTATGTGCACCTCGCACTTTCTTTATGCAAAATTTTCGGACCATGAGTGAGAACAACACCTACTGTATCTCTAGACATGTTTTAAATGATTTTTTTAAATCTGAAAACTGCAAAAAGCAACAAAATTGTCAAAGACATCCATTTAGCGCATATTTAGCTCACATATGAAAAGAACTGAAAAACTGCGCGGTTTGTTCAATTGATACGGTTTGTTTGTTTTACTGACTGCGAAATTGCTTCAGATGATTCATTGAGAGCGTGGTCCAAATGAATGATAATCATTTTTATTTATTATTTAATTAAAATGTTTACATAGTATATCAAACTAAAAATACAAAGAAAAACAAACTATACAACCCTAACAAAACTAAACAAAAAACAAAACAAAACACAAAACAAAATCTCTAAAGACCATTATGACGCATATGACCAATTCACCGAAAAAAAGAATAGACTCAACAGAATGATTAATTCATGAATGATTGGAATCGCTAGTTCAGTCAACATAAATACGGGAATAACTGCTGAAAATTCCCCTGGAAAACATTGTTGAGGTCAGTCAGAGCGCTCAGAGTGTACAGCTGCTGGCACCACTGGTATTAAATGTTTCTAAAGCATACACTCTAAAAGCATGGCTTACTTCAGTGCTACATTGTTTGAGTACAATTAACAAACAAAGAGTGAGAACAGAATATTACAAAATAAACTTCATATGAGTAGAAAGTAGATAGTCAAGTAGATTTTACTTAATTCCATACATGTGAAATTTACTTTAAAAATCTGAGTGTAAAATATTAAGCAAAGTTAAGTAAATTTTACTTTTTGTTTTTTTTTCTGGCTCCTGTCTTTATCAGTGGTGGATGTAGATACACAATATCTCCGTACTCCATAATATAAGTTTTTTTTTTTTTATCAATATTGTATATCTAATTTTACATGGTGATTTGTCCTATTTTCACATTTAACTTTTAAATTAATACTCACTTAAAATTCATCTTTAAAAAACAAAAATAATCTTTATCTATTTTCATACTGTAAATTACAAGGCAGTGATGGCCTAATTCCACTTGTTGCAATTAAAAAAATATTGATTTTTGTTTTGCTTTGTTCAGATGAAAATAATTTTAATATCAACCATTTATCAGTTAACTACAGGTGAAGCTGTGCTTTCTGTTTCTGTGTTAAAGCAAATATTACTGGTACTTTAAATATTTAATAGGGCTGCTCAATACAGTTAACATCAAAAAGCCATTGGGAGGTGAGAGAGATCAAAATGAAATGGTTATGAATTGGCTTCTTGCAGGATTCCTGCTGCCCAACTATCCACTGAGAAAATGACACAGCTGCGCAACTCTCCTCAAACACCCACCCCAGGGCAGTCCCCTCGTCTCTCTATGAGGCTTCAGAACGGCCTTTTGCTTTGAAAGCAGCGTGGTCAGACAGGTGAACTGACCCCCCGGTCCTCGCACACATACACACAATCTTGAGAGACAGTCTGCACCATGGCAACCAGTGCATCAAGGACTATAGGCTGGTTCACACTGCCCCAACAAACACCAATATTTCAACACACTATACATTTTTTTTAATACTTTCATTCAGCAAGACTGCATTAAATTTATCAAAAGTGACAGTATAGAGACAGAAGATTTCTATTTTTAAAAAACGCTGTTCTTTTGAATTTCCTATTCATCAAACAACCCTGAAAAAACGAATAAAAATATTAATCAGCATAACTGTTGTTCACCATTTATAATACTCTGTAAAATTATATATATATATATATATATATATATATATATATATCTGAGAAAATAAAAATATATCAATATCTAAAAAGACAGATAATGCTTAATGCATAAAAAGCATTAAAAAATGTATTAAACCCAAATTTTTGAATGATAGTGTATTTCATATTTTTTATGAATGCAGGCAGCTTTATGATGTCATATTAAAGAGTACATGCAATATTTGGGATTTTAAAAACAATTTCACACTACAAGACCATTTAAAATAAACTAGTGAAGGCAAAAAAGGGGCATTAATGGTGAAAAACAAACTGACCAATTTTCCATATAATGTAATGTAATATAATATGATATAGACAACTAGACTTATATATTAAGTCTACTTTAAGTGACAGAAAAACAACTTCACATAATGAGTCAAAGTCTTATGCACCAGCGAAGTGGAGAATTTCCGAAAAATCTTAAAAATCTCCTCTTATACCTTCACTTTTAAACCACAAGGAAAATGACATAGCTAAAGAATCCTGTGCCATGCCTTTATGTAACGCTTTATTTTAGCCTAATTAAATCTGCTTCTAAGCTCCCACCATCCTTTGCGGCCGGTGGTGCGTAGACATTTCACACTTCAGAAGGAGTTTGTAGAAAGCGTTTGGAAGTGTGATAATTTGGGGGCTGCACAGCACTCAGGAACGCACAATACTCTTGAACTGGATTACCATGGGGACAAATACACCATTAGAGAGCCCTCACTACTCGTAAAAACATACCGTACAATCCCTGTACGGTAAAAACTGCACAAATATTCTGTCACTTCCATACACACAGATACAAACATCCTTGAAATGTACTGTGCACATGGACATTTTCTGGAAGTAGTAACCCTAAAAAATAACTTTTATGCAAATTCTCTCAAGAATGTGTCTTTGAGGGCCTGTTTCACCTTTAAATCTTGAAAAAAAAAAAATTAAAATGAATAAATTTCACATTGAGAGAGTGGTGACTGATAACATTACTTGAAGGACGACATGAGAGCATAAATATTAAGAGAGGGAGAAAGAGAGAGAGCATGTGGGGACTGAATGAGCATAGAGGGAAACGGTGACAAAGTTCATCAGCATTATAACCACTAAGAGTTACACAGAGTTTGGGTATTTACTGCATTGTACAAACTACAAACAAATATAAAATAGATTTTTCAATCTCATGTGTGTCTATCCACTAAAATCTCAATAGTATCTCAAACTATGCTCAAATACAAAAGTTTGCAGTTAAATATGTAATCATTTCATACTAAAATAATATAATACAGGTAATTCAATATGAGCTCAAAATTTCTCAAAAACACCAAATAATCTGAACAATGCTACCCACATGAAATGTATAACTGCAAAATCTTACTGTACGTCAACATTTTTTTTATCTTGCATATTGTAAACTATACACTCAAAAGGTTTGGGGTCGGTAAGACTTTGTAATGTTTTTTGGTACTTCAGAAATATTTCTTATCACTGTGCAGCAACATGTTTTTGAGAAACTATGAACAGGATTTGGTGATGAATAAAAAGGTTCAAAGAACAGCATTTAGTTAAATTCAATTCAAGTAGCCTATCCATTTCTCTTTAAAAAAAAAAGACCCCGGACTTTAAATTTCCTTTACATAAATTTCAAGAACTGTGATCCAAGACTGATATTTGCATTAAATTAGTTGCCATTTTTTTCCATTAAAAAAGTAAATAATATTTAATTATATTTAAAATATAAATAATTTATTCACTAAAGCCATTGTAAGTTCATGAGAAGATTCACCCCCCCCCCCCAAAAAAAAAAAAAACAGAGAGAGAGAGAGAGAGAGAGAATGAATCTGTCAACTAAAGCCTTCAAAAATGTCAAAGGACGTTAGAGTCCCTCTGAAGGAGCAACAAGAAATATGTAATGGCAAACGACAGCAACACAGACATGAAGAGCCATTCAGTGAAATAAAGTGAACATTAGATTGAGGATTTGCAGGAAATCATAAATTCTAATCCCACCAGCAGCTAGAGTTTACCACAAAGTATTCATCCAGAGACCTTCCATTAAAACAATGTGTTTGTGTGAGCGAGAGAAAGAGGCAAAGAGAGTGAGAGTGAGAGCAAGAGAGGTAAAGCATGAGGGGAAAATAAAGATGCTTTAGTGTGAGCGTGCGTTATTTGTTTTATAGAGAGTGTATGTGGCTTTTGGCTCAATCACAATTGATGGAGGAAAAACCTAATGGTGACCAATATTACATTGGCAAAATAGAGCTGCCTAATCAAATTGAGAAGCAGGGCTCTACTGCACTTAACATGGAGTCTACTCTATATAAGCATACGTCATAGGTGAACAGATTCCAAATTGTTGGACAGAAATTATTTAATGGGGCTTTCAATGGTTTAGGAAAGCCCATTTATTTCAAAAGAGCTATAAGCCCACCAAATAGCTATGACACATCCATTTAAGATGCATAATTTTAAAGAACGCTGTTTGATCGCTTCCAATACAAGTTTAAATGGTTACTATACTTTGTATTAGCTCCAAAATGTTTAAATGTATGTTTACAGCCAATCAAGGAGAATGAATTCTGAAGGCAGACGATTAGTTAAGCAGGTTATGTGAAGTTTGCATTCCTCTCCATTGAGACGTGTCGAACGGATAATCATATAATAAAAGAAGCAAGCCAGGGTCCTTTCAACTCATGAACTGAAATTTGAATCAAATTGACAGAAAACATTCTACATAACCTTACTTAAATTCATAATTAAGTTACAGAATTGAAAGCACTCAAACAAATAATTAAGTAAACAAAATGGATGTCATTTCCAGTTTCCACCATCTTATCACTAATGACTAGAGCTGCACGATATAGGAAAAAACGGTAACACTTCACAATAAGGTTCATTAGTTAACAACATTAGTTTACATGAACTAATAATGAACCACACTTCTACAGTATTTTTTTCATATTTGTTGATGTTAATATCTACATTTACTTATACATTATTAAAACCTTGTTAACATTAGTTAGTGCACTGTGAACATTAACAAACAATGAACAACTGTATTTTCAGTAACTAACATTAACAAAGATTAGTAAATACAGTAATAAATGTATTGTTCATGATTAGTTTGTGTTAGTTAGTAGATTAACTAATATGTAACTAATTAACCTTATTGTAAAGTGTTACTGAAAAAACTTACATTGCGATATTTTGTTTTTCTGCGATATATATTGCGATATGAAAACAAAAAAATCACCAGATGACTTGAATAGCTCTATTTGGATAGAATTGTTCATTCTAGGATGACTGGGGTGATTTTGTAGGTGAGTGAATACGCATAGAAAATAATGAACAAATTACAAGATAGATATAGATAAATATAAATAGTGCTTTATATAGAAATTGAATAATCAAATGTAAAATAACACTGCATAGTCTCATTGTATAAATGAAAAATAATTAATCTGTGTTAAAACTACAGAAGTGATAGAAGTGATATTCTCTTTGTCTTTTGTTGTTTGATTAAGAATGTTTGATGACACAGAAAGCAGCAGGGGCCGCTGTCACTTTAAGACCGAATGCGTGGCACAGATCCAAAATACTGTTACACATCTGGTTTTCTTTCTCAATTGTTTCATTCACCTAAGCCATAAGTAACTGTGTTTTTTGTTTGTTTGTTTTTTGCAAGCATGTGTCCGTTCAGACACAAATAGATACAGAAGAGAATGGCATTCAGTGTTCACAGCTCTGTGTGTGTGTGTGCCTGTGTGTGTGTGTGTGTGTGTGTGTGTGTGGGCGGGTATTCCCTACGTTATGGGGACCAAATGTCCCCACAGGTATAGTAATACTAGTAAATTTTGATCTTATGGGGACATTTTTTGGTCACAAGCTTATAAATCTTTTTTGAAAATCTAAAATAGCAGAACATTTTCTGTGATGGGTAGGTTTAGGGGTAGTCGTGGTGTAGTTTGTACAGTATAAAAACCATTACGCCTATGGAATGTCCTCATAAAAAATGAAAACACAACATGTGTGAGTGTGTGTGTGTGTGTTTGTGATTTATGAGGACACAAATTTGTATAATGACATGGGTATGACACCAGTATTTCAACTTAAACGTGAAATATGAGGACATTTCATGCGTCTTCATATTTCAAATAGCTTTAAAAACATACTAAACAATGTTTTATTAAAAATGTAAAAATGCAGAATGTTTTCTGTGATGGGTAGGGGTAGGGGTAGTGAAGGGGGACAGAATGTACAGTTTGTACAGTATAAAAACCATTACGCCTATGGAATGTCCTCACTTTGATTGCAAAACAAAACTCTGTGTGTGTGTGTGTGTGTGTGTGTATAAAACAGCCGCATGTTCAGAATTAAATTCTCTTTTGTGTCTATGTGCACTCAAATGGTATAAATATTACTTGAATGTTTAAACTGATAGGACCTAAAACACAATCAAATGATTAACTTTCATAGTATGATGGTCAAACTTTACAATTATTCAGAGAATCACCTCAGTTTTTAACCGTGGTGTCTGGTCCGTACGGATTAACAATCCCTATAGTAGACATCCTGCGATGTGACTATCGTGGATTCGCACATCGTGATATTGATGCTAAAACAATACCTTGTGCAGCCCTACTAATGACTATAACATCATTTTTATAGCAACCTCAGGCTAGGAGTTTATTGTCAAGAAATACTGAGTACATTATAAGATGCTTTTTAAGAATCCTGAATAAGGTTAAATTCCAGAGAATTCCCCCGCAGTTGGAACTAATTTGATGACTCTGATTTCAGACTTACCCTGACAGCACCCCCAGAACCAAGTTGAGCATGAAGAAAGAGCCAATGATGATGAGTGGGATGAAGTAGAGCCAGTTCCAAGTGTTCCCTAAAGCATCGTTGGCCTGCAATGAGACAAAAGTTATGAAAGCAGAAACTGAGAAGGAGCACAGGTACAGAGAGAATTAAACATCAGTGCGAGAAACACAGAAGAACCTGCAGGAGAACAAATCTCCAAAGGCTTCCCACAGCCTTGAAATCCTTCACTAACAAACCCTGTAATATTCTCTTAACACATTTCATGATAGCACATCCATATCTATACAGCTGTAATCCTTTTCATTGTCCAGATAACTGCTTTTTTCAGGCTAAAAAGGACATGAAAAGCAATCTACTGGTCATCGCTCTGTGAAGAAAGACTAGTGATTGAGACTGACAAGAGTTTCACCATGCAGCACATACAACACTGGGCCATTCACAAAGTATTTATGAAGCACGCAAACACAAGATTTCTCCTAGTGGTCATTTATTCGCAAATTGCTCTCACATATTGTCTGTAATTGTTAGGGGATAAGGAGAACGCTGATTCAGCACACACATACAGATCCTCAAACCCCCTCTACTCTCTTACACAGCTGTTTCTACGGCAACCAGCTCATCGTGCCTACCTCTGTCCCTTTATCTCTCTTGCTTTAGCTTTAAAATTGCATTTTTGGCAAGAGGAATAAAGCAGTCAGAGCCAAATTCCACTGCTGCATCTCCGGTCTTCTGAGTATTAAATTTATTACAGTGCTGTAGGGAATTTGTCTGACTGACTTTTTCTTAATTATAATTTATTTATTACAGCTAAAGTCTATATCGGTTACTGTTTAATGCATCTGAATGAAAGATGACAGCACAATAGTATCTCTTCAGCAAAACACTTTTGTTTTAAAATGAACAGACTCTGAACCCTGTCCAGTGCAGGGTAGGTTGCCAGATATTGCCATCCTTGTGGTTTGAAAGGAATGGTAGTGATTCATCTTTTAAAATTGGATGAACGCCATCTGACATCAGGAAAAAAAGAAGATGTCACTGAAACAGTTTCATCACATTCTGAGGGTGCATGAAACAATGTTGAATCGCCTACACTTCCTATAAAGCCTGAAAATTGTTCTGACATACTAAATGGATATGTGTTTCGTTCAGCACGCGAAATGCTTGACATTGCCTCAGTGGTCTGTAGTGTTTTCTGCAGCCCTTGGATCACAGGTCTGAGCTCCCTCGGGTGATATGGGGATTGAAGGAATGCTGAATGCAGACTTCACCAGATTACCACAGTAATGACAAGAGCATCTGCTAACCAGACATGAGAGACAGTATAATGTTTAAGCAATTTAACCTGGGCCAATTATCCAGTGCTTCCAATCAAACTGCCATACCACATTTTATGAGGTGTGAATACATCTGCTATTAAAGAGACAGCTCACGCTAAAAATGAAAATTAAGTCATCATTTACTCACCCTGGTGTTGTTCAAATGCCATATGCCCTTTTATTTATTTTATGGACCACGAAAGGAGAATTAGTAAAAAAATATCCAGCACTTGTTCATATAATGGCAGTGAATGGTGACCGGCATCAAGCTTTTTTAAAAAAGACGATCACAAAATGATCCCATGCTGTATATTTCAAATGTTCTGGAGGTATAGGGTTTGGTAAAAAGCCAAACGAATTTCAGTGTATTATGTAACAAAATTCTTTACCTTGGCTGTTGAGTTCATGAGACCTAGAAAAACTACACAAGTTGTGAGAAGTCAAGATTAACAAAAACTTTCTTCTTTGAGGTGAATATATCCTTCGAGTGGGACATTTTTTTTTAAATTCTCCTTTTATGGTCCTTAAAAGAAAGAAGGGCATACAATATTAGAACAACACCAGTATGAGTAAATGATGATTTAATTTTCATTTTTGGGTGAACTATCCCTTTAAAATAATGAAAAAGACACAAATCTTAGAGAGATTTTTCTGTCATCATTTCCTCACCCTTCATTTTGTTCAAGACCAAAAAAATATATATTTTGAAGAATATTGATAACCAAACAGTTATGCTAACCACCGACTTCTAAAAACAAGTCTCAAAATATCTGTTTTATGTTCAATATTCATTATATTGTAGTATATTCATTTTGGGAAAACTATCCCTTTAACGGTTCAATATGGATGCCCTTTATAACAAAAAAAAATATATATACTTTCATGATTTATCATCACATCCTTTTTCTTTTATCAAATCACCTTAGATTAACTATAGTTCAGATAACATAACATTTTCAGCTTCTGTTGATTAAACCAATCTTTTTAATCTCAATGAACTCAAAATTAAGGCAACCAGGTTACTTAATTTGTTTAAGTTAAACCAAAAAATAATTTTTTACAGTGAGAAGTTGAGAGAATGCCAAGAGTATTAACAGCCGTAATCCATAAAAAATATATTTAAGACAAAAATACAGCAATATCATTATTTTAAAATCTAAATATTTTTATGAGGAAACACTAAAAAATAAGCATGCTGCACATGCGAAAACATTCTGTTTGTTTGTTTACAATTTAAAAAATATACATTTTTTAAAATATTTGATATAAATATTCCATGTAGTTTCTTAACTAACATTTTAGATGAAATATAAATTTTATGTCAGCAACTCACAAGACGTGTAACAAAACAAGATGTGTAAACTGTGGATAATAATAGTGTGATAAATGTGGTAATCATTGAGTTCTCAGCAATGCACTGGGGCATGAATAAATAAAGCTGCATTACTATTTATCGTTTTGCTGCTTGCATTTATGCCGTTGTTGTTGAGTTTGTTGTCATCTTCAACTATTAGTCATGTGGTAAGATCACAATAGTGTTCTTTCACCGTTCACTGTATGAATAATGAAACACATCTGCAAAACGGCTAGAAGCTAATACTGTGGCAAAACAAAAATCAACAAGAAGGGCCTGAAATAAATTCAGAGACAGCATATGAACATTGAGGCTGTAATCAAACTCCCACTAAAGAGAATTAGAGATTTGAGTTATTTCCTGTGATTGCACTGTCATTAATGGGACACAGAGTCTAAGGGGACATATCAATTGAGCGAAATGTTTCTCTTAGCTGAGAACAACTCTGCCTGTGCTTTATTATCAATATTTGAGTTGCATTGTTTTTTTCTATTAATGTCTATTCCTTACCATTTACATTGATTAGTGATTGGAATGACTAGGTGACTGATAAGATTTTAAAAAAGGGTGGCCACATTTAGCGTTATTCTGCAATTTTTCACGAGAGGAATCCAGTCATTTCAATAGGAATATATGCAAGAATTTCTTTCAAAATTCTTGAAACCATGCTGAAGTGGTTAACATATGTTCATAACATGTTGAATCGAGTTCAACCTGGGTAACTTTTCAATTCCATGACTGCCGTTGTCATGCAACATTTTCCTGTTGTTATTCACTTTGTTATCCAGTAAAAAATATCCAGTAAAAATCCAAATAAAGAAATGAGAAAATGTAGCTCAATGTACAACGTACAATGTTTAGAAAAACTTTTGAAAAGCTTTTGGAAATGCTCCAAATGTCACCTTTTGGCATTTCAGTGAGTACGCTAAAAAGAGATATCTTGCTGTTTTTCAGAAGGAGTGTCTGAAACACTAGAAAAATGTAAGAACATTAGTGCTCTGTTCCAAAACATAGTGAACTTAAGACAGCATAAGCTAACACGAAAATAAGAAACTTAATTATGCTGCTTCCTAAGTTAAAAAAAAAAAAAAAAATCAAGCAAACAAAACAAAAATATCATAAACATAAATTTACACTACCATTCAAAGTTTGGGGTTGGTATCATTTTTAATGAAAGTCTCTTATGCACATCAATGTTGCATTTATTTGATCTAAAACACAGTAAAAATAATAATTTTGTGAAATATTATAATTTTAAATATTTTCCTATAGTAATACAATTTAATAAGCAATTTATGATGTTTAATTTTCAGTAGCCATTACTTTAGTTTTCGGTGTCCCATGATCCTTCAGAAATGATTCTAATATGCTGATATGTTGCTATTATCAGTGTTGAAAACAGCTGTGATGCTTAATATTTTTATGGAAACTACATGCTACATTTTTTCAGGATTCTTTGATGAATAGAAAATTCAAAAGTTTATATATCATTCAAAACTAAAAAGAATCAATAAGTTCAATAGTTCAGTGTAAATCATTTTACTCAATAATTGAGTATATGCTTCTTAGAGTAATCACTTCAAGATGCTGAAAACTCCATTAAAATCAATTCAAAATCAATTCTCCAGCATTGAATGCTATACTTTCGGCCTACAATATGTAGATTGTTTTAAATCAGTCATTTATGAGGTTCAGTGTTTAAGATACTCCTTTAGAAGCAGCTGACCATGTTGGCAGTAAGAAGTAAGGCAGATGACCAGGTTTTGGAACATTGCTGATTATAGTATGTCAACAGAGAGTTGGAGAGCACTGAGGATGAGGAAAAACGGATACCAGCTTCTAATTTTCCTCTGATGTAAAGTTCTAGTATCTGGGATAATCAGATTATCTCTACTGGAGCCAAGGTCTGGATGGTAAGATCTAGGAACACTCATCTGCCATTAGACCTCTCATCAAGGACCCCAGAGGACAGAAAGACCCGTTTGCAAAAGAACACTTGAGAAGGACAAAAACAAAGAAACAGTGTGCTATTGTTCAAGAGTGCAGTCATCCAGTGGTCATTCCGCTCATAATTGACCGTTCGCAAAGACCCGCCCCCTTTAGTTACTGTTGCTATGTCTGACAAGCCATGCGCTTCTTCACGTTCTGACGAAGTGAAGAATACAGCCCGGAGCAAAGAGGACACTGAGAGCGCGTCGACAGACAAGACAGAGCAGGTTACTTTTGATATGTAACAGTTTCATATTTATAATATTGTAATTTTTTAAAGAAGTTTAAACAATAAATGGTATATAGTGGCTCTTTAATGTGTCGTGACAGATCGCTGTAGCTCCTTCAAGCAGATCGTGAACCAACCATCTCTTCATACTAGTTCATTTATAGCATCAAATAAACATGAATGGACATCAGAAGGAATGTTGTTTCAATCGCGGAAAGATGTCAGTACGCACAATTTTTCAAGTTCAATTTCACCAACGTTAATCTACTAACTCCCCTGACTGCTTTGTCGGACAAAATGGTGGATTCAGGGTTATGATTGGTCAGATTGCCTGTCAATCAAACTGCCGGCAAATGGTCAATTGCAGCAGACTGTAAAACAATCTACACTCTACAAACTAGCCCCCAAAAATATTAATTTTCCAAACTTGTGACTTGTTAAATAATGTCATCTATAAAGGACATCCACAAAGCACTAAAAAAAAAAATACAAATTTCCCTTCACTTCCAACCTAAAACATACTAGGAGATTGAGTGCAGTATGAATGAAAGGGTTTATTTTATAGGTGACTGGTCTTCCAGTAAAACATGAACAGACAGGACTTGGCACACTACTGTAGATCCAAACACTATCCATCTTTGCTCCCTGTGGGGTTATTTTTAAACATTTTATAGCAGATTGATCAATAGGGCTATCATACTAACAATGCTAAATGCCAGGGAACATGGTCACCATATACCACACAGATCACCCTGTCAGCTGAGTGACTGCACAGCGTCACACGGCCACCTGGTAGACGCTGCTGTTTAGAGATACTCATTCAACACAATCTGACATAAATAATAAAATGTCACACAAAGTCTTGGGTAAAACCTGAAAAACTTTACTGTGCTTAGATTCAAACCTGGGGCCAGATTCACAAAAAAGGAAGAAAAAAAATGTCTGTAAGAAACAAAGTGCAATATTTTATTCTATATTATCGGAACACTATATTATACTCAGCCGGACTTTGTGGCAAAACGTCCTGCAGCATGACTGGCTTCAGTAAGGGAATCTATGAAAAGTTAGTAAAACAAATGATTATTTGTTTAAATTTAATGCAGTTGGGCTCAACAATGATCCTTACAGCTGACCAAAGAACCAGGTCCATGTGGTCAGGTATCGAGTTTCATGACATTTAGGCTATGTTCACACTGTCAGTCCAAATCCGATTATCTGTGTATCCGATTGGAATCTGATCTAAAATTATTGATGTCCACATTGTGTACAGCAACTGTACAGATCCGATTTGGGTGTCCATGCCACTCTTTCATTTCCCAAAATATCTGCATTGGTTTCAATGGTAATGACGTTGCATTGGTAGGCATACTCCAAAAACAACCACCACCACAACAACAACAACAACAACAACAACATGTAAGGGTTTGCAATACAGATGCAGTGTTATTTACAACATGGCAAAGTGTAGCTGACGCGCTGGTCTACTGCATCTTATGAGGCAGCGGTAGAAACGTAGGAGGCTGGTATGTGTTTCTTTATTCTGTGCTGTGGTCTCCGCTGGATTTTAAAACATGTCTCCGTCATATTGTCGTTTTCTGCTTGTCTGGCACTATGTAACAACACAACCTTGTTTCAGCAGCGACTTTCAGCATGTTTCCTATAACGACGTCTGATGTATAAATTTTAAGTGTCGTGAGAAAGTCACATAAACCACGCGAAATCTGATCAGAGTAGTCAGACTGAAAAGTATTTCCAGAAATGCAATTTGAATAGGATTTCAAACCACTTATTAATGTAACTCGAAAGAGATTTATAAAAATCGCATTTCATGTGATTTTTGGCCGCTCACACGGAAAAGGGAGTTTGTCTAACATTATCCAACCATCCCCCTTTGCAGAACACATGGCTCATCATAATGGAAGATTTTTAATAGGCAGTTCAGTTACGCAGAATGATGGTAAATATATATAATACAATATATAACCTAGGGTATGATTTTACCCCAAAATTCAACATATTTGACACAAAATGAAAATCCACGTTTTGCAGCCTGGAGTCCATCTGTTTGTGCGGAGTGCAGCGAACCATTTGCTTCTCTTTTTATGCAGCTTTCGGCTGTAAAAAGATACGTGAACGTGATTTCACCATGTACACGTCAAGTCTTGGCTTATAACCAGGGTTAGGTACTTCTACATCAGTGTTATTTACCTATCGTTTCCCTCTGATTTTAGGGAAAAGTTATGGGTAGGGTTAAGTTTTAGGGGTAGGACAACATTTTTAGACAGGAATGTTGTTCCAGGAAAATGTCTTACTTGTCAAAATCACTGTGACCAAAAAGAAAACCCTGATTACTTGTTAAATCTATTTGTACTGTCAATCGCACAGCTAGTTCCCATTTTAGATGTGTTTTAGTGTATGCTGCCACTATATAACCACTCTATACAACAAATAAAAAACATTTTAATTATATATTTATCAATCTATTAACCTTTTCTAAGTGCCAAGAAGTTTAAGAATTTCACAAAACACAGATAAGAACAATAAGAACAATTTTAGGAATATTAGGAATACATTTTAAGACTGTAGAAATCTTTTTAAAAATAAAAATAATAAAAATAATACAAAATAAGAAGCAAAAGAGTGGTTAAAAAGAATTTTATTTTAAAGAACATTTCATGAATCTTGTCCCTGGTCTAAAACTGTAGTGTGTAAAATTAACATAAGTTGTTATGAAATAACCAGAGAGTTCTGAAAAATTCATTGCACATGCTCCAAAAATAACTTGATGTCTGAGTTGAATATTCCAGAGATATTATGCCATTTCTCTGGCTACTCTTGCAAATGAGCTGCGCGCTGATTGGAGCCTATCAGAGCTCTATTAGAAATGAGAAAATGAGGAACCGAGGGTAAGCATATTGATCTCCGGAGAGAAGCCACTGATTTGATACATATATCCTGCTTTTCAGCCTGGACTCTGTAGTGAGGAGACCTAATTAGAGAGGATATGACCGACGTTAACACGCACAATTGCTCTTAAAGAACGAATGAGAACTTGCTGTCCTTGAAAGGAACCGGCACAGAAGTATTTTTAATGAAATAAATGCGTAGCAGAATGAGGGTGTGTGATTGAGTGGATTGTTTGTTTGGTGATTTGATGTTGCAGAAATACATATTGAAAGCAAAGGAATTAACTCAAGTGCTGTGCTCATTATAGTTTCTTTCATATTCTCTCTGAGCTCTTTCTTTCTCTCACTCTCTCTCCATTGAGGTTAAAGAGCTGTCAGGGAATTGTCCCTGGTGAAGATGTGAACAGGGAAATGAGATATATTGTGAGTACATCACCAGAGCAATCCTCAGAGGCTGGCCATGACCTAATCTAGCACAAGTCATCACAAAGAGAAGCTCTTCCGCACAGCCAGACAGGAACACCATGCTTTGTCTGTTTCACAACAGCTCGTATTTGTTTTCACTCCTTACTATTCTTAGACTTGTATCAATGAACAGATTATGTAATTTTTCATATTTTATGCATCCTTCTTGGAAACATGGTAAGTGCATATAGTTCATTTTGGATTGTTTAAAGGAATAGTTCAGCCAAAAACAATAATTCTGTCATTACTCATTTTCATGATGTTCCAAACCTTTATGACTAACTTTGTTCTGTGGGAAAAAAACAAGAGAGAAATATTCATTCAAATTCAAACATTACTGAATATAACACACACTTTATGGACTACACCAAATCCTAACCCTTCTGATAGAAAATTCAGTAGTACTGACAGAATTTTCATATTGTGGAGAACTATCTCTTCAACAAAACCATTTCTGAAAAGGTAAAAACAGAAACAGAAAAGGTAGCAACTTTTCAATATTTGCCTTTCCCTCAATAAATTATATTAAAAAAGATTCTCCCTTACTCTACTAAACCATCAGAAGTCAGCACACAGCCCCAGCAGACAGGCCTCCTCCATTAGCCTAGTGCAGTATCATGTTGCAATAGCCCTTAGCTAACCACAGGACCATTAGCCTCTATCCGTCTATCTTATCCCTGTCATTCTGATTGCTGCTTACCACTTCAAGGACCAGATGTCTGCTTTATCATTCAATTAAACCAATATATGCACTGTCCATACCATCTGAGGACAAAACTAACTGCAAACTGAACGTACAAAGCGTGTTTTGTCAAACATACTTTCTTTTTTTTTTAAGTACTTTTTTTTTTAAATAAATAAAAATAAGGAGCCAATCATCATTAGGAAAAATAAATAAATAAACAAAATATGAAAAATTATATAACATTAAAACACTGGCATTTTGTTTGTCATACTAATCCATTTATGTATGTTCCATTCCATTTTTTTTGTTTGATCCAGTTCACACATTCAGTCATACTCACAAACTAAACATTTTTTTTTACAGTATGAGATATCTTGCCTAGGATACTAGAATCATCACCAGATTTTAGGATTCTTCCGATAATCATGAGAATAATTCTTATGCAATCATACGGATGTCTTTAATGACCACACATACAGATTCCCGTCAGAGGGTTTTTCCTTAATCTTGGGTCTTTAACAACAGGATTTCAAAGTAATGGCAGGAAATTAGACAAGCCATCATATGGACCAGATTCTTCTTCTTCTCAACATCTCAATCAAATACAGTACATGCCACATTAGCCTTTAGGACACTTGCTAAAGATTTCTTTATTCATTTTACCTTGCTGTCAAACACACTCACATTTTCTCTCTCTTCATGATGGATAGCAGACCACTCGCAGATTCTATATATCCTCCAGAACCACAGGGCTAAATTCAACACTAATAGCTTCATAGGACACTGTGATTAATCATGATATTTTTGGTCTTAGTGAGAGGAAGAAAAGACACTAGGTAATTAAAAAACCAGACAGAGATTATTCACGCTGGTGTAAGGAAAGTGGACCAGAGCCCTCTATAGATCAGAAATTAAGTGAACGTAATTCACTGCTTAACTGACAGCACCGATTCTAAACGCGCTACAAAAAGAAACACGACAATGCTCAAAGACACAGCCACAGATGGAGCCATCCTTTCATTAAACACTGAAATATTATATCCTTACAGTTATAAAGTGAATGCTAAATTGTTGCAAAGATGTTGATACATCTGCAAAGTATTTTTGTTACGTCATTGACTTGCTAGGAGCACTTAAAAGGAAACTGCAGTTCTGAACGATTTTAATTGAGACAAAAATGAACTAACATGAAAACTTAGTGAGAAAGACAAGGTATAAAATATTCTGGTCTTTCCTAAAAACATTCGAGCTTAAGCCCTAGAAGCCCATCCCTAATGCCACCCAAGGTGAGATATGTTTGAGTATTTTCTGCCTTGTTTTCAGAGATTAGTTCAAGAAACATACATTATTGGACTGCACAACCATACTCAGATCTGCTGTGCCATTATTTGAAAGAGCTACCACTTTGTTTCCCATCAGTCTTTTATTGTGGTTTCATTGATTTCAGATTTACCCGCCTAACTGGTCATACAGATGTCACTCAGATGAACTCTTCCTGTCTAAGCAGACACTTCTTGGTCAAAATAAGAAGTGGACCGGATTTTAACTGGGAATCAAATGTCTGGATTTGTCTTTGTTGCATGGTTCAGATCAAAGTCCCCTTCAAGGAAAGTCTGTTCCCTCCGTGGCCATATTTGCAACGCCTCCAGCCAGCTATTTCAGGCATCGAAGACCAAGTCCTATCTATTTGAATGGGGGAATCCTGAAATCCCACAAACTGTTTGCCGAACTCACAATTACATAACATATTTCAAATCAGCAACAAAATGTGACGTGAAGTGTCCCATAAATCAGGCTAGACCAGCCAATGCTCATATGCAGTCCTAAGCGTGAGTCTCAGGAACTGGAGCTTCTAAAGGCAGCTGGAGTGACACAATGACTTTACAAATCAGCGATTGCCTCTTTTATTTAGAAGGTCGGACATATTCTGCCATATTTCGCATTGCAGTTTCTCCCATTCATAAGTAATAGGAGTGAAACATCTTTGTATACGTATAGTCTTTGTTCAGACTCAGCGATGTGTAGCCTGGGTAGCAGGAGTCCATTGATCCTGAATAACTGCAGCGGTGTAGTGATACTTCTGAGAGCACAGGGTTCAAAGAAGGTCAGCATCACAAGACATCAGAGACTAGTGCACAGCATGGTGCTTTATATGACATTCAGCTGATGATTTAAGAAAAGCAGTACATATACTGTGTTGATGACAGCGACTAGAGAAGACTAGCAGCTGATTTATGACTGTTCATTGTCTTAAAATACTAAATGTTTTCGGGGACACAGAAACTGATTAGTTCTAGATTAATTAGTTGGTCATTAATATAAAACTCTATAACACTATTACCTCCAGCAATTTGGACATGGTATCTATCGTTTCTGGTTCAGTATTATTTTAAAAGAAGCCAATGAAATGAGAGCACTATGTATTATTTTGCTTATTTGACTTTTTGGTTCATGAAATAAATTACTTTTGACATATGAAAATGTTGTCATCAATGTCTACAAACATTTTCTGATAATTTCTTTAGTGTCATCTAAACAACCTTTCTTGAATCCTCTTCATCTGAATGAGCAATCAGCAATCACTTTGTTACCCATCAGTTTATTACTGTGGTATCATCAATGTCAGGTTTATCTGCGACTAAACATTTAATAAAAAGGCAGACTGGACATTCAGATGTCACTCATATAGTCTCTACATGTCTAATTTGGAGACGCCAAGTGGAGTCGATATTAACTGTCCTTTAACTGTTTTCTGTCCTTTGTTGACATATTACCTTTTGAAACAGGACATTTTCCCCGAAGAGAAAATCTGTCGTTTTTCAAAAATTTGTAAAAGTTTGGGTTGGTAAGATTTTTTTCTGTGTTTTTGAAAGAAGTCTATTATTCTCACCAAGGCTGCATTTATTTGAACAAAAATACAGTAAAAACGGCAATATTGTGAAATAGTAACTTTTTTTAATATTACTTTATTGTTAACTCTTTACAATAAGGTCTCATTTGTTAACATTATAGTTAATGTATTAACTAACAATGAGCAATCCATTTCTTTCAGTATTTATTAATCTTTGTTAATGTTAGTTAATAAAAATGCTCATGTTCATGTTAGTTCACAGTGCATTAACAAATGATTTTAATAATGAATTAGCTGAAATTAAAATGAACTAAGATTAGTAAATGGTGTAGAAGTATTTTATTTCATTTTTAGTTCATGTTAACTAATGAAACCTTATTGTAAAGCGTTACCTCTAGAGTTTAAAATGTAATTCATTCCTGTGATGGCAAAGCTGAATTCAGCAATCATTACTCTAGTCTTCAGTGTCACATAATCTTTCAGAAATCATTCTAATATTCTAATTCAGTCCTCAAAAAACATTTCTAATTATTTCTTAATATTTTTGTGGAAACCGTGATACATTTTTTTCTCTGGTTTCTCTGACGAGTAGAAAGTTTAAAAGAATGGCATTTATGTGAAATTTAAATCTGATCTTACTCACAATTGCTGAATAAAAGTATTTTTTTTTTTTTATATTACTGACCCAAAACTTTGGAATGGTAGTGAATCTACACTGTCAACTTTACATAGCCTTGGAGCTAACGGACATGGGCTAAATGCTACAAAATTACAATTTTAAACCACATGTAAAATTTACCAATCATCTCTCTTTCACGAGTGATGTCAACAAAACAGTTCAAGAAGAATATTTCATGTCAGCAATGTCAGTTCTTTACAATGTGTTTAGTAATCACGCAAAAAGCTACAGGTACGAGAATATTACACTCACATTGTAAAGGATGTCCACCCATCCTTCCATAGTGATGCACTGGAAGACGGTGAGCACAGCAAACAGGATGTTGTCAAAGTTAGTTATGCCGAAGTTTGGACCGGTCCAGTATTCCCTACATTCAGTTGTGCCGTTTTCACACGTCCGGGCTGGTTTTTCGAACCCACATGGAACGTCAGCCGCCTGTTCCCCTGATAGAACAACATTACTGTCAGCTGTAAACCATCTCAACAATCTTTACAGCAACTTAAGAGCGTAGGAGTGCTTATAAACACAATAAACTGAAACCACAAGCTCCATTAGCATGCTAAAGCTCACATACCGTTATCGATTCTGAAGCAGGTGCGGTGGAACTTGCCCATGTAGAAGTCTAGACCAATGATGGCAAACATGAGAATAGCAAAGAAGAGCAGAAGGCCGATCTGAAGCAGAGGAATCATCGCTTTCATGATGGACTTCAGAACCACTTGGAGACCTTATCACACAAACAGAGGAGATACTGTATGTACTGCAAGTTATAAGCAGCAAAAACTAGACAACTAAGTCCAAAGACTAGTGAGCTGTGTAACAGTTTATCAACAAAAATTTCTCAATTATTCATAATACTTGGGTTGACTTACTTGGAATTCCAGACACCAGTTTGAGGGGCCGCAAGACTCTCACTGCCCTGAGTGTCCGCAAGTCAAAGTCTGGTCCCACTATGGTAAGAATCCTGTTGGGAAAACACACCAATGACAGTTTATGGGAATACACAGCCTATGCAATTGGTTTTCAAGCATATTGATATCAAGAACCACCAAATATAATGATCCCCTTGGGAGGAAATCCTTTTTTATGATATAGGCAGCTATACATTTTCATTTTTAAAGATCTACTTATACTCTGTGATATTACCGATACATTTTTTTCCAAAATAAAATATTTGCGTTTTATATTATCAATGTATTAAAGGCAGAGGAAATCATAAAATATTATGTAGAAAATATTTCTGTTTATTTATTAATATTCACATTTAAGTTTCAAGCTAAATAAACATGTATAAAGCACCAAATCAGCATATTAGAATGATGATGTTGATTAAGAAAATGACTGTCTACTAAATAATTAAGCTTTGCCATCACAAGAATAAATAACTTTTTAAAATAGATCGAAAACAAAACAAAAAAAATAGTAAATATTATTACATTAACTTTATTTAAAAAAAAATAGTCATAATCAACAGGGCCAACAGAAGCAGATAACTGATGACCTCATCAGATGTGTTACACAGTCCTGAGTCCATCTTTGGAATCATGATAAATCACTTCTAAGCGTCCTGCACATGTATATTTCACTGAGACATTTAAAATGCATTTCCCCCATGTTGACCTGCCTTCCCTGATGGCAGCTCACAGCTGAATTGTGGAAAAAATCTTCCCCATTCTCTAGGGCACCGCCACACAATCATAGTACTCCTGTCTGTTTCTCTTACACACAGCGCCTTTGACTAGTGAGGACTTTGACCATTCCCCTTTCTCAGGCTTTCATATGGTGAAAGGGAGAGGCGAGGACAGTCTGCATTAATATATTAATAGCGTTCACTCTATTCTCATATCTTAGAAGCGTGCTCTGCTCTGAGTTTTCACCATAAAAACACCATACGGAAGGGCCTGGCCTCACTGAGAGGGACAGCCCAACAAATTATGGCCCAAAGCACAGCTTGGATTCACAGCTGTTATGGGGACACAGTGAGAGTAAACTAAATGGGTCTGGATGATGCCGAAGGCAGATGGATGTTTGCTTGAAGACAGGAAGAAAGAAAAAAGACTGGTGTGGTAACTAATACTTGCAGTCAATGGCTTCAGATATTAAGAGAGAAAACTCTGCTCGGTGTATATAACCTCATTTGCCCTGTTCAAGTTGCTCTACATTTGTTGTCTCCTCAGGGCACGAAAATATGAAAAGAAAAGACAGGCTTATTGGAATAGTTCACACAAAACTAAAAAATCTTTTATCATCCTTGTGTTGTTCTGCAGAATATGTGCAGGCTTCTCTTCTGTCAAGTTTCATAAATGGCACCATAAAACTATTCCATATGTTTTGTGAGCTACACTATTGTTCAAAAGTTGTTAAGATTTTTTAATGCTTTAAAAAAAAATACTGAAATGAAAGTTTCATCAGGACAGAATTTATTGGAAACAGATTTTTTTTCTGACAGTTTTGACCAATTTAATGCATCCTTGCTAAATAAAAGTATGAACTTGAAAAAAAAGACTAACCACCATCGAAGGGTAATGTGTATTGATAAACTGATGTTAATATTTCTCTACATTTAAATTTGTCAAGAACTTAGAACTTGAGGTGAGTAAATAATGACAGAAATTTCATTTTTGGGTGAACTATCCCTTATCCTAATTCTGATTTTAGAAATTTTAAAATTTCTAAAGATTTTGCATATGCCACTCAAACCTTCTGACAGTCCTTGGTCAGTGCTCACTATATGCTTTTGTTGTGTAAACAGAGCAGTTAGGAAATTGTCCAATACATCAACTTTTGTGTTCCACCAAAGATAGGAACTAGACTGGAGTGCTAACTTTTGACCATTAAATAGTTAACTCCCATATTATAAAGATACATCAGATCATCATACCTCTGCTCTCACATCTTTGAGAGTCTTTTTTCTTGTTCTTCTCAGCCAAGAAGTCTAATTCAACACGGTAGTGAAAAATACTGGCTTTTATGTACAGCATAGTATCAATTCGCCTCAATGTTTTCACTGCAATTCTGTTGATTTACTAGCTGTGTCACTGAGGCCCTGAACGAACCTGAGAGGATGGCTCAACCTGTATCAACACTGAGACATGAGAACGCTCTAGACATCCACCAGGGAAATCCAACACTCAGGCAAACACAGTCCTTTGTAAAATAATACTCTGCTAAACTAAAGCACTGCACACTGCCCTTTAAGAGCTCTGGGAGTCTAGAACATGCTAGAACTTGCTTAGCAGCTTGAATAAAAGACTCTTAACTACCCATCATACTGAGGTCACAAGTAAACATTGCCTAATCCCAGACTGTTTGTTAGGTTTGTAATAGAATAAATGTATAAAATCTGAGTTACAGCAAATTCAAATTTATAGCTGTAAAATATTAATATAAATTTGTAAATCTGAATACATACATATAATATGTTCAGGTATATCTTCCATGTTTCAATAAACATATTTCATATTCCCTGAACATGAGCATACAATGTTGGAATTCCATGTGTCTGCATTCAGCCACTCTGAGAGAGCCACTCTCTGGTCTCATTTGTGTTTTAAAAACATTATTTCTTAATTTTTCAGCCAGAAAGGAACTAGGAACTATGTCATTCAGACCTTGTTGATCCAATCATGCACAAGGTCAAATCATTATAAGAGCTGCACCCAAAACACATTAAAGTTTAATACACTGCCTTTAGGGCACTGCCCAATCTTTAGAAGATCTGAGAGGCTACTGCACTAATTATAGGCTGAAGGACGTCACCTAGATGGCACTAAGTACTATTTTAAATTTAGTGCTGTATCTCCATTCCTTCAGAGGATTTGAGATGGTAAAAAACTCTGCCCAACATTAGGCAGTGTGCAGACAGCGAGCCACACAGAGAGGCTGTGCAAATACAAGAACTTGCCTGAGATACCATCCACAAGCTCAGAATATAAACAAAGACGCTCTCAATGTACTGTACATACATACTGTAGATACAAAAGTAAACAACACCTATATTAACATTTGACAAGACATATTTCTGAACATTTACAGCTGTTTCTTCAGCTATGGGCACTTTTGGACTGTGAGACCTCCCTAAAAGACTTTCAACTGCTTAATTTGTCTAACAATCTTCAATTAGCGTATTATACAGTACAAGCGATGCATAATACTGCCACATTTTGGAATGTTATGGACATTTCAACCACAGCATAATCACATCACAAATCATGTGGCTTATGTGAGCTTAAAGAGATAGTTCACCCAAAAATGATCAGTGTTTAGGACGAACACAATCGGAGTTATCTTAAAATATATCCTCTTCCAAGCTTGATAATGGTAGCGAAGGGGGCGTGAGATTTTGAAGCCCAAAAAAGTGCATTCATCCATTATAAAAGTAGCCCATGTGGCTCCAGGGGATTAATAAAGGCCTTCTGAAGCGAAGCGTTGGGTTTTTGTAAGAAAAATATCTTCTATCTATCTATATTTAAAACTTAATAACTAACTTCTGGCAGACTGCCATACACATCGATTTATGACAAAAGAATAATCTCTGACGCAACCTAGAATACATAGCGTATATTCAAACAAATATGGCTGGATAACAAACTAAAGTTCCTCTTCTCTTCTAAATCCTCTGACATTTCTCATTAAAAATTCTCGTTTTAGACTTCTAACTTCTGACTGACCAATGTTTTGTTTTGCTCTCTCCACTGCGCTTCCACGTTCATCAATACATCATGCGTCAAGTCAGGGTAACTCTTTTGCCATTAAAATCGATGTGTACAACCATGTAATGGAAGCAAGTTATTATAGTTTATAAAGTTTTATATGAATATTTTTCTTACAAAAACCTATCACTTCACTTCAGAAGGCATTTATTAACCCCCTGGAGCAGTATGGATTACTTTTATGATGGATGGATGCACTTATTTGGGCTTCAAAATCTCACACCCCCTTCAATACCATTATCAAACTTGGTAGAGCCAGGATGTATTTTAATATAACTCCGATTGTGTTCGTCTGAAAGGAGATTCATATACACCTGGGATGTCTTGAGGGTAAGTAAATCATGGGATAATTTTCATTTTTGGGTGAGCGGTCCATTTAATACCATTCTGTGATGGAAGTGATGCTTTTTAACCTTTTTTAAAACATTTTGTAAGATACAAATATGGCTAATTTCTGATAGCGTGTTTAGTATTCTAAATGCACACAAATGATTTTACCTTAACATTTTTCTTGTTTTCTTCACATATCACATCTTTTTCAAGCCCTTTACTGATAATGTTGTCTCCAAGTAAACAACTTATTAGTAAACTAATTAGTAAGCTAACTTTTGGAAAAATAAAAATAAAGGGGGGGGGAGGTTGTTGAGTTCTAAAGCACAAGTGAGGTCATAATGAGTTTAAAAACCTTCAAAAAAAATGTGTAATTTTGGTGAAATACTGGTTTGTTTGTTTGTTTGTTTTTTTGCTTTTCCAATTTTAAAAATATACTTTGTGTATTTATTGTAGATTTTCAAATTTTAAAATTAAAAGTTTAATCTGGGATAGGGGGATAATCTATGCATAAAAGAAATTTGAAAAGAAGCAAAAACAGAAAAAAATTAAGGCATGATAAAAGATTTCATGACACTTTTAATGTGTTCATAATAAAATAAATCAGTTTGAAATAAAAGTCCCCAAATTTGAACACTTTAGAACAATTTATAATGTTAAAAAAAAAAAATCAAGAAGAAGAAGAAGGAAATGGTGAGTGACTGACTGCCAGAAAAATAGAAGATGCATTTGTATATGCATAACCATCTCATACTGAAAAGAAATTTCTAATTAGTATTTTTCTTCGGGAAGAAATAACTATAGCACTATTAATTCCCACAACACAGCTATCACACACAACCTTACGAAAATCTCAAGTTAGCAACATCTTAACAAGCAGGCATAAAACACACACAAGCCTTTGCTGGGAGATTAGCTCCTTAATGGAGCTGAAGAGATCGGCAGTTATACTCCAGCGCTCATGTCCCAGCGCAGGAAGACTCAACCGTAAAATATAAAACAAGCGATGGAGGCGGGATTCTTCCAACAGTCTTCATGCCAACAGGAAAAGTGGAAGAAAACTGAATGACAGTAGCTTGGCTTCTTTTGTCTTAGCCGACTGTGCCAACATCATCCCAGACAGCATCTCCATCTTCTAGAATATGCAGCTTTTATACACAAAACAGCTGATGAGGGGTCAAAGTCAATCTGTAAGTAGCACAGCTAAGATGCCATTCATTATTCTAGACTGATCTTTAACTGACAGGTTATTACTCCAGCCAATAGAAGCCTGTGAAGCGGCTTCTCTTTGTTTGCTTACGCCAAACAATACAAAAAAAAACGGGAAACGGCTGTCTTTAGAGATAGAAGATCTGACAGGTCTAAAATACCTGAAGCAAGTGAGGTCAAAGACGACCATCAGAACTTCATGAATGCTGTCAGGCTGATGGGTGACACAACTGCAAGAAAGCTCTAACAGTTATTGTATATTAACAAATAATGTTGTGAACTGAAAAAATGCAAGAGTTGCATATTTTGCAATTAATCTAATGCATTTGACTGCACGGTTTTAGAAAATTGCTGTACATGCTTTATAATTCACCAGACTTCAGTAAGGAATAAATAATGCATTTGCTCAGTGCTACTTCACCGCAAACAGATGAAATCTAGGTATGTGCTGTAGAGGTGAGAGATAATTTTTCAATTTTGTGACAATTTTTGAGAGCAGTACAGAACAAACACTTATATATCTGTGGTTTTCACTGAGCTGTTGTACAAAGTCTGCAGCTGGGATGTATTATTGCTTTCACACAAATAATAAAGTAATTTGAGGGGGAAGAGGCACAGAAAAACAATAGAAATGCTTATGAAGATGGAAATTTACCATCAAACGATTGGAATAACAGAAAAAGACATTTCATTTGTTGAATGCAGTCGCATCCACTGAATATCTCTCTGTAATGCATTATGAAATATCTCTCATTCTCAATGGTCGGAGATGCAAGCAGACCTCTCAACATCACAACAATAATAAAAACATATGGCACATCTGTAAATGGATTCCATAACCCCTCGGTAATGACCTTCCAGAACCCGCTGTGCAGATGAGCTATCAATTCCCCTGTGAGGCAGATTAGATTAGATAAGGAAGAGATCACTGGAATCATTATGTACTGGTGGCTGAATCTATAGAGGAATTCTGTTGCATTCTTAAAGGAACAGTACACCCAAAATTGAAAATACTGTCATCATTTACAAAGTTAATTATGACAAACGCTGTCAAGCTTGCACTTTATAAGTCATTTGAAACCATAAAATAGCTCTGAATGAAGAAAAATGTTTTGCACTTGTTTCAGCTTGTTTAAAATACTTCAAATACTACTACTAGGGCTGGGCGATTTTTTTTTATTTTTTTTTATTAATTAGAATTTAATGTTTTGCCTTGGTTTTATTATTTTTAAATCCAGAAATAGCAATTTTGAATAAAAATGTTTGTAAACGTTACAATTAGACATGTTGACAATACAGCAATGATAACCGTTAAGAGAAGAAAATTATCCGACCACATGATGGCTATGAACACCTCACTAGTCTTAAGTGGCTGTTCACTAAGAAATTCATTAAAAATGAAATGCATTGAAAAAAAAAACGAGACACAGGCAGTGGAATGGGAAAAGAAGTTAATAAACGCAAGCTGAACTTTTTTTAACTTGACCGCCGTATTGCTAGAATGCCGTTTCATGGGTGAGACGCTGCAAAAGACGCGAGACATGAGTGCAAACAATAGGAAAAATAGCTCAATAGAATGCAAAAACCTGTAAAGAACTACTATAGGCTTGTTCAGCTTCATACAGTGCTGCACAGACCGATCGGCAGCTGACTTGAAGTAGTGCAGCACCGACGCCATGCGACTGTGACGTACTACTTCGAGCGTTTCGAGAGCAGCCGGCTGAGTCAGCCAGCGCAGTTTGATGACGACACAGCTGTTCCACGATTGGCCGGATTCACCGCATGACAATGATCAAATGTGTTTCTTGTTTATTCTCACACCTTAAGTTCCGACAATGCTCAAAAATCTGTATATTTATAACAATTAATGCTCTTTTCATGTAGTCGCAATGTTATATTGTCATGTTTATCAAAATAAAACTGATAAAAAACGTAGACCCCACTACATTGGTATTTAAATAATATATACTTATGTTGTACTCTGTAAGAACAGAAGCTATAAGCAGTACATAAATTAATGAATGAAAATGTCTCTGAAACATCAGTGTATTAGTCAAACATTGCATTTATTTCACTTCAGCTGTGATAAAGTATGCAAACGCAGTGTGAACGTCACTACGGGGAAAAAGAAAGGGTCCAACGTCTCCGTTTTCAGCTCCTTCCCCCCTGCACGCGGCTACTGTCACCAATCGGTTGCATCCAGCTGCAGCCGACGTCGAACACGCCTTATGTTTGATATTTCATATTTGCATGATGGTGACAGGCTGAAAGTTGCTGTTATTTCCTGTTTTTACAAAGCTTTTGCTGTTAATAATAGCCTATTACTGGTGTTATTGTTAATAGTTTTTGGCTAAGAAATATTTAGCTTTTATATATATATATATATATATATATATATATATATATATATCTAGATGAGTATATATTCATATTTCATGCTTATTTTCTGCAAAGATATTTAACAAACAAGTCATTTGTTTTACATTTTCACAATGTTGATCACTTCATGTGTGGTGCACTTGCACCAGAAGGTTAATAAAGAGAACGTTACTTAGTTGACTAGTTAAACATAAAATTTTTTTTAATTGAAATCATTTTAAAATCAAGATTATATTTTTTTTGCCATATCGTCCAGCCCTAACTATTTCTACTAATAATAATAATTTGCGAGATACAGCAAAGAGGAAAACACTCTCTTATTGCTATAACCTTAAGGACTATGTCAAAATTCATAAAAAAAAAAAAAATTAAGAATCATACAAGTCTGAAACGACATGAGAATAGGTAAATGACAGAATTATAATGTACAGGTTAACTATTCTTTTAAACTTCATTCAAGGCTAATGATTTAATAACAGTAAATATTTCTAGACAGAAAATGAATAAGGCAGCATAAAAGGGATTAATGTACTACATAACATTTATTAGTGGAACATCGCTAAATAATTATTCTCAGCTCAGGCATGTACACAGAAATGCTAGCTGTGTATTTAGCACTTTACCAGTTAGCCAAACAGTTCATTAAACAATTGGCTCTGTTATTCTGGGCTGACACAGGGCACGCTTACTTAGTAATTGTAGAGTACGCCAGCATGGCTCATAGCTGAGCAGATTCGAACACAAACTACACAGCTGCATCTTCCCTGTCCTTTTCTTTTCCTCATCCAAACACAAAGACATGAATGAAACATGCATGACAGACTGCAGTAATCCATGAAGCATCACAAATGTAAACTTATCCTGGGGCTAACACGCTTTCTAGGCATGAGGGAGCGACGTTGTTGCTTGGAACAGGTTTGTATACCAAAAGGCATTTGTGTGTCTCATTTTCCTGTACTTATTACTTTATCACAATCTCTAGTGGCTGCTTTAAGCCTCAGTAAAAGCCATAAGATTCATTCTTTTAAATTGGACACATTCTAGATTAAATAAGTGTTGTTTTAGAACCTGTATTGACTCATCAGGGGAGAAAGTGAAGGGCTTTTCCAACCACTGAGTAAGAAGGAAACACACACTGGAGACAGCCAGTCTCATCACCATAGAGACAAAGGTCTCCACTGCTCTCATTAGAACACTATGACAGACAGAGCGAGAGAAAGGAAAGAAAGAGAAACAGAGATGAGTTTTGGGAGCTGGGGACAAAAGAAAACAAAAGGCAAGACAATTTGGAACATGAACGAGTTTGCACTGCCATTCTCCCATCTTATGTACAAACCTCATGCTCAAAAGATGAGCATACCAGTCTCATTTAACACATCACCTATATCAAGACACCACTGACAGCCTTGCAAATCATATAAATCAGAAGGCCTTAAAAGCAATCCATCTGACAATATATTGCTATAAATGTACTCCTGAACGCTAACAGCAACAGTTATTTCCAGTCATCAAAAATACACATATATATACATTTACATTTACGCATTTGGTAAATACTTTTTCAAAACGACTTGCAATGTATTCAAAATAAACTTAAGGCATTCTCAGGGAGTCAAACCCTTGAACACGGCACTGCCATAACTTGGCATTTGTGCAAATCAATTCCAGAGTGTGGATGGATGGATGGAAGGATGGACAGATAAAGTACCAGGGAATTCAATATTAAGAACTTGTGAGAGCAAATAGGCCACAGGACCTCAGTGGCCACATCAAAAAGAAGAATCAATCAAAGAGCTCAGTGCTCGTGTAGCTTAGTAGGCCATATAAATATTAGATATGGTGAGTGCAAAAATAATTCAGAAAAACTCCATGAACAGTGTCCATGAAGGCTTACTTATCTTCACGAACATATCAAACAGACCAAAACCTGGAGAGAAAACTCGTTTAACCTAGAGGCCATGGTCAGATTATTCAGATATAATTTTTATTATTAAAAAAAAAAGTACAAAATGGAAGAAGCCCTTAAAATAAAAATCACTGAAATCTAACATGCGACTAATAGGCAATCATTTGTGAGCTCTGCGTAATGTGAGTGCATTCGAGCTCTTTAGACAATAACCACAGATCAATGCTTTATGTGGAGATAATGCGAGGAGTGCCAGACACAACGCATCATGTGTCTCTTGTTATGGATAACAGCTTTTCTCTGTGAGCACCACTCAGCTCAACATATCTCTAATCATGACTTCAGGTCATCTTATCATTAAAGAGTGATTGAGCTTTTAACACTTATTTATAGTCACTGGATGATCTGTCAAGAGGCCACATAATTCGTCCTCTTTGGAGGTCTTTTATCAGTCATTTTTAAATGGTAACGCAGGTAAGACAATAGGATACATTGGGACTGAAAACTTCCACAGAAGAAAATATTTAGACCACTTCTATTACTGAATGCTATCAGGATGTGAAGAGAGTTTCAACTAGTATAACAAAAAGTGTTTTAATTATCATAATAAAAATAAGAAAACAAAAATACAAAATTCAAACATTAAAATACAAATTCAGACTAGGGACGTGACAGCGAGAAAATGGCGGTATCACCTTGTGTGGTGGCGGGGGTGGGGGGTGGGGGTGGAGTTTTTCCCTCTTTTCCACCTCGCTTTTAAATCTTTTATGACTGCCCATTCTGTCGTGCGCATTTTACTTTCGCTTTTGAATTAGTGGCAATTCGAGGGCGGCATTCTCTCGAATCCTGGTTTCATTATTATTCTTAATGAAAAATACAACAACGAACCAGTACAATGACTCTCGGACAACTCGATTATATTAAACAGAACTTTGATTAACAAAATTAACATGATGGCATAATTAACAAAACAAATAAGCAGGGTATACACCATGCTGATAAATGAAATCTGACTCCTGCAGCTGATCTGTGCTGCAACTCTCATTCAGCTCATGCTGAACTGAGCAGACACGTTCAGTTTTTAATTGTAGTGTCTGCTCTCTAACTGAACTAAAAGATTTTTATTACTATAAAATATCAAAACGACTGTGGGGGCGGTGCTGCAATGGGCGAGTGATGTAACCGGTGTAACACTGGTAACACCAGTTACCAGACTATCGCAGCAAGCCTAATGGATAGAAAGATGCAGCAACCCCATTTTCTTTACTTTACCAATTATATACATAGCATACTATGCATATTTAAATATAATTATTGATTACTAATAATTAAATGAATGAATTTTACTAATGTTTTACTTTATTAAGTAAAGAATTTAACCAAATCTACTAATAACATAAAAAATAATACAATAATACAAAATAATATTTTAAAAAAATTATTTTAATTTGAAAACCCAATTAAATATTTAGCTGAACTTTAGCTTTGGCCCCATGATGAATATGTGCAATTTCCAGACACCAAAAATTCACCAAATCCCCAAACTCCTTCTGTCAACCAGAGAAATGGATGCCTAGGGAAAACATGCTAGTAACAAAATAAGGTAATCGATGCAGACTGCACTCGCTGTCAGTTCTTATATTCTGTGACTAATGAGTGTCTCTCTCTCAACACGGCCAGCTAATAGCATTAAAGCATCAATGCTTCCTCTCGTCAACTCAACTTCCAGCTAACAGCCACTGTCTGAGAATGTGGACGTGTGGAGTGATACAAGCAAAAGAAGAAACAGAGACTTTTGAGAAATGGGTGATAAGAGGGAAAGTGAATGAATCAGGGAAGATGAAAGAAAGAGGAGTCTGTTGGGAAAAGGAGAAGTATTCCAGGAGGCACGAGGGAGTGATGTAAGATTGGGAGAGAAGTAAGCAAGGAGACCTCAGAGAAAAGGAGAGCATTATGGGACACTATCAAGGGACAAACATCAGCCCTTGTCACCCACCTAATTAAGTACTAGAATTCACACTACAAGTTATTTTTATTTGTTTGTTTGCTTAGCGATCTGCTTAAAACACTCACTGCAATAACACTGACATCTGGCTACTTTACGTGTAAGGCATGCTGAATAATGCATCCGCAGGGATCACACCATCAGTGTCCACCGTCTTCAACATTTACACAGCTTGATTTGTGTGTATAGGTGTGTTTAGTGAAAAGAGGCACTGTGGTTTGTGGTGAAAGGTGACACACTGTCACTGCAGAGGGACTCCACCCAGCAGGGTTTCCTCAAACACCTGTCCGAATGTCAGAACATTTCATAACAAAACTCTGCCTGACCCCAGTAGCTGTCGCATCATCCCCACGGGTCTCCAGGGATGAGCGAATACGTCTCATCTATAGTTCATGATGTGTACTGGAAGTGTGCTGTGACTTTCATACACGTTTGAGGTTATTAGAGACTATCAGGAAGCCACTAGCTGGGTTTCCATCAGCATACATTACTGTTCAAAAAATTGGGGTCAATAAGTGCTTTTATTCAGCAAGGATGCATTCAATTGATCAAATGCTTTGCCATCACAGGAATAAATTACATTTTAAAATATATTAACACAGAAAACATTTAATTTAAATTGGAATAGTATTGTTGTTTTACTATATTTTTTATCAAATAAATGCAGCCTTGGTGAGAATAAGAGACTTCTTTCAAAAGAAAAAATTAAATTGTAGTATATTTATATATAAATTTTGCATTGAAAATGCAACATGTGATGGAACACATGGGATGGAACCGCAGATTTATTCTGAACAGATTTAGCAAAATATTCTGATTTTCCGTAGAAATTAAAAATGCGGGTGTGGAACAACATGAGGGGAAGTAATTAAAGACAGAATTTTCATTTTTGGGTGAACTAACCCTTTAAGACATGGTATAACACTGAAATATGATGTCCTGCGTGTCAGTCTCATTTCAAAATGTTTTAATGGATACTGAGCATGTAATATAAACTCCTTGTAAAGGTCATTTTCATGATTTAAAATGACTTATTCACAGCCAGGCTATCCAACCTTAAATGGAAGAGAATATGATTCATACTGGTTTTTATATCAGTGTATTTGTTTGTTTTTCTATAAAGAAGAGAATAGTCACAAAGGTCATACGACTCTAATGGCTCCATCCAAAGCAAACAGCAGTCCTGTTACTACATACATGCGTGCAAACAGACAACTCCTCTATTAGAGACCCATGTGACTCAGGAGAGAATGTGATGAAAAAGATTTCAAATTATAGCCCGTTCAGAGACTGAAGAGGCCCAACCCGAACGGACAGGCTCTGAAATATTGTTTGCCTTTCTTTATGAGACAGAGCAGCTTTCAAATATTTGACTGGGCCGCTGCTCACTGTTTAGGATTAAATGACAGCTGATTTCTCCAACTGCTTCCCCAAACCAGCAGATTTCACAGTGCAATCAGAATAAATGCAGCAGAATATTGAGTCTGGAGGTTCATTTTACATGCACGCACTCATACTGTTACACAAGAGCAAACAGACACAGTGAGGTGAGCAGAGGACAGCTGAAAACAGAGCAGACTACAGAAATAATTATTCCTTGGCTGTATGTCTCAGGTCACAGCGCTATATAAAGAGGCCAAGACAAGACCCAGACTTCTTTACATCACTGCTGAAATATAGCTGGAAATAAAAAAACAAGGCTCATCACAGCTGTCTGTGTGATTTTAAGGGCCAAGGACTTGCCTCGAAGGATAATTAATGGGTCCTCATCATTAACACTAAACATTCCCCACCTGCAAAATCAGCTCAGGAGTTCAGTACGAACAATCTTAAAGATCCATAAAATCACTTCTTTCCCGGGTTAATAAATTTCCTTTTATAAAAGGGAAGTTTTTATCTGCTAAAAGTCCATTTTGTCAACTTTTGGAAGGACACTAATTTATAGATAGCTTCAAAGCTAACAGATAAGGAGGCATGAAACTCCAATTTTGATTTTGTGGAGTCTAATTGAAATAATTAAAATAATTAATGAAAACAGAGCTGCATTAAAAAAAATCTGCACAGAAATATGAGGCAGTCAGACTCGCAACCTATAAAAAGAAATATGAGACTGAACATACTGTAAAATAAACATCAGCGTTCTAAACAAACAGACACAGAACGAATGTATGCAAATATAAGAGCCCTTAATATTTACAGGAGTATTTCCTAATATCTGAGTTCAATAGGCTTAAATAATTATCTTAAACAGTGTGATTTTTTTTCCCAAACCAGTTCAGTGCACACACCTCCCCCTTTCAAAGAGCCAAAACAGACTAAAAGCTGTCCCTTAAGAGTGATTTATCCTTGTTCAGATGTTCTGAAATACCCTACAGACAAGAATCAGTAATCATTTCTTTACGGAAAGTGCCTTAGAGGCAGGTTTTGTTAGAGTAAACAAAATCCCATGCTTGGCCATTCCTACAAGAGAAAATTGCTCCAACGATTGAGAAATTAGCTGTGAAAATAACAAAGGGAAACCTGCTAGAGATGCTAGTAGCAGTGCAGAGAAAAAAATCCATATTACAAAAATAAATCAGCAAATATTACAAAATGTGACATTAAAAAAACTGTATAGATCACTTGTGGCACTAGGAGAGAGCAAGAGAGATCAAGCCAGAGAGAGTGAGAAAGACCTGTGCTAATTGGCCGTTATTTAATCTAAACCCCTCCCTGCAAACCTAAGACCCTGCTCTCATTCAAAACACACTGACACTTGTCAGACTGAAGCCCCCCACTGTGTCCCTGTGATGTGCCTCAACAGGAGGCAGCGACAGATCATCTATAAGCCTCTTCAGCTGCTCTCAGACGAAACCTCTGAGGTTTTTCACAGGCAAACCCTTCCGAACAAAAAAATTGTGTTGTGCACAGCTGCTGAATCACAGCGGTAAAGATGTGTTTATTGATATCTTATTTCACAAAGGACTGAATGCACATAAACTGTCTCTACTAGGGATATTTCACCTAAAAATTCTGTGATCATTTACCAAGCCTCATGTTGCTTCTAAACAATATGTCTTTTTTCTTCAGTGGAAAATACAAGATAAAAAATATATTATCTGTATACAATGAAAGTAAACGGGCTGCAATGTTGTGTTTAGGTTCCTCAGAAGAAAATAAGTCATTTATTTTAAATTTTAATGTATTAATTAATATTTGAAATTTAACATTACTATAATAAATATTTAATAGAATTAATTACAACTACTTAAAATAAGAACATGTTTCTTAGCATATTAGTATCCTGTGGTATCAAAAAATATGGAGCCCCGTACATGACATGCAGGGAAAAAAATGAATTTGATTTAACAATTCATTCCATCGACTTACTTACACAGCAGCACGCTTTAATTTGTTCCTCATTTTAAGTAAAACGCGGGCACAATGTAATAATGCGTTCCCTCAATTTAGTTAAATCAAAACGAGGGAATAAATTTGTTCAAAATTGCCATGATTTAGCTAGGGTTGCCACTAACGACTATTTTTATATCGATTAATCTATCGACTAATTTATTGATTAATCAATTAGTCTAAATGATTAATTATATTTAACTTTCAACTTTGGCATTCAGGAGTGGAAAAAACATTCCTAATGTTAATTTAACTTGGTAAACTCTTTTGATATTGTATATGAATAGTATTTATTACCTGTGTACATATTTGAAAGGAATTTGTATTTTTAAATGTAATTCATTGTCATTTATGTCGTTATGTTAGTATACTGTCACGCAATGAAATGTCCTTTAAACGGGCAGAAGTAAATTAGTTAATTACGGTAGGATACATCAAGCCTGCACATAAACAAACGCAGGTATAGATCAATCTAACCGTCACAGTCCTCGTTCACAGTGGGGCCATTCACATGTAGCGCTCCCGTGGCGATGAGTGAACGGCCCCTTTAGGAGCTTAAAGGACAGCAGATTTTAAACGTTCTGCCTACAAAGGTGGAGTTAATTTAAGGGACAAAACACAGTAAAGACTAGAAGGTATACACAAAACACTTTCGGTGGCTGTGGCTTTGCCTTTTCCGGCGGCCCATCATCCAGAGTAGCCTCTATAATGTTATATTCCTCTTCAAGATGTTCATGCATCGAGCTTCTGCTGCTGTGGTATGCCAACAAAACCAGTGTACAAACCACCTTTTTATTATCCGATAATCTGAAGTACTCCCTTACTTTAGACCTCTTCGGCCTTTGAAAACTTTTGCTTACAAACTTGTGAGACATCGCACTCGACTCCACTTCACCCGCAATCCTTGGAAACTTTGACGTGATGTACTTAATGTTAACACTAGTGGTGTGGAGGGAACAGGTGTTATTTTAGTTAAAGCGTGAAAACGAAATTTAAAAGGTAAAATAATATAAAACGATCAGTCGATTAAAAATATTGATGTCGACTAATTATCAGCGTCGATGCAGCCGATTATATCGACCAATTGCGAAAGGCCTAGATTTAGTCTAGTAAAACGAGCGAATGAATTGGTAAATTGTGGGAACAAATTCTTCATTTTTTTTAATTTGTGGACACAATTTTAAAAAACAAGACAAACAAATTCTTAATTCACGGATATATATATATCAAGGGATTTTACTGATATTGGAATCAACTACTGAATCATGGCAATCCGAATCCCTAATTTAAACATCACCACAGATAAATGTAGCAACAGTGGGTGAGTTGATTCAGTATGCTAAGCTTTAAAGCAAAATTCACAATCGTTCGATTCTACTCCTCTTGGCCTGCTTGATGTGCTAAAATATGTAAAGAAATGACTTTTCTCTATGCCAGAGGTCACAATATGATACATAGAGCAGAGAGAATCCACACAGAGATCAACCACAAATGATGTAATGATACGTGTTGCTGAGGAAGCACAGAGGCGAAGGTGAAACAGGAATAAGGTATTTTTAATCAAAGTCCAGGGAAACGTAACACAGAACACATCTATACACCAACGAGAACGGACGAGGACTGAGGGAAAACACAGGGAATATATACAGGTGCAAACAGAGGGAGAAACAAGGTAATTGACAAGACAGCTGATGATGATAAACGAGTGGCGGGAAAAAACCAAAACAAAGAGCACATGTGGAACATAACAAACAGAGTCCAGAACAGTTATACATGTAACAAATGAGTTCATCACAATGTTTTTAAATACTGATAACTTAAAGCATTTGACACTGTCCTCATCAATTAATAACATCAGCATGTTTGGCCAGCACCAAGTGAGGATTGCAAGACCATGATTGCTTAAAATATTGCATCTACCTTCAAGCAAATTACTTCAGTCACCCACAGGAACACACTATATTGACAGGTAAAGGACCAGAGAAACCCAATCTACTCACAGAGAATCAAGAGAGAGGGAATCAGGATATTGCTTTAAGAGGTGCAACTACTGCAAAATCTATTTCTTCAACAGGAAGGTGGAATAGACACAGTGGAAGCTGTTACTCAATGCAGTAAAAGGGATTAATATATATACAACATCTTTACCACATAAAGTTGGGCACAAACATAGAGTTAGAACTAGATAATTGAACAAAAAAAGAAGACAGAGCTCCGGTAATAGGAATATTACAATTTTTCGAGGGAACATGACTCAATTACTCTCCAGACTGCAGCGATCAAACAGGACGAAGCAAAAGCAAAAGCTCTGGACAGATGGTGTTTAAAACTTCAGTTTGTTTCTTGACGTTGTGTTAGAAGCAGCAGGATATTCTATACCTCCTACACAACCCTCAACAGATGGAGGAGTAAAATACAAAGCAAGCACATACATTTAATGAAAAGAAGTCTAGTCTAGTTTCATACAGACTCTCAAGTATTCATACTCCATCCTTGAAGCAGTTTTCATTTTCTGCATTTCGGTTTAATGTTATCTTATACTGGTCTTAAATTTAAAGCAGCCCGTTATATTAAATATATAGATAATATATATCTATTTTTTTTCAATATGACTTATTATTGAGAGAGAGCTCAACACGCTGCAACTGAAGAAAACATATGCAAAGAGAAAAAACACCAGCAAATACTCACAACGCAACCAAATACAGAAACGCGCTGCAAATAATCACAACACACATATGATCAGGATGTTCAAATAAATAAAAAAGCTCACCTTTCGGTTCATCGACAACACCACTAACGAGTAGACATTGAACAATAAGCATGTCCCAGGCAGGTTTGTCACTTGTCGGGGTCCCCTTGAAACATTTGCGTTGTGGTCTGTGCTATTTGCAGTGAGTTTCTGTATTTGGCTGTGTTGGGAGTATTTGCAGCACATCTGTTGTCAAACTGATGAAGGTGTTTTCTTAATTTGCAGGTATTTTTTTCTATTTGTACGCGTTTTCTTCAGTTGCAATGCTTTGAGCTCTCTCGGACACCTTAAATTTGAGTTTGAGCGTCTATATCAGAATTCTAAAATTCTGTCATCCTTTACTCACTCTCATGTCATTTCAAACCTGTAAGACTTTTGTTCATCTTTGGAACAGAAATGAAGCTATTTTTAATGAAATCTGAGATATTTCTGTCCCTCCATTGACTGTCTACGCAACTACCGATTTGATGCTTCAAACAGTTCATTAAGAGATCGTAAACTAATCCATTTTATTAGAGTGCTTTAGTCCAAATTTTGAGCCATGTTTGCTTCATATGATGAACAGATTTAATTTAAGTTTTTTTATTTTTTTTTATTTTTACATAATAACATTCATCAACGCACACATCAGTTATGGTTAAGGGAAGCTCATGCACGCTTGCTTGAAGTACAAGAACCAATGAGGTTCATTCTCATGTGTTACACAGCATATTTGAGCTTCCGCAAGAACCAATGAGGTTCATTCTCATGTGTTACACAGCATATTTGAGCTTCCGCAAGAACCAATGAGGTTTGTTCTCATGCATCAAGTTGAGCTTCTGTTTGTGTTTGCTGATCAATGTTTATATGCAAATAAAAACCTAAATTCAATCTGTTCATATAAAGCGACCGTGTCTCTTCAGAAAATTTGAACTAATCTGCTGAGTTTATATGGATTAGTTTTACAATCTCTTTATGAACTTTTTAAAGCATCAAATCGGTGGTTGCATAATTGAGGGACAGAAAGCGCTCAGATTTCATCAAAAAGACTTTTATTTGTGTTACGAGTATGAATGAAAGTCTTAACAGGTTTGGAACAAATAGTGGGTGAGTAAATGATTTTCATTTAAAACATATTTATTTAAACTTTTTCTTCTAGGTTTATTACAAATTTTTACAAAAGTAAAAAGTTTTTTTTAATTTAATTACAAATTAAATTACAAATTTAAAAAAGCAAAAGGAGACATTTAAGAAAAACCAAGCTCTAGATATTCAAGAGTTATGGGAAACAGCTTTAGAAGAATACAAAAGGAGTGTCAGCTTTCTTGTAATCCATTACTGCATCTCAATCTCATGCATCATACATCTCAGGCTAAATTTGTATCGATAGGAATTCTCAGCTATCAAGCCTCACACCACATAAAATCTACTAACAAAAGGTCATCCCAGTCAAGCTTCAAATGCAATACATTACATCTACATAAAATCCAAAGCCCTCTTTAAGACCCTTTTCTATGGGAGCCCAGAGAAACACAAGGCTGCGAACATAATCGTCCTCCAGGGAACCCAGGCAGCTCATTAAGAGCGACTGATGTGAGCAGGGAACCCCAGCGGCCATTCGGTTCATCACAGCATCAACAGCAGCATGATCCCTGGCCATCACCACACCCCTCACCCACTAAAGCTGGTTGGAATGAGAAGAGAGGGAGAGAAGGAGTGTGCCGTTCGAACACACAGCCATAAAGAAGAGTGGTGTAGCAAAGCCATTCCCTTACTGTTTGGCTCAATACAGTATTGATCGAGATGTGAACCCAGAGAGTCAGATATATTCTCTTATTAGCAAGTCCAAAGATCTTATTGGAGTCACATTAGAGCTGTGAGACTGGATAAAGGAGGGCAATACTACTTATTTTATTATTATTGCATAATTTTTATTTTTATATTATGATCTGTACCAATGGAACACTATAATTTTCTGTGAAATAATACTGAGCGTCATAAAAAAATGATATAAAATGAAAAAGAATAATCTACAAAATTATAATGACAAATTTGAACCAAGTCTTATCCAGAAGCTCTCTCATGTTAATTCATAAAAAACACAACATTTTGTTAGTCGTTTCTATTTCTGCAGTGTTACACAGAACAGCCCCACCCATACGTCAACATCATTGGACCCAGATTGCTCTTTTCATGTATAATAAAAAAAAAATTGATGACGAGGGATTGATTATGGAAGCTAAAAGACATTGAATACTATATAACAAATCCCTCAAGTTCAACCAGGAGAACCATGCAAAGGATGCCATCTGGAGAAGCATAACATAACTCATTAAAATACAAGATGTGCGTTTTATGCTGTGAAGTTCATTGAAGAATAAGCATACACACTAGAATAAGCATATACACTTCTCTGGTTGGCTCCACTGCAGTTAGTATGAGCCTACTGACAACCAATACACAATTCTTACAGCAACAGGCCTTCATTACATCGTTCAGAAGAATTCAAAAACCATTCCATATGTGATTTATGCTCTGATAATTGAACACCAGTGTGGGGTTGAAACATGGATCAATAACTCTTGACCAAGATTGATCATACTACTGAACTGCTTAACTGCAGACCCTTTTAGGGTATGCTCTGATTATGATTATTATCATATCATACCACCATATTATCCCCCCTTTATTGAAGCGAATCCATATCCTGTCAGACATATTATGAACTGAGTTATGGACCATCCTGCACTAAAGGTGACAGAGATTGCTAAATTAACTGACTTTCATGTAAAAAAATATTATAAATATGCTTTTATTTTGCCTTTTATTTTTAATATGTATATAATTATACTATATATATATAATTTAAACAAAATGCAAATAAATGAATTCATAAATTCATATCATATTCACACATATAAATATAAAGTGATATTAATGTCTAGAGACACATTGTTATAATGTGAATTCTTTATGTCTGATATAAATAAACTCCGCTGACTGCCTCAGATGTCCAGAGGCAAATAGAGAGCTCTATATCCTCCGGCTTTCTGCACAGCCTCTTCCGCTGCAGGAACAGAACTGCTTCCACTAAATCTGTTTATTGCAGTGAGGTGATGGGCTGACGTAAGCCTCTGTGGATGGACAAAATAAATCTCCCTGCCATTAGGCAGAGAAAGGCAGGACACTCCCTAGTGGTGCCAGTAACCATACAGGGACCAGCTCCATTGTAACACCATGCCCGTCACGGCACAGTTCCCCAGGACGAGCGCACATCCCTGTGGCCCATCAACCAATCCAGCTTGCTGTCCATTTTTAAATGGCATCACCTCTTCCTTCAAAATAAAATGAGTCTGCTAGTGGTCCTCCATTGAGATACTATTATAGTTTTATAAATATGTAGAATTTGTTTTTATTTTTTTATTTTCCATTTTCATTTTAAAGTTTTTGTAATTTTGCTGTCTTTTTGTTATTTTCATTAGTTTTTATTCATTTTTATTTATATTTTTTATTTTATTTTATTATTCCGTTTTAGTTACTTTACTACATCAAGTTAAAGTGGGCATAATACTTTCTTTTACAAAGTGTTGATTTTGTTTTGGGGGTGTACTAGAATAAGTTTTCAAGCTTAAATGTTCAAAAAACTTATTTTTCATATATTTTACATTGTGGCAGAGCGCACTGTGCTCTGATTAGTCATTTGGACCAGTGTGTTGTGATTGGTCAATGGCTTCAAGCATGTTTCGGAAATGTCACGCCCCTTTTACCATAAATGTGACAACTCAAGCAGGCTTTTTTTTTTTTTGCATATGATTTGGACGGGAATTATTTAAATGAGGAATACTGTGAGTGTGCGTTCCCGGAAGAACACTCAAGACTACAATCGAGGCGTTTCAGGAAGCTCAGAAACAGCGCTTACTGATATAGAGAATAACTCCCTTTGGAGTGGACTTTGTGCTTTGTAACTCTGCAGACCTTTTTCATGCTCAAGCATTATACATTGTAAAATGTAAAAAAGCATAATGGGTCCTCTTTAAACTAAAAGAAAATGAGAAATTGTTGCCTTGGCGATTAGCTGAAATTAAATATGTTTTTATTCTTTTTTTTAATTCAGGTAACATTTATTTCAATTTATGCAACGAAAACGCTTTTATGGTTTTAGTTCTAGTTTACTATAATGCCGAACATCACATGAACAAACAGGAAAACAGGTCTCACTGAATCAGCTCGTCAGAGAAAGTGTTAACTGCAGTACAAACTGATGGCGATATCTGTGGACTTTTAAGGTAATCATTAAACCTAGCTAGTTCTTTTTATTGTTGCCATTTTATTCGATTTAATATATCTAAATGTTAGCATATGCAATAGATATCAAGGTTATGCTCATCTTTGCTTCCTCCTTCGAAGACATCTCTAAAGAAGCACATACAGATGTGTTTTTTCGACCTGTTTTACAGAATACAGAAGTTTGTTGCACATAACCCCCATAAACCTGCAACTAACAATAATTTAACTAACACCTAGTGTAAATATCACTGCACTGTATAAGATAAAAACCTTGTGATGATATTACTTTTTCCACTGACAAATATTTGAAATGCAAATGCAATGCAACTAAATAACTGTAAGGAAATAATCACCATGTAAGTTCAATAGTACCAGAAACAAATAAACCTGGATCCTGGTATTGAAATTCCTATGTCTCTCACAAAACAATCCAAATCCATTTCAAAAGGACTTAAAAAAAAACTAATTCAGCAATATCTCTAGGCAAATACAATGCAGACAGTAGCAATCCTCTACACCAGAGTATACTGCTATAAATAAGGATCAGAATGTCCCCACTGTATGCCTTGCTGGAGATGAAGTAGCTCCTTCTCCACCCCATTACCCCTCCAAAGTACCAGCCAGTTGTACTACTGGAGCGCAAGCCAAACCACCCGCATCCAGACCCCTGGTCTGACTGCAGGCAAGATTCGCAAACATCATTTATCTATGTACGGGACCTCCGCTACACTGCCTGTGCCAGGGTCAAGCAGACCAATTTGCTTCTCCATTCAGTTCCACTGAGGTTTTTGTCAACGACATCATTAAATTTCTTTTTCATGTCACAGACCTTGGCTGTATGCTTTATATACACCGCTCTCTTTGGGTTAAGGTTTTTCCATTCAGACAAAAAATATTCAGTAACCATTCAGTGAGTAACAATTTAAAGACTTACCCCGTCAACACAACAACAAAATCCATAACATTCCACCCATTGCGGAGGTAGGAGCCTTTATGAAAAGCAAAGCCTAGAGCGATAATCTTGATCCCGGCCTCGAAGCAAAATATTCCGATGAAGTAGGGTTCAGTGTCATCCTGTCATGAGTAAGGAGAGACACAAGCAGTTAATAATACAAAATAAGACACACGATGCTAGTTTACAATGAAAACAAAGTATACAGAGGAACATAAATCTGTCAGTGGCAAGCGCAATGAATATTTTACAACTTTTATTAAACTCGTGTTCTTTCATAGAAGACTAAAGCAGCACAGTACAGTAAAATGAAGCTAATTAAAGTTGGATAATGGGGAGGCTTTTACTGTAAAAACAAGTTTCTCATTATATTCCATATTCTCAGTACATATATTCAAAGCAAATGCCTCTAATAGCAGAGCAAATTCTAATAGCAGAAGCACATATTCAATACCCAGACTATGGAAGTTAATAACAGAAGTGGAGACAAAACAAATCAAATGGTAAGCAATACACTTTTAAATTAATATAGCATAAGTGCACGTTTATGAAATCTCAGAAGAAACTAATTTGATACAGAATAACACAGAATGTTCACTAAGAGAGTTTTAGAGGACAGTTTATTGTCCTCTTTTATTATAGACACTGAAATGTCAATCAAATATCAAGCACCAACAAAGATCTGTGGATCAATTTAGCAGGGCAGTTAAAGGATCCACTGTTGAATGATTGACAGCAGCTCACAAAGGATCGAAGTGTCTGCTAAATGAATGAAGTAAATGTGAGCAAGGCAAATGGTTGACCTACAGTAACAACTGCTACTTAAAAAGACTTTGGTAAAACAATAAAAAGTTTTGAAAGTAAAATCCTCCTGCAAAAATTCTGATTTTATATGGTAATGCTGCAAGAGAGGCTAATACTTAAACAATAAGGGTCCTCGAAGGACTACTATAAAAATGCAGTGTGATTCACGAGGGAAAGTCCTACTCACCAGCCGCTTTGACATGGGTGTCTTGTCTGAAGCTGGTAAATGCTGCTCTAAGCCCAGCACAATGCAGTTTGCTATGATGGTGGCGAGAATCATGTACTCAAATGGAGTGATGGCGTTAAGGAAAGAACCCATGGGATACAAATAGATGGAATTAATTCACAGCAATAACATGATTGTCAAGCAATTTTGGAAGCTACGGCAGAAATAAATAAAGAACAAATAAATTTAGAGCTAACATTCAGTTAAGGATGCATCTTTGAGAGTCACTGAGACTTCTTTGGAACAATATTTAAAATGCACCATATGATAACTCCAAGAATTACTGATCAAAATGATCTCAATTCATCTCAGGTACCTTATGGCTCAGTCTTAAGCTGTGTGAACTGCGTCATTCCTCACAAAGCTGCTGGTTAGTGGGGAGGAGGATAATTATTTCCCGTGGCACTCCTCTAAACACATTTGCATCAGAGTAGTAGACTCATTGTAGTCTGAGCATAAAGACATTATTTTATTAATAAACGGTGAATTTCATTGATTACACTCCCTTAGCGCTTGAAATTAAACAGATACTGGAGAACGGAGACAAAACAATAATAGTAAAAAAAAAGGTTTAGGTATCATATAAGTATTTTGGATTAAATTCGTTCAACATGTTCAGAGGTATTGATATACGTTTGGGAACAATTTCCATTTCTCACAAAGTGTTTTAGCCACCATTATGACTCAAATTGATTTTCAGCTCAATGTAATTGAATTATAATCGGAATGGTTTCACATGTGATGTTGGCAGGTGAAGTTGTTTTGTCCCGTATCTCAAGAGCCAGCAATTAGCAATGATTTGTTTGATTTTAAAAACTCATTGCTTAACTGTTTATGGCTACAAAGAGAAATTGATCACATATTTAACATTTGATTTTTTTTCCAGTCTATAGAGCAAGCTTTCTTTAACCGGTTATAAGGAACACTTTTGAGCCCAACCTTTAGTGTGATCATTTGTTTTACTCGCAGTTTCCCCAACTAAATCCAGTCATGCAGCAGGTTCTTTTGCCACTCAGTCCAGAGAGTGTGGAAGGTGACGTCAATACATGCCCTCTCTATATTGCCCTTCTAATATAAATAATACAGCCAAGTTGTACAGCAAAAGTAATGTCTGCTGCAAACAGAAAGACATTTTTTGCCAGACATTGCTAAACAAGCATTTAAAAAGACGTCGAAATGTTGCCTTGTTTGTTCATTATATGTTGAGCAAACAAAAGTTAATCCTAATCTTTATTATCATCTTGTGGTAAACTATTCACGCGCTCAAGAGGCCTCCATCACTTCCGCATTTCCCTGGACGGGTTTTACACACACACACATATGCGTTTCAGCACCTTGGAGAGCGACTAAAAGAGCCACTGAAACTTTTCCACGATGGTCATTCCCGCCGGTTGGAATGATAATGACGATCATAACTTTAAAGCACTAACGTGTTCCGCTTAAATTGGCTCAACTTTATTGCTTTTGGACAGTATCCTGCGAATATGAGCTGCGAATGCTTTTATATTATAAACGTACAGACTAGCAGGTATTTCTATCGGCTACTTCATGACTGGTATTCCCAGAGGCAATCCTCCCGAGACTGCACAGCAATTTAGGCAGCCTAATGCAAGAGCTGTTTTGGTTGCCATGAGCGACAGAGACCAACGAGTCTAGTTTCCTGACCGAAAAGAATCGATACCGCAGCGACTGGATGTGAGAGGGACAAAAACAATAAAAACTCCAAATAGCATTTCACGTCACGACACTATATATATATATAAATACATTTCGCATGCTAATCGCAAATCTACGCCACTTAAAAGCTAATCTGAGCTATTTTTCATGAAAGCAACCCGACTGAGCCCTCTTGTAATGAGAGCGAGACAACACCCAGCACACACTGCTGTCACTGAACTCCAACATGAGTGATTGCAACCGACACAACTTTTACACGACTTACATTTCCGTGAAACTTTTGCTATCTTATAACCGGCGTGTTAATAACCGTACAGAAAATTATAGGTGAGCTCGATTTATTGCCGATTATAAACTAGTCTGTCAACAAGCTGTCATATGAGGCGATTTTACCCTCTTACAAGTGCCTGTGATTTGTGTAAAGGATATGGCCACTCTGTTATTTTCTTTGCATATTTCCGAATGATATTATCTTCGCTGAAGATGAAAAGGGATCGGTTGACTGTGAGGCAGTTCTGTTTGACCGGTATTGGGTTGTATATGGCCATTGTCCGGGCTCTTTGGGCCATTGTTTGCTTATACACCCTCTGTACGCCCGGGGGGCCTGGCTGCCGGCTGGCCCCTCTGCCTGGACCCGCTGGAGAGCCACCGCCTCCATACCGGGTCGGGAGATCGTCTTCGAAGCGAGCCATTCTGGAAACGCGCAGATTTGACTAAAGAAATCCAAATTCACATCAGACAGAGAGTAAAGAAGAAGCATCACAACGCGCGATGTAGTCCCAGCCACGAGTTCCTCTCATCCGCGCTGATCTGGCATTCAGCCACAAACACACAGAGTTGCTTAAAGTATTCCGGCCATTCAGAGCACATCTAACCGCATCTCTGTTATGAACCGAACGCCAGTCAAAGTTTATCGCCCCACGTTACACAATGCATCAAAAAGCGACCGGTCATATCCAATAAGGGTCCTTTTCACCCCTCACACGAAGGGTTTAGATAATCAGCCATGACATGAAATAAGTCCCATCGGAAAAAGGTGCCTTTACAAACTGAATGGAGTCAAGCTCACAGATTGTAAGATCCCGCTTCCCTGCGCGCGATGCTGTTGCAGATGCTTCGATGTTTTCCTCCTATCTCGCGATGATAACACGCGCAAGTCCGTCTCCCTTGTGTTTTTATCGTTGAAATGAAAACGGGCAAAGGACATTAACACCCTTTTCCACTAGACCGAAGCCTGGCAATGAAATTTTAACCAATTTCTGCAGCCGCTGCTTCTTCTAAATCAGATCACGTGACTATGAAGCAGCCTGTCAGTGGCTCCACCTGTACCGCTACAGTATCCATGGCACTGGGGCAAGAGGGGAAAATACAGCATGTACTCTTCCAGACCCCAGCAGTTCATAGTTACTCAAATGGTTGTAATGGTTACTTTAAAGCAAGTTAACTAGAATTCGACACATTATATGATGCACCGGTGCGTCTGCAATTCCTGCAACTGTAAACAGATCGTTGATTTACAAAAAAAAGAAAAAAAAAAAAGAGGGTGGAACCGGTTTTGGGTGGGGTAAATCAGGACATTATCTCGTGACTGACGCCTTTTTCGATCTCTTTCAGATTTACATTAACCCTTTAGTAGAGCTGTGCCGTTTGAACTCCTAAAATCCGGAAGAAAATTAGTGGTTTTTAGACATGGTATCCCACGGGAATTTCTAATGGGTTTTTAAAATGGAGGTTTCGATTTTAATAAATTCAAGTCGGTGTTTTACATTACTTGCAAAACATTAAAGTACTTCAGTTTGAGATATTGCTGCATGACACCTTTGTGGTGCAACAAAACGTGAAATATACTTTAAAAAATGTTTCTCAACAAAAAGGGTTTATTCATTAATTTGTATATTTTCTAAATGTTTGGGGGTTTTGTAAAATGTAAAATTCTAATAAAAATTCTACTAAAAAACAGTGCTTCAGTGAATTTCAGTGTGCTGAGGACTACAAGTATTGAACAGCTGGTTGTTTTGAGCACATTATTTTACCTGTTTTCAGTAAAGAATATTCATCTACTGCATGTTTATTTACTTACTACAAAATAAAATATAATTTACGTGTGTATATAAAGTCTGAGGTTAGTATGATTTTAAGAAGTCTCTTGAGTTTTGTTTAATCAACCAAAATACAGTAAAACAGAAATGTATTTGAATATATTTAAAACTTAATTTATTCCTCCAATGGTAAAGGTACATTTTCAGCAGCAAATATTTTTTACACTAGTCTTCAGTGTTGAAAGATCCTTATAAGAAACCATTCTAATATGCTGATTTGGTGCTCAAGAAACATGTCTTAACATTGCTGAAAACAGTTGCGCTGCTTACTGTCACTTGATAATTTAACGTGTCCTTGCTTAAAAAAAAAAATATTAAACTATTAATATATTTAATGAAGTGACAGATGAAGCACTTCATAAATTTGTTAGATATAGGCTACATGTAATGCATAAATTTATACTGTGCTTTAGTGAAGTTTTGTGTGCTGATGACAACATGAGAGACGAATGGGCAACAGCTAAATTACAAATGACCAATTTAATAATTAAAAACATCACTGAAAGCTTTATTCCTCACAAGTATGATATTAAAATTCTATAACAACTTCAGAGTGAAAGTTCAATAAGAACAGATTAAAAAACAGCCCTGATCTCTGCTCCTGAAAAGACAGTTTAAAAAACAAAAAGCCAGCAGAACTTGTCCATCTGTTCTACTTCCAATTTCACTTTACTCATGATAATCAGCTAAAAACCGTTTGTTTTTAATACAAAAATTTAGGCTTAAAAATGTCCATTAGAAATATCTATTATGCTAATGTCTATATCTTGTACAATAAAGGAGCCTCTCCATCATCCCAATAAGAAAAAATCCTGTGAGTCATGCATTCAGATATAAAAGGCCAAAATTTCCATTGATTAAAAGTCTTATTTCAAATGCCCTCAATGGCACAGTGATAAAATGATACTGAATCTCCGCAAAAATTGTCCTCCCTCGGAGCTGAGATTCAGGAAATGATGCGTTGCACTCCTGACCATATTTATTCGTTAAAGGCCTCAGCATGTCCTGCTGTATGCGTGGAGTGCTCAGGGTTGAGTTATTGATATAGCCGTGTTAGCTGACTGAATGTGTTCCACCTGGGCAGCGCTCTGATCACCGAGCACTGGGGCTGAGCTGTCTGTGTGGTTCTGGCCAGGAACAGACTCAGAGTATCTACATTTCACAGAGCCACACTGACAATGGAAGTACTTTTTCTTAATTTGCCAGTAGGGATCACCATAGTCAAACCTGATGAAAGAGGAAAGAATGGATAAATATGACAAATAATGAAGGAAAAAAAGAGCTAGAGGTTTATGAAGAAAAAAAAAAAGTATAAAGACTTACCCAAGCTCGTCTCCAGCTTGAATAGGCTTGTTTGCATAGAGTGCAATTCGAGGAAAGCGCATGTCTTGGTGTTTGGTGAACACGCGGACAGGGAATAGATTGGGTTCGCAAAGATGATTCATAAATCTACTAACATTACCATAAAACTGGGCATCAATGCAGTAGACCTCTCCAACCTAGAAAAAAAAGTCACCAGTCAAATATGAAGCATTTCAAAAGGAGGTGTTCTTAATGGGACAGTTCACCCAAAAATGAATGGTGGTAGCTGATGGTAGCCATTGACTTCCATAGTATTTTTTTTTCCTGCGATGGAAGTCAATGGCTATCATCAACTGTCTGGTTACCAACATTCTTCAAAATATCTTCTTTTGTGTTCAACAGAAGAAAGAAATTCATACAGGTTTGGAACAACATGAGGGTGAGTAAATGATGACAAAATATTCATTTTTTGGGTGCACTATCCCTTTAAGCTCCATCCACATTTTAATATACTTTAGCGCCCTCTGGAGGTCATAAGTATTTAAGCTTGAGGGGGGAAAAGTGGATTTCAGCTAAATTTTTGACAAGACAATCTTCCAAACTTGCCTTGTTGTCAAGGTTGAACATGTACGAATCACTTTCCCGAATATTAGCTTCTCCATCTGATATGATTTCACCAGCAAATCTGCACACAGAGCAAAATCCTCAGGGCAAAAGTATTGGACCAAAACAGCATGAGATTAATCATGTCTGAATAATTCATATCTCCCCTAATGGCTTTCATTTTTGTCAGTAAATTAATATTCTTGACAATTGAGTCAGTAGGAAAGTTCTTCAGAACACAGGCTGTGGTTTGTGTCATTTTTCCACATTAAAATAATTATACCGAGTTAATATGCAGGGACAACTGTAACAAAAGCCATTTAAAACAGTGGTTTTCAACCAGGTGACCAGGGCCCACTGTTGGGCCTCAGCAAACCTCAACAATACATTTTTTTATTTAAAGAACCAGGATTTCCATTTTCCATTGAATATAGGGTAAAAACATTTAGATATTGAGCAAAAACATTTTTATGAAGAGAGATGGGGGCAAGATCAGCAAAGGACCTCGAGACGGGATTCGAACTCGGGTCACCATTAACACATTTGCACCAAATGTTAGCACACTAACCATTAGGCTATCGATGCCAACGTGTTGGACTATTTATCCGGCAAAACAATGGAAGATGGATTGAGAAATGTGTTTTTTGGAAAGAGTCATTTTTGCATATACATGTTTAATTTTGTATATTTTTGATTAATGTGTAAAGCAACCGATCTAAAGAGAGGCTCATACTCGCACACAAAGGTTCCCTCAGGAATATCCTGCAGTGCTCGGACGCCCCAGCCCATCCTTTCAGTCCTAAACACCTGCAGTCTTAGCCTGAGGATGAGAAAATTATGAAGTTGTGAAAAATGTGAGTGCATAAATTCAGAGTTTACAACAGATTCAGAGAACATGCAATAATACATATATATTAATTATATTACTGAAGGCCATTCTGTATCACTCTATTCCGGCATGTTCTCCAACAGGAACAGGCGTGGTTACACTCAAACAGGAAGGGCGGATCCTTCCTGCAGAACTCTTTCAGCAAGCGGCCATCCTGAGTACAAAGAAATCATAAAACAGATTTTAAAAATTATTTTAATAAGCATTATTTAACTCAAATCACAAGGCCAAGATGACATCACAGCATAGTCATGGTTAGTGTCTAGTAATATTATTGTGGAACAGCTGCCAAAGAGCTGGGACTGGCATCAAATTGTATGAATGTCATTGCATTATCACCATGTCATTTATTCTGCTTAAGTGAATAATTTAACACTAACAGCAGCTTACCTTGTCATACCAACAGCGCATGCTGAGCTGTCCACAGATACAGCTGCTAGATGCACAGTCATCTTTACAACTGCAGTGCTTTTACAGTGAGAGAGAGAGATGAGCATTTCATATAGCTGTAATAACAGCAATTACCTTGTTATGGCTTTTGACACTACAACATTGAGCCTCTTACCTGTAAGTGAGTAATGTTCTCATCTATATTTACTTGAGATGTAAAACAGTTCTCTGGAACATATTTGAAGTTGCTGGGGCAGGGCTCATGGTCCACCCCATTCACGCAGGGCACAGGGACGTCCTCATAGCCTCGGGACACATCTCTGAAACACCATAAACAACAGCCCCACAGTGATATAAGATTTCCCCACATTCTTTCATATTTTTAACAGATTTTGAGGCCAATCTTCCCTCTAAGCTGCACATGTGCACGACTGATTTCAAACCTGCACAGATGAAAAAAAAAACAGAATGTAGACTCAAAAGTGTGGAAACTATAGATTTCTTGAAGTCGAGCTAAATGAATGGGACAGTGGTTCAGCTTTCATTGATCTTCATTATGGATCTGAAGCTGCAAAAAAAATCTTGTTTGGAAATATGCAGTACTGATTGATTAAATTCACAGCACTTTCAATAGCAGTATCAATCGAGAGTAGCAAAAATAAGATAGAGGCCATGAATTATTTTCTGCCGTTTTCTTGAGATTGCAACTTTTGGTGCATTATCAATATAAAAAAATTCTAGTGTTTATAAATATAAACTTATATTGGCAAAAGTTGTTTTAGTAAAGGTTATATTAAATAAAAAAAAAAAAGTAAGTAGTAGTACAAGTCAGTCCTGAAATTTAAAAAAAAAAAAAGACGTTTTGAGTGCTGTTGAGTGGATTTGTAAATACCTCTGATTGGCAATTGTGTTCATGTGCTTATCAGATGCATCTGTGATTGGCTACAATGATCAACACTTCAAAAACATCTTGTAAACAGACATCAATGATGCTTTTCACCGAGCGCTTACACAGATACATACGGAAGTGTTTAAAAGCAAGCGTCTATCAGCACCAGTCACGCTGATAGACGGCCGCTTTCGAACACTCCCTATTCTGCTTTCAAAATGCTTTAAAATTCAAAACACTTCCGTGTGCTTTTGAGCGCTCCCATGCGTTTATTGTTGTAGCCAATCACAGACATATGAACACGTGAACACAAAGGCCAATCAGAGGTGTTTACGATTCCGCTCAACAGCGCTCAAAGCATCATATTTTTAAAATTTCAGTACCGATTTGGTATCGTGGTCGGTACCCAGGGCTCTGTGCATTTGATCCATGTGTTCTTGCTTTACCTGCAGAGGAGTCTTTCTCTGAGGGTGTCTCTGCCTCTCCTAGCATCTGTCAGCTTCTTATTGGTGTTCAAGATTGTCCACGTCTTGGAATTTATACTACAGCAGTCTAAAGGAGTATCGCCATCCCTGTTCTTCAGATTTACATCTGCTCCTCGAGACAGAAAAAGCCTAGAGACAAAGCTTCAGATTATTCCTGTACAACTGAGAGATTCAACCACAAACCTTTAATTCTTTTGATGATACAAACATTAGGGTCGTGACACAGCAAGCCACTCATTTTGATTAAGCAGTTTAGATATATGTTAATAGGGAGCATAACACAGAGACAGTGTTAATAGGAGGTGGACCACTAATAAAAAAATTAATGGGAGACAAAATTAAGGTCAATATATTTTGGAAATTTCAGTTATCCAATTTATCCAAGTCAATAATTCAAACAGATATGAGATGTACTTGTATGCCTTTCGTCGACAGAGAAACCTAATCTTTCTTTGAATCAGATGGCCTTGAGTGAACGGACTTCCCTTAAAGGGAACATCAATAGTTCCTTTATATTTCAGTGCTTGTATCATAAAAAGGGTCTTGCTCCCAGTTAACCATGTATAATCTCTCTGTTCTACACTTACATTACACAGTCCAGCTGGTTCTGTCTGACAGCGATGTGGAGAGGTGAGTCTCCATGGATGTTCACAGCGTGTAGGTCAGATCTCTTGTCAAGCAGCAGCTGAGCAATCTCATCGCAGCCAGAGAACGCTGCCCAGTGGAGGCAGACATTATCCTCCTGGAAGTCAGACCACAAGCAAAATTCATCTCTGGCTGATATCATCTAAATTCCATCGGTATTCTCTACCACTCAAAGGTTTGAGAGGTCAATAAGATTTTTTGAATGTTTTTGAAAGAAGTCTCTTATGCTCTAAGGCTGCATTTATTTGATCAAAAATACTACCAAATATGAAATATTACCATTTAAAATAACTGTTTTATATTTTAATATATTTCAAAAGGAAATTTACTCCTGTGATGGCAAAGTTAAATTTTCAACACCCATAACTCCAGTCTTCAGGGTCACATGATCCTTCAGAAATCATTCCGAAATGCTGATTTCCTGTTCAATCATTTCTTATTATTAGCAATTTTGAAAACAGTTGTGCTGCTTAACTTTTTTTTTTTAGGATTCTTTGATGAATAAAAATGTTCAAACTATTTGAAATGGAAATGTTTTGTGACATTATAAATATTTACATTTATAATTTACATTATAAATTTAATGCATCTATGCTGAATAAAAGCATTCATTCTATAAAAAAGAAATTAGTGAACCCAAACTTTTGAATGATAGTGTAACTGCATATTCACAGTCAGATTGTTCCACGTGCAAATATTTGTAGGTACTTGTGCAGTATGTTTATCAAACATGATCCATGAGATGAGATGAGATACATGAGTGCATTAAAAAGCAATATGGAGATGAAATACACAGATACAGACCTTGTCTCTTATTTGGACATCAGCTCCTGCTGAGATCAGCATCTTCACTTGCTCTAGACGCATATTCTCAGTTGCCCAGGTAAGAGGAGCCCACCCGCCATCATCCTGACCACAAGAACATAATTATTACAATCCCTTTTAATAACCGCACATAAGCACACCAGTATCCATAAAACATCTAACAGTGGGTAATTCTGCAGTTGAGTACACTACATGCTCAAAAAAAAGATTTTTATAATTTTATCCGCTAATAATAAACTTGTGCAGTTACCTTACAGTTGACGTCTATGGAGGTCATGGAGAGGAGATACTGCAGCACACCTGTGTGTCCTCCTCTGGCTGCCAAATGAAGACATGTGGAGCCTCTCATATCCTGTAAGTTGAAGGAATGAATTACTAGATTTTAGACATGCAAAAGCCTTGGCATACACATGGAAAAACAGTGGCTTACCTCATTATCTCAGCATGTAGTATAAGATAACCATAGCAAAATATTTTGTATTTGTACCTTATGACCAGTAGAAGCACCAGCTTTCAGCAAGTATTTCACTGTTTCTAGATGATTGTTCTCACAGGCATACATCAGAGGAGTTCTCTGCTCCACATCACACATGTCCAGGTTCGCACCAGCCTATAGAAAGACAAAAAGATCATTCACATCACTAAAATTCAGCATTCAATGAGCACATTATATTAGATGTACTCAGGGAAAATTAAATACATATAATTATTATATAAGTAAAGTAATTTAAAGGGTTAGTTGACCCAAAAATGAAAATTCTGTCATTTATTATTTACCCTCATGTCGTTCCACATCCTTAAAACCTTCGGTCATCCTCAGACCACAAATAAGGATCTTTTTGGTCAAGTCTCAGAGGCTTCTGTCTCTCTATAGAGATCAAATGCAACTACCACTTTCAAGGTCCAGAAAGGCAAGAAAAGGCCATCATTCAAGTACTCCATGTGAATCCAGTGGCTTAAACTCAATTTTATGAAGCGCCGTGAGTGCTGTTTGCAAAAAAAAAAAACATTCACCACTTTACTTACAAAAATATTGATCTGCAATGCACGTTCACGAGAGCTTCACTACGCGTGTTGCGTTGCGCGCGTCGACTCAACGCACATGCATTAGTGTTCACAAGAGCATCACAACACATCCGTGCTGTGTTTGCACGAGAGCTGGCATTGTCGTGTGAACACGCTTTGGATAATATTATTTTATAAATTAAACAATAAATTATTGTTGTTTTTTTGCACAAACAAAGCATTCATGTCGCTTTATAAAATTGGAGTTTAAGCCACTTGAGTCACATGGGAGTACTTTAATGATGTCTTTTTCCTGACTTTCTGGACCTTGGAGTGGTAGTTGCATTGGAGAGACAGACACCACTCAGACTTCATCAAAAAGATCTTAATTTGTGGTCTGCAGACAAACGAAGGTCACTTATCAACCCTAACTGGCTTTTTAACGGAAATGTTATCACATGTAGTCAGTACCTGCACAAGTATATGGCAGATCTCTTTATGGCCCTCTTCAGCAGCACAATGAAGGGGAGTCTTTCTCTTCTCGCTGTCCATCCGCAAGTTTGGGTCCACACCTTCTACTGATTACCATCAAAACAACCACACTTATCAATCACAAATCAGTTTGTACCATCATGCATATAAAAATAAATATATAAAAACTGATTGCCTGAGAAAGGCCTTACCCAGCATATGCAAGATCCTCTGGAGCTCTCCTCTCTTAGCAGAGAAATAAAGCTGCTTTGGGGGCAGCTTGAATTTCTTATACCTTAAAAAAATAATTATTTTAGGTTTAGGAAAAAAAGCAAGTCTACAAATGGTGCACAGCAAAATAAATATTCATTTCTAATGCACGTATTTAATGATACAGGACCAGGACATTACTGATAGTACAGGATAAAGATAGTAGTGATGAAAGACTGGGATCCTTACTTCCCATCCTCCAGTGCATTTAAAACGCTTTCCATTGATTCTTTAGCAGGGTCAACTGCTCCACCAACAGTTACAGAGTCCAGTTTAGCCCTGCTGTGAGAAACAATCATAACAGATATATAATGTAACCATCGTGAGGAAACACATCACAACATTAGATAAGCCAAATAATCTGGGAACAGGTACCGATAAACACATTCAAACACCAGGATCTAAACTTACTCCATTAAGGCGGTGTCTCTTTTGTGCGCAGGCACAGCAGCTGTTGGCACTGCAGTAACACAGTCCGGTTTAGGGATCGTGACCTCCTTAGCATGACTAGCCTCCTCGCCGCAGTGAGGGCAGTAGAACTGGCCTCTGATCAGAGACGCACAGCTCCGGTGAAAGCGGTGAGAGATGTTCCCATCTGGCTGGCATTCCATAAACGTCCCCTGGATTAGTCAGACCATTATAATATTAGTTTTGCAATTTCAGTGTATCAGAGTTTAATGTGCATAGCTGAACTATTAAAGGTGCATTCGGGAATTGTACATCATTAAAAAAAGTGTAGTCCCTAAAGGAATTAAAGAGTTAGTTAGTTTGCCTTCTTATTTCTCGAACACAATCGGAATATATTAAAAATATTCTGGCTCTTCCAAGCTTTATAATGGGAGCAAATAGTAACTGATATTTTGAAGTCTAAAAGCGCACATCCATCCATCATAGAAGTAACCCATATGGCTCAAGCATTTTTTAAACTCTTCTGAAGTGAAGCGATGCATTTTTGTAAGAAAAAACATCCATGTTTATAACTATAAACTAGAATCACTGGCTTCATATGCAAGTAGATTTCGGCAGAAGAGTGAACTTTGACCTGGTGCACGATGTATTGACAAACACAGAAGCGCAGAGAATAAAGCAAAACAAAACACCAAAGTCTAAAACAAGAACTTTTAAAGAGAAATGTCAGAGGACATTTCTACGTCATACGCCGGAACTCGGCACTCTTGTGAACGCGCGGACGAATGTTACCGGAAGCTAGTGATTGTAGTTTATAAGTTAGAAATATGGATATTTTTCTTACAAAAACCCATCGCTTTGCTTCAGAAGGCCTTTATTAAGCCCCTGGAGACATATGGATTACTGTTATGATGGATGGATGCACTTTTTATCGGCTTCAAAATATGGTTTACAATTCACTCCCATTACAAAGTTTGAAAGAGCAAGAATATTTTTTAATACAACTTCGATTGTGTTTGACTGAAAAAGAAAGTCATATACACCTAGGATGGCTTGAGGGCAAGTAAATAATGGGATAATTTTAATTTTTGGGTGAACTAACTCTTTAATAGCATATAGCTGATAAAATGTGATCATTTCTAAAACAGCATCCCAAGGCCAAAACAGAAACTATTCCTCTAATTTCTTAGAAAGAAATTAATACTTTTCATTTATTCAGGATACATTAAATTGATCAAAAGTAACAGCAAAGACCTTTATATTTTTACAAAAAAACTATTTCAAATAAATGCTGTTCTTTTGAACTTTCTATTTATCAAAGGATCCTAAAAAATTGTCACATTCCCACAAAATTTTTAGGGAACATAGTTGATAATAAGAAATATTTCTTGAGCACCAAATCAGCATATTCAGGTCAAATCACACAAGACCAACGCTGGGTTTCGTCGGATCAGTTTGTAACCCCTGTCGGCATCTGCTGGTGTTTGTCATCCCACATTTTCGACGATTGAACATGTTCACTTGGCATTTGTCAGGTCGTGGAATGTCTGAGAACTGATGTACTGTAATCTAGTGATTGTCCATGTTTGTCAGCATCTGTCAGTGTGGTGTGAATTGGCCTTTAGAATGATTTCTGAAGGATCATGTGACACTGAATACTGGAGTAATGGCTGCTAAAAATACAGCTTTGCCATCACAGGAATAAATTACCTTTTGAAATATATTCAAAAGTAAAAGTTATTTATAATCATATTAACACTTCTACAATATTAGTGTTTAAATTGTGTATATTTTTAAATATGCAGACATTGTGACGATAAGATGCTTCTTTCAAAAACATTACTTTTGACTCCAAACTATTGAACGGTGGTGTATTTGTTTACTCACAGCCCTACAATAGAAACCACAGCCTGGGCAGCTCTGGTGTTTCACCATCCCCGCACGATGATCCTCACACAGCACAAGCAGTGGAATCCTCAGAGAGGGACGCATCATTTCCTGCTTCAGAATCACCTTCCGACATAAACTCAGCTAGAAAGCGAGAGAGAGAAAATCATGTTCATTCAAAAATTAAGTTAATGTCTTCTTTCTTGAAATCATTTAGTAAATCAAACACATTAGTATAATGCTATCACAGAGAAATTCCATTATGCTACAGTGCTCGTCACACAAGTGTGCGAACGCAACTATATTTAGCACCCTAAAAATGACCGTTGTGTGAATGTAGCCAATGAGTTCATTTGTAACCTTTCACAAATGGAAAATAAAAGCTGAAGCATGTTCTACCTTTCCATCCACACTCTCTACAGCCATGCACTTGCCCTCAGCCAGAGTTACTACATCCTGGTTCTTCGGTGTCTCCATGCGACAGCTACACAGTGGAGGGTCCAAGATCTCATCAGCCTCTATGTTCTCTTTATCCTCCGGCAATCCTGATGAACGTAAAAACCACCAGCAATCTTCATTTTAAGTAAATAACTGGGTTAAGTAAGCTCTCTTACTGTTTTGGCTACTAGAATGTCCTACGCACTAAACTCTTCCTTCTCACGCTATTTCTTTCCACTTCTTCACGATCAACTATAAGATTAAGTGCTTATGCATCAAAAAAAGGTTGTTTGTTTTTACACAAGGGTCTGCGTGTATGTTGCCATGTGGTCTTACTGCCTCACAAAGAATGCTCTGTCTGAAACCTGTCTCTGCTCATTCTGAGATCAACCTATCAGATGAAAACAAACAGACAGGAAGTATACGCATTTCATGAGGTTGCAGCATGAGATGCATAAAAAGCAAGCAAGCAGTGGACCTCAATTCTATAGTCTTCAGGTGCAGATTTCATCTACCTGTAGGAATTGCAGTGAACATGCTATCATGAGTAAGAGCATGTAGAGGCAGCTCTGTGTATTCTTCAGTCTGGCCTTGTGGAACGCCCTCCGTTTCCTTGTTCTTATGCAGTTCTGTTGCATTTTCTCTCTCATCCATTGAAGTTTGCTTCTCCGGTTTTTCAGAACTAACTTTATTTTTGAATGCCTCCTCAATGGACATCTGTCCACCTTTGAATCCAGATGTATGTGAGGCTTCCTGCAGGGTTTGGAAACAAAGACCTTAAATGTTCAGATTTAACTGAGATGGATGAGTAAGTAGGAAGTAGTCTCTAATTAGCTATATATCAGACCTGCGCATTTGGGGATGACAGCGAGACATTTGGTTTCTTGGTCACTTTCGGTTTCTTTTTGGGAACAAAATTATATAAGCCCATTTTTCTTTTCTTCTTCTTGGAGGCTGCAGAAGAATGCAAAAAATGGGGGTTTATTTTCATGTTCTAAACAAAGAGAATTTAATTCTAGCTAATAAACCCTACCTGTTTGTGTTGAGTCTTTGAGTTCCTGAGGTAAACTGAGATGCTGTGAAGGTGAGGACTCCACGTCTCTCTCAAACACGCTTTTCTCTCTGTTCATGGTCTTTGCACATAGTTGTACAAACAAAAAAAGACATATACAAATAATATATGAGTCTTTTTTTTTCCACATAAAGTTTGAAGGCATAAAGATTTTTTTTTAAATAAATTAAAAGATACATTATATTGGTCCAAAGTATCAGTTTAAAGATATTTATGTTACAAAAAAGTTCCATTTTAAATCATTTTTTTCTATTCATAAAAGATTTAAATTTTTTAAACTGTGAAAGTAATAAGAAATGCTTCAAGCACCAAATCAGCATATTAGAATGCTTTCTGAAGAATCATGTGACATTGAAGACTAATATTATTTTGGCTGTAATAAATGTAGCCTCAGTGAGCATAAAAGAAAAAAAATGTTTTACTGACACCAAAAATTTTGAAAGGTAGTAGTGCAAGAAATTTATATAAGCCATTAAATGGTTTTATGGATGCAGTAAGTGTTTTCATTACTATCAGGGGTTGATGATGGGGGCCTAAGATCCTCTTTTAAACTATTCATCAGAGGGGGGTGTTTTTCTGATCACAGGTCCCATGAATTTTACTACCCACCAGTACAAATCTCCAACCACATTCAGAAATGTCTGTTCATCCCCCACACGTTTTGGAGATAATCAATAAACATGTTTTAATGCGCCTTTCACGTCTTCCTGATCGATTACTGTGATGCCTGCATGCTACCAATTGCAACTAGTAAGTGAATGACATAAGCAAGCAAAAAGCAGCCTACCTTCAGAGCAGATGGAACCGGTGCTGGTCTAACCATGGTTTTCCAAGCCAAACGTGGTTGAGCAGGATTCACAGCTTTTAACTCCTCTTCATGTCTGGCTGCAGGTAAGAACAAAGAAGGGATGCTCTTGGCAGCAGTACCAGACTCAGAACTGGTTTCTGGAGCATCTTGTGGGATAGAGCCGTGATTTCCTGAGATTATGTTTTCAGCTGGTGGCTTGAGGGATGTCTGACCAGAGTGAAGCTGAAAGCTGGGCCCTGTGCTCTTCCTGTTGCCAGGAGAGCTCTGTTGTTTACCAGCTTTTGGAGCAGCACCCAGCGATTTAGTCTTCCTGCCTCTTTTTGGAAGGTCTGCAGGGTTGTCCATACCTACAACCATACCATAATGAAATATAAACCAAGACATACAAACAATGTGTATTTCACACTTGATACGTGAATCCAATCTGAAGAAGAATACCAGACTTGTTGTGTTATGGAACGCATTAACTGAACTCTCGCATAATAACAGGAATGTAATTATTTAGAAGCATGAATAACCTTGAAATGAATGAACTCACCTTTCTTGGACTTGGCCATGGCAGGGGGAACCTGGAGCAATCCAAGACCACCTCCAAGTTCCTTCCTCTACGAGAATTTACAGTGTTATAATTTGAAATAGAATAATAATTTATCTGACCAATACTTTTTATGGATATTCACAATGTCTATAATAATCAGCTATTTAATATAAAAATAAATGTGCCACCAATTAACACAAAACAACTTTTAATATCATATCAAATTATCTTGTATGCTTTCAGTCTAATGGTTATTTGTTGTTATGGTAAAATAGAGCAATTAAAACGGATATTTAATAAAAGATATTTAAACAAAAATAATATGTATTGGTAATATAGGTTTATCGGTCTGGAAAACTGAAGGGCTGCGTTTCAAAATCTAGTAAGCTGCCTACCTAGAGCACTTTGTCCATCAAATGCTGTCTGATTACATCTCACTAGATTTTGAGACACAGCCAACAATCTGTATCTTTGGCCCTCTAAAATGCTAAATTTTAATTTTTTTGCATGCCTGAAGAGACATGAGACTATCAGCCTCGTGATTTCATGTGTCTTATAACCGCATGAAATCTTACTACATTTGTTAATGTTTATGTCGGATGCAGCGCGCGCACTGTGGGAGGAATTACAACGAACAACATGAAACATTGTAGCTAACATAACACGCGCATGACACCAGCCACAACGGCACAATTCTATGCGAAAAAAAAATGCATGCACCTATAAATACAACAACGTCGGTCTTGGGACATTTATCCGCAAAATAACAGCTTTGCTTTTACTTACCCGTTAACTTATGATAGTTTTCATTTTTGCAAAATAAGCTTCATGCCGAAAGTTTAGAGGTTGGTCTTCGTCTTTACTTCCCTGTTACATGCGCCCTGCGTCTGTCATGTGACCACACCGCGCCCTCTACTGGTAAGGGGAGAGACTGAGGCGGGTTTGGTTGGGGAGAACAAAATATAAGAAACAGGTTTAATCCAACAGGTTTAATTTAACATGAGGAAGGTGTGGAAACCCGTTTCAGCCACTGAAAAAAAAAAAGATTATTGTGAAATCTTTTTATCTCACAATTCTGACTTTTTATCTCACTATTCTGACTTATATCTCACAATTCTGAGTTTTTATCTCACAATTCTGACTTTATATCTCACAATTCTGAGTTTTTATCTCACAATTCTGAGTTTTTATCTCACAATTCTGACTTTATATCTCACAATTATGAATTTTTATCTCACAATTCTGAATTTATATCTCACAATTCCGAATTTATAACTCACAATTCCGACTTTTTATATCTCACAATTGTGAGAAAAAAAGTCAGAATTCTGAGATAAAAAGTCGCAATAATCTTTTTTTTTTTCAGTGGCGGAAACGGGCTTCCATATGAATGTTTCAAACTCCTAAGTAACAAAAAAAGCCATAGTATGCCCTGTAAATATTCTCACTTTATTTAAGATTCACGTAGATCACAAAAAATAAGACATTATTGTTTGCGTATAGGGAACCTCAACAAATGGAGTCAAGAGAATTATAGAAATTCCTTAGATAAAGTGAAACACCCTGAAAGTTATAATTTAATAACATGCACATTTCCAATGCGCAACAGCTGGCACCCAAGGGCAAACTGTATTATTTCTCCTTGCACTTTCTGCTTTATAATACACACGACAGCTTTAAACAGAACTATTGTTACTTAGTAGCATTGTCTACAATCCTGTTTCTTTAACTTTCTATCCCTGATCTTCTTCTTCCATCTGTACATATCAAAGTCACAAGCAATGTAACTGATTCATTCACATTCTATTTAGAAGTACACTTTTTAAGTTAGTGTAATTCAACTGCAAAATTTGTCTTCATATGCATGACATTGATTTTCAAAAAAATTTTATTCATCTGTGCACTACATTTAAATGTAAATCACTGCTCAAATACAAAAATGTTTTCAACATGCAAGTAGTGTGTAATAAAACTGTCTTGGGAGGGAAAAAAAATACTATAAAACTCAGAAATGAGTAATTAAATACCACAGAACTTTATATATTCAGTAGTCTCGTATAATGAGAATGATGGGTGTATTCAAACATAGCATTTTATATATATATAGATATATAGATATAGAGTATATATTAGTTACAATTTCAATTAGAACTGGATCTTTCTGTAGCTTATCAGGAACATGAAAAAAAACAAAGCCTGAACATGCTAATAAAAGCAAATATATCTAGGAGGTTGTGACAAATGTATAAAACAAAGGATAGTCTACGAGTACTAAATACTCTTCCATAATTAAACTCCTAAAAACAAGTGGTAAAATAACTTTTTCAAGAGGCATACCAAATTTCCAATGAAAAAAAAGAAATAAATTTCCAACTGTTTGACATTATAGCTGTCAACCCACATCTGAAGTATTATTTCAGCTGACCTCTAAGGTTTAATATCACAACTCTGAAGAACGCAGAATTTGTCTATTTACACATTTGGTTCAATAGTGCTTGAGGTCTGCACTTATTATAAAGTCACAGGAATGTTATAAAGGTGATCAATGTTTTTTTCTCCCTTCTTCCTTTGGTTGGGTAACATCCTATGTATTGAAGCTATCTTCATAGGAAGGTGGAGGTTCTGTTAAAAAAAAAAAAAAAATCTAATTAATCATCAGATAAGAGATTTTATATGACGTGATCCACTGGCTGAACAACAACAAATAACTAAAAAACATACAACTATTCAACATGTTTCAATGGAATGATTTTCCCATACCATGTGGATATTCTGAACTCCTATAGTTTGGAGGCAAGCTTGCTGAAGAGGACATTCGATTGCCATTTGTGTCTTGAGGGCGGGGGGATGAATCGGAGGGCAGTGCTGATGGGCCGTTGGAGTTCTGTTTCTGTCTGAAGCTGAGTCCAGGAGCGTAGCTGAATGCATTCGGGGACACTCCAGGCTGGGAACCCGAATCATGTTGTGGACTCTTTACCATTTCCCCATTATAGCTAGCTACACCTGGGAGATCAGGGTACAGATCCGCTGGAGGCGCACTGGGGGACACGTAGCAGCTACGAGGCCTAGGTTTGGGTGCAGGTTTTGGAGTTGTGCGTGGTGGCAGACTGGAAGGGGCTGATTCAGCAGGAGCAGCAGCAGCAGGAGGAGATGGGGCAGGGGCAGAGGCAGGGGTGGGGTTGTTACGTGGGGCTGGCATGGGTGCAACCGACCGGGAGGAGGAAGGCCGAGTTGGATCCACTGCCACGTCTCCAATGTAAATGGGCAGAGTTAATGACACCTCTGGGTATTTCAAATAGACCTGAAAAAAAGTAAAAACAAAAGTGCAAATGAGACTCATTGAGAGGAAGGAAGCAGGAAATACCAGATGTGTTTTGCATGAACTTCTGATAAAAAGCATCTCTCTGATATGAATGCTGCCAGTGATTATGTGTAGCCAGCTTTAAATGCAATGGAGCAAAATTCTTATGGGAAAGAAAAGAGTCACACTTTGCGCTACATTACATTATGTTAACGTAATATGTATAAAAACTCACCTGAATGTAGTAGCAGACATGGATGAGGTTTCCATCAGTCAGGGAGGACTGATGAAGAGTAGGTACAATTATCTTCTCTTTCCATTCAGCTGTATTTCCACCCTTAACTCCAGGTCCTTCTACCTCTGCTACTGTCCGCATGTCATATGTCGGCTTCTTGGTGTTATATGTTACTTTCTGAAATTAAGAGATTAGCATTATAGGATCATATCATGATACTGACCAAAGACGTAACTGCATATTCAACCACAACGATTGATAAACCCATATCAGTCAACAACTATTCTGCAGTGGCTGCCCTTCAGAGGTGACAAGAGAGGCACAAAATTTTGAGATGGAAAAAGGGAGAAAGATAATTTAATGTTAATAAAATTCCCAGTCATTCGTTCATTTAATTTCATGAATCTCAGTATGTGAATTTCTTGTTTGCATTGAAACACCATAAAATACTGAAGTCAGAAGCACCGCTGCTCTTCCCTGAACATGCTAAATCTGCTAAGTCGAGTGAAGGTAAAGAGAAGGGGAGGCAAAGCCATGCCATAGCCAATCACCATCAAGTATTTCACTTTCAGTTGGTTAGAGTGTTGAGAAAAAAAAATACTCAGCATAGGAGGCTAGTCTCCACTGGTATATCAACCAATATTCAAAGAGACGTAAATAACGTGATATTAGTTTGAACTGTTCCCGCTGATAATGTACCAGCTACCTTATTTATGGAAAGTAGAGATACTGAATATTTGATCACCAAAAAAAACTTATAAGATACCATTCGCACAGCAGCTACAAATTAAAAATGAAGACTCCACACTGAAGTTAGACACATAGGTTACAGCAATCAGCTGTAAACAGCCGAGCGTCCTCTTTTAACATGTACATTTAAAAGGACAGAAGGATGGATTTTTTTTTTTCTTCAAGTAAGTGAAATATTTATATTTTCTTACTGTATGAGTGTAATTGTTTTTTACATCTTATGACTAAAAGTGACCCAAATAATCAATTTTAAAGCAGTTTAAAAAAAAAAAAATCCCCAGACCGCTACCCTATTTTAAAATCCACGAGCCGCCACTGAATAATGGGCAGATATGCAATCCACTACCATTCAAAAGTTTGGGGTCTGTAAGATTTTTTATGTTTCTTAATCACTTGTACCAAGGCTCACCAGAGCTGTACATATTTTAATCAAAAATACAGTAAAAGAATACTATTGTGAAATAATATTAAAAAATATATAATAAATAAATATATATATATATATATATATATATATATATATATTTTCAGCAGCCATTACTCAGTTCTTCAGTGTCACATGATCCTTCAGAAATAATTCTAATATAATTCAAATATGAAGATTTATTACTATAAATGTTAAAAACAGTTGTGCTGCTTATGTTCAAAAAGAGCAGCATTTGTTTATAACAAAGCAAAAAAAATACTGTTACTTTTGATAAATTTAATGCATCCTTGCTGAATAAAAAGTGATAATTTTTAAAAAAAATAAGATACTGACCCCAAACTTTTGAACAATATTGTATCCCCATGTAATAATACTGAGCACTGCTTTCACACACTATTATTTGAGCTCATTGAAAACATTTAGAGAGAAAATATAATTAATGTAAATATTTTTGCCTTGTTTATTGTTATAATCACTAGCAGTCTATGACAGCACAACACAATCAACAAGTAGTTAGCGTCACCTTACCTGCATTAAACTGGCAACCACATGGCCTGTTGACTTCTCAGATTTGTTTTCAATCTCAGCAGACACTTTAATGATCTGTCCAGCAATATATCCCCGCTTGTCACTCTCAGCTTTCAGCAGCACTGTCCCATTCTTCACAAGCATGTATGAGAAATTCTTGATTGTAGAAGATGAGCTAGGTTCCTGCACAAACCAAATAGTAATGTAAATCACTGACACTAAATAACAGCATGAATCATGTAGGTCATGTTGCACACATACCTGTACACCTGGTACTTCATTCAGGTTTAATTTGTTCAACATAGAGAATGGCTTCTCTATCTTGTAGTCTTTTGCAAAACGAGGTGTCTCTATGAAAGCCCGAACTCTGTATATAATCTGTCCATAAGGCCCTTCAAATGATGCTGGCGCAGCGGCTAAAAAAGAATAATGAATTCATTTGGTGAATTCTCACAAATAAACATTGGACTTTTGCATAACAACAATGTTCTTTTCAAGCAAACTGTTTAAAAGAGTGCATTATGCATTAAGCTCAAATAGGCTAAAAACCACAGAAGCCAACACTACAGCACGAGAAGGCACGTTTCTCTAAGTGTGCCATTGTTCTGTTAGGTGGCGCTGAACAGTCTCAGATAAAAGAGGAACAGCAGATGGAGGTTTCAAATAGCAGCCGAGCAGCTCCACACAATAAAATCAGCGATAAACTATATGGGCTAGCACGTTTCTTAGGTTCACATTGTGAGAAGAGTTCATAAAATGAACAAATATTGAAAAACAAATATTAAGGAATCAAATACAACTTGTATCTGTGCGACAACTGACAGACATTATGGGAATTCACAATTTACATCGTAATAAGCACCTGTATTCTGTGAAAAATGTAATATCTGCTCTTAGTTGGAAAGGGTGGGACTGCACTACAAATACTTGTAAAAATAACTCATGAAAACATTGATAAAAAGTCTCTTCCTGCTTTAGTGATTTTACTGATCACAAACAAAATATACATTTACTCTACCATTCCAAAGCTGAAAGAAATATATTTAATACAACTAATCTGAATATTGAATTGATCCTTAACATTAATGTTTGCACAACTCAAGGATGCATTAAATTGGTCAATAGTGACAGTAAAGATATTTATAATGTTACCAAAGGTTTCTACTTCAAATAAATGCAGTTCTTTTAAACATTTACATTCATTAAAGAATCCTTAAAAAAAAAAAATCACAAATTGTCACAAAAATATTAAGCAGCACAACTGTTTTCAACTATGATAATTATAGGAAATGTTTCATATCCGTATATTGATTTCTGAAATATCATGTGACACTGAACACTTTAGTAATGCTGCTGAAAATTCAGCTTAGCCACCGCAGGAATATGTTACATTTTAAAAATTTTAATAATTTCACAACATTACTGTTTTTCTTTCAAAAACATTAAAACTTTCGGGCTCTGGAAATGTGTTTTTACAGATTTTTGTCCTATAGGTGTATGTTCATTCACCTATAGGACAAAACTCTGTTCATTCCTATATTGGGTGACTCACATGTATTATGGTTATTTAGTTATACAAAGTTTAATATTGTTCTGTTGCCGAGGATAAATATAAACAGTGATTAAACTCTGACGAATCCAACAAAGGAATGCAGGGCGACAGGTCAGTTCAATTACATGAACTTGTCATACCTGGCAGGAGAAACTTGAAGGGAAAACTGTGCTCGCCCTCTTTCAGAGTGCCTGGGAAACAGATGGGGAGAATCTTTAAGGGATTTGAACAAGCATCCTGCCATTTAATGTGAGAGTAAGACCATGACCCCTGTGTACCTTTATCTGCTATTGAGACCGAGCTGCTGAAGTACTGCTCCTCCTCTGTCCAGTCTGTGTCATTTGATTTGCTGGTCACTCCACAGAAGCCCTGGCAGTTCACTTTGATTGCTGATTATGAAATAAAGACATAGGTCAATCAAAAGAAATGTGCCTACATTGATTCTGATATTCTGAAGATGACATTTCAATGAACACGAAATGCGTCAGAGCCTGAGGTTGTGTTGAATTGCCGGTAACAGCTATTTAAAGGAATATTTCATGAGGGTTAGTAAATGATGACTGGAATTCTCAGGCACTAAGATGAGAGGCTTGCTCCTTGACTCTGCACTTCACTTTTAACAGCGGGGTGTGGCATTAACACATTCAGACTGCCATGGTAACTGACAAAAACACATTCAGCATGTGCAGTCAACAGAGGTCTAGAACATACACAGCACTGAGGTTAGCAAATGTACTTCGCATTTTCTACAGTCTCCTTTTATACAAGTAATTTCTACAGTGAGAAAATGCATCTTGCATGACGAAATTAGCAACAGAGCAAAGTAGAAATGTTTTACAATTGAATTTCTTTTGTACGTTGAAAAATTGACCATGTATCTTCATTATTTTTTTATTATTTACAGTTTATACTTTCATAACATTAGTTCAGTTAATGCAGATAAATATAATTTAATTATATTATCTTTTAATTGTTTACAGACTATGAATTACTGTTTACTGAATATATATATATATAAATTAAAAATAATAATATTAAGAAGCACAACGGTTTCCAACATTGATAATGTCAAAGTATCAAATCAGCATATTACAATGATTTCTGAAGGATCATGTGACACAGAAGACTGGAGTAATGGCTGATGAAAATTCAGCTTTGCACCACAGAAATAAATTCTATTTATTATATTATATATAAATTAAATATGTTAAGATTAGAACATTAAAATATTAATGTTTCCAGACTTTGACAGCTATATATACATATATAAATAATGCCTTGTCTTTGTGATTCTATCTCTATCCCACCTCCTCTCTCCCCTCTCACTCTTCTCTTCTCTCCCTCCTCTCTTCACCCCCCAGACACACACTAAGCAGAGATGTTGCCACAGATACATTAGCAACCATGGGAAATGGCATGTCAGAAGAGACTCTATAAGAAACTGGGTGAAGAACAACAACATTTGCAATCTTGAGATTTCATGATCAGTCACTCTGATTTACTAAAGAGAATATGAGTGGTAATAAACGGACATTCAAGTTAATTCACCTGAAAAAAGGGCAAAACCATTGCTTGCCTCAAAAAAAAAAAATCAGTTACTTCAGCAATTTAATTAAACAAAAAATCTGAACAACAAACACTCAAACAGTTGTTGTTTCAAATACTGTCGGCTGACTTCACCTCTCCATGAAGCTGTAATGGTGACTGTGTGTGATTGTCAGGAATGTCAGCGAACCAGTCCGGTCAGTGTTCTTTATCAACATCTCAGCTCAAACAATAGACCAGCCCCAAACCATTGACATAACCACATGACTTCTAGCACTACATAACTGATACGGTTACTTCTGGTACGAATTTTTATTTTCTAATTGCTATTTTATCTGAATGACCATTTTCATTTTCAGTCTTTTCCCATTTATTTGCCAAACTCACCGCAGTTCTCAAAAATATCATTTTAGTTATACTTCCTTGTTCACATTGATTTTTTTTATTTATTTTTTTTTTTACACAGAGGGAAAGGATGTCAGTCACCCTGGCCTACATTTTTAATAGAAATTCAGAGACATTTTATCTGGATCCCATGGCCAATGCCCAAATCACAAGTAAAACAGTAGCTGCATTTTCTTTAGTGACAACAGACTTCGCTTGTTACTTTTATATTGGTTTTATGGGTGTATAAACAGGTGCTATTTACACTACGTGCCTATAAATATTCTGCACATACATGTATACTGCACAGTAATTCTCCTGTAATGTAATTAAGTATGTGCAATTTTTTTTTATTATTCACTGTTGCATAAATGCAATTAAGGCGATTATACACGGGGCAACTTTTTGAGCAATGTTGCTGGGCAATTTCGACTGAGCGATGATGTTTCGCCATTCCCAATGGGAAAATGTCGAAGGATCATCGCTCAGCGACACTGCCCGGCAACATTTCTCAAAAAATTGCCCCGTGTATAATCACCTTAACAGTAGAGACATGCAAGTAGTATGATAAAGTCCTCAGTACTATTAATGCAGATCTGAATGTGGTGTGCAATTATCATTTGGATTGTAGGTTTCCACTAAACACTTACAGGACAAGACAGGACAAATACCAGTGGGTATTACCACCACTTGTTCTGTCCTGTAAGCGTTTGTATGAGTAAAAACCTACAAATTAAATTTGTAATTTCTCTCAATGACAACAACAATGATATTTCGATAATAAAGACAACATAAAATGGCTTAAAGTCTGGGCAAAACATATTAAAGTCTCTTTTTCAAAACTCTAATTTTGTTCTAGGCTTATTTTACATCTAAATCTTAAATTCCTTCGCATATATCAGGAAATCAAAACAGATTTATACTGTCCTAATAAAATATTGTTGTGAATAGCAATATTGACTATGTTAGGCTTAGCTGTGTCAGGATATCTCACCTTAACATGAACAGGTGGGTGAAAAGATACATACAATAGGCCTACATTTGTACCAAACAGTCTGACCAGTACTGAATTCATGTATAGTACTCAGTGCAGATTTGGAAATCAACTTTGTTGGCAATTTAAAAGCTCTGAGTGATTCGACTCGCTGGTTTAAGGCATAAAAATGCAAATGGCGCGTTCGGAAAAACAATAAACACCGCAGAGCAACTACAACCACAGGAGTCCTTACACTATTTCAGGTCCTGAAGCCTAACTTTCACTCAAGTATAGGACTTCTTATTTTATTTTCTCAGTCACCGTTTTAAAATACTAAACCTGATATCCGAAACCACGTTTAGTTCACCTGGCATGTTATCAAGAAGAACATTTGAGCGTGTTTAATAAACATTTGTCATTGTCATTGTCCTTAAATACTCAGTTTCTGTTTTTTTACAGAAAAATAGGAGAACTAATCCGATGGAAACGAAAGTTGAGGTTGAGGTTTATACACCATTCCTTGTTGGTATGTCAATAAAGATCCGCGACAAGTTTCGCTCGAGTCGACACTAGTTTCAGTCCTCGACGCGCGAAGACAAAACCTATAAAAAAAACTATAAACGTGGGAGTGTATAGGGAAACAACCAGCAGACTAGCATTTACGTCTGATACACAGCTAGAGTACTTCAAAAAGTAAACTTTTTCTGAAAAAAAAAAAAATATATATATATCCAGTAAAAGACAAAGGGTGGTTGCTGTGTGCCATCATTGATTTACCTACCTTTACAGAGTATGGGCTGAGTAATTGAGATTTTCAGAGTTCCAGAGAGGGATTCACCGGGACTATAAACCGTTTTGTTGTTATTAAGAGTTATTTCGAATTCCTGAAGCTTTCCCATTTTGTTCTCTGTCCACCGTGAACAGGTGGGTGAGCGAAACTAATTCACAGCGAGAAGAGGAAATGCTCTACCTGTGGCCGTCGATGTCACGCACCTGATGTAGTGACGTCACTTCTCACCAAAACACTGAGCCATTCTCCTGCAGTGCAACGAGGCTCAGTGTTTCTGTGCAGTTTGTAGAACACTGGACAAAATTATAGACTTTAGTAGACTTTAAAACTTTAAAAAGAATTTTAAAACTCGCTTTAAAAAAGTGTTATGATGGCTGTATTGATCGCGCATTGCGGAGTTAATGGACTTTTCCACTCTTAATAACTTTTTCAAAATGAAATTTAAAAAAAATTATATTCCTGTTACATCTCTAAAATGCGTTTAACTTTATCTAGTTTTCATAAGGCTTAAATATGTTGGCCCCTAATATATATATGTACCATTCTCATTTTAAGTTTCTAATTAATTTATTACGATTTCTAATTTATTAATTTAATTTTACATTCACTAATTCACTAAAAAATGACTCTTTTGTGGTGTAATACATTATAAGCTAATGCTTTTTGTTAACCGTATTTGTTTTTTTAAAATTATTATTTGTTTTGTATTTGTAAATGTTATCTTTGTATTGCACAAAAAACACAGAGCGAGTTATTATATATCTTGCACCAGTCATCAACACTGAGACAGCTTCATTGTCTAAAATATTGGATTTTCTAAGTTTCAGTCACATGCTCTACAATTCAGAATACACTTCACATATGAATTTTATTCATACTGATGTAAAGATACAACTGAACAAGAGTTTCAGAGCTGCTTTGCATGTTTTGAAGGGTTGCTAGTCTTGCACAGCACATTCAGTAGTTGTTTTCATGCCTTAAAATCTTACTTTGCAGAATATTTTAACAACTTTTCTAATGCATTACAGTTCAGCGCAGTGTTGTCAGCAGAAAAACCGTAAAGACAGTGGAGGCCATAACTGTAATCTTGCTGATACTGATACTTAGCACCATAAAAGTCCCCATGAAATGAAAATTTACCATCTACGCACATTATTATTATTATTATTATTATTATTAATTTGCCCTTGTAATCTTTAAGCTTCTCTTCTGTTTACTGGCATGAGGGTGGGACAACCTGTCTCACATGAGATCACAGCAATAGAAACCACAACCATCCAATCAATTCCAGATGGAGAAAATCAAGTCCCGCCCTGGTTGAAAATATGATCACAAATTCTGTTTAATGCTGGCTTTAAAAAGCCCTAAGAGACAGTAAAAATTACATTTCTGTTTCCACTTTGACTTAATGTTTCTGATTCGATTTTGTTTTCAACTTTGCTTTTAACCCCTACTACCCTAAGCGATCTCCTGAGTGCTATAATAAAATTACGTGATCCAAAAAAGTAGATTAGGGGGTCCAAGCAGCAGTTGATTCCTGCCAATATATAGCATACATAATATGCTGTTTGCAACTGCAACAGAAGCCTGCATCTCTTAGGGTGATACTTTTTCACAACTACTCCGATGGTACGAACAATGTTGAGAGGAAGAAAGCAAAGGCCAAATATGACCAGACATATCCCTATCATCCTCAAGGATTTATTCTTGACCGACTGGCCCTGAACACTATTTATGTTAATGCGGGACAATGAGCTCGCCAGGCGACTGTAGCAAAACACAGATATACTTAAGGGTAAAATACACCAAAAGAAGAAAATCACAAAGTTAATAATAAAGTAAGCATTTGTCAGTTTTGTCTGATGAATAGAAAGACACTGTCCATGATTTTCCTCAGTGGTTACAGGAAGCAGACATCCATAGATGATGCCAATTATTATCAGAAAACACCAAATCCCAGCACACAGCTTCTTCACAAAAGTCTTTCTTTTAATCAACGATGAACGCTTGAAGTGAACCACGGTCATATAGCGATGAATGCTAATAAGCGTGAGGAAGATCACACTGCCATTGAAGTGGATGCTGAGCACGGCAATCTTCAGTTGGCAGGCGAAATTCCCAAAAATCCAATTGCTATCCATGGCGAAGTACACTGCCATGAGTGGGGTGAGTGGAGTAATGATGGCGTCAGATATAGCCAGATTGAACTGCAGAACGGCTCCAGAGTTCCATTTGTGAATGCGACAGGTGAAGACCCACAGGCTGAATCCGTTGAGCAGGAGGCCCAGCAGATAGACGAGACAGAGGATCACAGCCAGAGACACGTGCTGAGGCTCAGGAGAACACGTGTCCTCGTGGCTCGCATTGCTGCCGTTCACTAAACTGACTGAATCTGAGGTGTTCATCTTAGAAGAATGCCACTGTGTTGGAAAAAAAATGAGTGTGTTATTTTGATATTTTGTGTTGGGTATATTGCAAATAAACTTGGAGAATACAAGTGCCCTGGCCTTCCAAATACACATATGATATAACATTATGACCACCTTCCTAATTTTGTGTTGTTTGTTCAGCATATCCCACAGATGCTTGATTGGATTGAGATCTGGGGAATTGACCCTTCACCGACAGTTTGATTGACAGGCAATCTGACCAATCATAACCCCGAATCCGCCATTTCGTCCAACAAAGTAGTCAGGGGAGTTAGTAGATTAACGTTGGTGAACTTGAACTTGAAAAATTGTGTGTACTCACATCTTTCCACTCTTGAAGCAACATTCCTTTTGATGTCCATTCATGTTTATTTGATGCTAATAATGAACTAGTATGAAGAGATGATTGGTTCACGAGCCGATTGAAGGAGCTACAGCGATCTGTCACGACTTATTAAAGAACCACTATATGGTATTTATTGTTTAAACTTCTTAAGAACTTTAAGAGCTCATGCCTTGTCGGACATAGCAACAATAACTAAAGGGGGCGGGTCTTTGCAAAGGATCAATTTGGAGACCAAGTCAACACTTGAAACTCATTGTTGTGCTCCTCAAACCTTTCCTGAACCATTTTTGTTTTGTGGCAGGGTGCATTATCCTGCTGAAAGAGGCCACAGCCACCAGAGAATATGGTTTCTATGAAAGGGTATACATGGTCTGCAACAATGCTTAGATAGCTGGTACGTGTCAAAGTAAGATCCACATGGATGTCAGAACCCAAGGTTTGCCCAAAAGGATCACACTGCCTCCACCGGCTTGCCTTCTTCCCATAGTGCATCCTGGTGCCATGTGTTCCCTCCGGTAAGTGACGCACATGCACCTGGCCATCCACGTGATTATGCAGCTCCATACGCAACAAACTGCGATGCACTATGTATTCTGATACCTTTCTATCAGAACCAGGTTCAGCACTGTTCCTTCCTTGGACCACTTTTGATAGATACTGACCACTGCAGACTGGGAACACCCCACAAGAGCTGCTGTTTTGGAGATGCTCTGACCCAGTCATCTAGCCATCACAATTTGGCCCTTGTCAAACTTGCTCAAATCCTTCCGCTTGCCCATTTTTCCTGGTTCTAACACATCAACTTTGAGGACAAAATGTTCAATTTCTGCCTAATATACCCCACCCACTAACAGGTGCTGTGATGAAGAGATAATCAGTGTAATTCACTTCACCTGTCAGTGGTCATAATGTTATGCCTGATCGGTATACATATAATGCTTTAATGAATGCTAATGAATGTCATCACCAGAGCACATTTATAATTTTTTCTCAATGTCAAAATGGGATTTTGTGAAATGTGCAACAAAGCAGGCAAGTGATATATATATATATATATATATATATATATATATATATATATATAAAATGGTCATAGAAATGTGATGTGTATTTATTAAAGAGGTATTATTAAATTGCTTATGATTTTTATATAAATAAATATATATATATATATATACATATACATACATACATACATACATACATATATATATATATATATATATATATTAAAAGAAACCAAATGTAAATTACCTTAATGTATATCAAGCTAAGCACTTACCAGGTCATGCAGTACTCCCCTCAAAACTCATTTGGAATACGTAAATTGCACAAAGATTTGACTGTATGCAATCAAATGGCTTTACTTGAACATTTCAGTATCCGTGTATGTAACAAAAGGGAACCAAGACAGGATTTCCTTTTATTAGTCAGCAGCCATTAACCTAAACTCCACCCTTGTCATTCTAAGTTAAAAACAAACACTAGATAATATATGACCATTTTTTCCCATCTAACTAGTCTAATGCAGCTTATACAGTGGGTACAGAAAGTATTCAGACCCCCTTAAATTTTTAACTCTTTGTTATATTGCAGCCATTTGCTAAAATCATGTAAGTTAATTTTTTTCCTCATTAATGTACACACAGCACCCCATATTGACAGAAAAACACAGAATTGTTGACATTTTTGCAGATTTATTAAAAAAGAAAAACTGAAATATCACATGGTCCTAAGTATATTCAGACCCTTTGCTGTGACACTCATATATTTAACTCAGGTGCTGTCCATTTCTTCTGATCATCCTTGAGATGGTTCTACACCTTCATTTGAGTCCAGCTGTGTTTGATTATACTGATTGGACTTGATTAGGAAAGCCACACACCCATCTATATAAGACTTTATAGCTCACAGTGCATGTCAGAGCAAATGAGAATCATGAGGTCAAAGGAACTGCCTGAAGAGCTCAGAGACAGAATTGTGGCAAGGCACAGATCTGGCCAAGGTTACAAAAAAATTTCTGCTACACTTAAGGTTCCTAAGAGCACAGCGGCCTCCATAATCCTTAAATGGAAGACGTTTGGGATGACCAGAACCCTTCCTAGAGCTGGCCATCAGGCTAAACTGAGCTATTGGGGGAGAAGAGCCTTGGTGAGAGAGGTAAAGAAGAACCCAAGATCACTGTGACTGAGCTCCAGAGATGCAGTCGGGAGATGGGAGAAAGTTGTAGAAAGTCAACCATCACTGCAGCACTCCACCAGTCGGGGCTTTATGGCAGAGTGGCCCGATGGAAGCCACTCCTTAGTGCAAGACACATGAAAACCTGCATGGAGTTTGCTTAAAAAAACACCTGAACTACTCTAAGATGGTGAGAAATAAGATTCTTTGGTCTGATGAGACCAAGATAGAACTTTTTGGCCTTAATTTTAAGTGGTATGTGTGGAGAAAACCAGGCACTGCTCATCACCTTTCCAATACAGTCCCAACAGTGAAGCATGGTGGTGGCAGCATCATGCTGTGGGGGTGGTTTTCAGCTGCAGGGACAGGACGACTGGTTGTAATCGAGGGAAAGATGAATGCGGCCAAGTACAGGGATATCCTGGACGAAAACCTTCTCCAGAGTGCTCAGGACCTCAGACTAGGCCGAAGGTTTACCTTCCAACAAGACAATGACCCTAAGCACACAGCTAAAATAACGAAGGAGTGGCTTCACAAAATCTCAGTGACTGTTCTTGAATGGCTCAGCCAGAGCCCTGACTTAAACCCAATTGAGCATCTCTGGAGAGACCTAAAAATGGCTGTCCACCAATGTTTACCATCCAACCTGACAGAACTGGAGAGGATCTGCAAGGAGGAATGGCAGAGGATCCCCAAATCCAGGTGTGAAAAACTTGTTGCATCTTTCCCAAAAAGACTCATGGCTGTATTAGATCAAAAGGGTGCTTCTACTAAATACTGAGCAAAGGGTCTGAATACTTAGGACCATGTGATATTTCAGTTTTTCTTTTTTAATAAATCTGCAAAAATGTCAACAATTTTGTGTTTTTCTATCAATATGTGGTGCTGTGTGTACATTAATGAGGAATAAAAAAATGAACTTAAATGATTTTAGCAAATGGCTGCAATATAACAAAGAGTGAAAAATTTATGGGGGTCTGAATACTTTCCGTACCCACTGTATATTGAATATCAATGAAGAAAAAAATAAACCAATAACAATATAAAATCTTATAAGCTGCACTTAATCATTAGCTATCATAATCATTCACTTCATTAAACTAAGCAAAATATTTGATTTGCATTGAATTACATACATAATGCATATCACTATTATACATACACAATATAATCAATGTTTGTAATATTATAATATATACATAACGTAATCAATCAGTTTCCTTGCTGAGGTGCTGTTCTTCTTGCTAACAAGGTCAGTCTTCATCATGCCCTGTGTCACACCTCACAATTTTACTTAGAGAGATATGAACATTTCTCATGAATTTCTTAGAACTAAAACAATATATAATTGGATCTAGACAGCAGTTGGCACCAGCCACAATCCATGAAACATAATATGCAGTCTCTATTTCTAAAAGTAGACTGCAATTGTGGGGGAAGAATTTCTTTACCACAATACCCACACTGCGCACAACATTCATAGGCATGAAATAAGCAACAAATGTTGCCAAACAAACAGCCACCATTTTACATGATTTGTTCTTAATAGCTTGTCCATTGTCATGGCTAGTGTCGAGACGGGACATTGAGCGCACCAGAAGACAGTAGCAGATTGCAGAAACAATAAATGCAAGAAGCAAAACGGGAACAAGGAAAGTGAAGTTTATGATGAAGTAGAGGTCAATATATTGTCCTTGGTGAATGCTGAGGCATAAAGTTTGATTGTTCACTGTGCTCGTGTCTACAATGGTGGTGAATGTGGATCCCATAATCAATACAAAAAGCCAAACTCCAACACAGAGTTTCTGGACAAAGCCCTTTCGATTCATGCAAGAGTCTCGCTTGTAGCGCACAACGGCCACATAGCGGTGAATGCTAATTAGAGATACAAACAGAATACTGCTGTAAATGTGAAATGTCATTAAAGCTATTTTAAGCTGACAGAGGGCTCTCCCAAAAAGCCAATTAGCAGATTGATAATATACTGCCATAAATGGTCCCATAGGACATATTATGACATCACTGATAGCTAGATGAAACTGAAGAACTGTGCTGGACTTCCACACTGGTGTCCTGCATGTGAACACCCACAGACTGAAGACATTGAGCAGGAGTCCCACCAAGAAGGTCAGACAAATGAGCACAGAGATGGAGATGTGCTGGGCCTTTGGGAGACAAAAGCTGCTGATGTCACGGCTGGTGGCATTCCATACAGAGAAAGAGGAGAACTCTGTGCTGTTCATCTGTAAGAAATGGATGATGAAAAAACATGGCCTCATTAATATCATGATGGTGACAATGAAGAGATATAACAAATAACACATAGTTTAGATGGGGTAAGAAAACTTGAATTAGTTGAACATAAATGACCACAGATGTTATTTTGACTTTTCATCCTAATATCAAGATTTTTGAGATTTATTCTATGTATATGTCTATTTGTTATGGGTAATTTGTGGATACAGTAATTCATTTAGATTTGTATGGCAGCAAATACAGATATGTTGAAGTGGAAAAAAACATTTTTTTATTTAATTTAATAATTCAATCACCGCTGTAATTAATGCAGTCATTATTCATCATAACCTTTAACCATTCGAGTGGAATCACCCTATTTAAATACATATACATATATTGTTATTATAACATTCTTTCAATTAAGGCCTGCATATGATTAATTTAAATCAGAATTAAGTTATTCAACTAAATTGTCAAAAAAGCGTCAATTTATATGGAATATAATGTTTACTTTTTTACATTAATGACAACTAGTTTTAATTTATATGCATATGAAATAGTAAAATAGTACTATATCATATACAATAAATTACATAGACATAGAATATATATCTGTATTATATCTATATATATATATATAATTTCAAAGTTATCTGAGGTTAACAGATGCTTAGATTATTAACATTATGTCAATATATATTACTATTGCAGAACAAAAATTAAATATCTTTTTTTTTTTGTTTATTCACTAAACCTTCACATTGTAAGTCTAATAATATATATATTTTGCAATGATTCAAGAACACATCATTAAATTTTGTTACCTTTGAGTCCATCAGAGAGCAGCTTGGATATCTTGATGGTTACAATAATTGTTTAGACTTCTGCAAGGCATTATATATGCCAAGGCAAGACTTCCTGTAAACATTTAAAGTACATTTCCTTTTGATCATAGTGACCAAAGTGTTTTGATGCTATCTTTAATGTAGGTGTCACAGCTTGCAAGGTAGGTGTATGCAAACTTGACTTTTCAACTGCAAAACTTATTAAGACAATATAGTGGGGTTGCATCTTGTCACGTTACATTTGGCTGCAGTAAAAGTGAAATACAGAAGATATGCAATTAGATCATTTGACACTGTATTAGAGTGTTTCATGTTTGAGTCCTCTTTAAAAAAAACAAAAAACAAAAAAGACTCCTTTAAGTGGTCCAAGGGGTGAACCAAGCGAAAAAAATGACCCAGTTCTCTTTACATTTACACCGTCCCTGTCCATGAAAGAGGATTCAGATCCTTTTTTTGGTCCACTTGAGTAGGAATGTGGTCTCAGACCTCTTTGTGTTCATAATGTTGTTTTTTGGATCTAGTCCAATTCAGTGTTTGTTGTCTGTTACTTGCTACTGCCAATACATACACGACATTCTGCTGCTGTACAATATAACATACATGAATTACCCATTACAGATCTATACAGGTGGAGCTGGGGAAGGTGAGGGTTTCTGGAAGCACGCTGCAACTGCTTCAGTAAATGCTGACAGCATTTGAAGGTAGCTCATTGGCTACTGATACAGCAGAAACCAATCAGGAGTGCCCTATAGAGAATAACGTGATTGCAAGCAAATTGAGTTAAGGACCTACAGTCTCTCACAAAAGTGAGCACATTTCAGCAACCATTTTAATATATCTTCTCAAGGGACAATACTATAGAAGTAAAACTTGTATAGATTTTAGAGTAGTCAGTGTGTAGCTTGTATAGCAGTATAGGTTTCTGTCCTCTGAAAATAACAACATACAGCCATTATCGTCTATATAACTGGCAACAAAAGTGAGTACACTGCCTTAATCCTCCTGGGACCACAGGACATGGTTCTAGTAATTCATTCTCTTTTACAGGTTGTCTACAGCGTATGGTCTGAGCACTCACAAGCTGACCTTCCTATTCTGCAACCTCTAAAGCAATGCTGGCAGCACTTATGCATCTGTTTTTTTTAAACCAGCTTCTACACCTGATGCACAGCACGAGGATTCAATTTCTTTGATCGACCCTTGCGAGGGAAAACTTGGAAAACCTTGCATGACCCTGGCCACTGGACTGTAACTCAATTTCAGGGTGTTACTGATCTTCTTATAGCCTGGACCATCTTTGTGGAGAGTAACAATTCTAAATTTTAAAATCCTCAGAGAGTTCTTTGCCATAAGGTGCCATGTTGAACATCCAGTGGTCAGTATGAGAGAATCGTACTCAAAACACCAAATTTTAACTGCTTTAAGATGCACAAATTTGTATGGTCCTGTCAAGCAGACAAAAACATGAATATGATGAATATGGCATGTGGCTTAAACGACATACAGTTACGTGCTGTAATCACTTTTGCAGTCAGCTATTTTGAGTAGAGTTATTTTCAGAGGACAGTAAATCTATACTGCTATATAAGCAGTACATTGACTACAATACAATATATCCACGTTTCATTTCTTTGCTGAAATCTGAGGCGTGTTCTCACTTTTGTGAGATACTGTATCAGCCTGCACCATCTAGAGTATCATGGCATAACATGTGTGTATATACCACAGTGTTTCTAAGTTCACCATTGGTTGTTGTTGAGTTTAGTTCTGTTTTTCCCATGTGTTCCTCGGTTTCCTTAGTGTTTCTTGTTTGTCTTTATTGAATTCTTATTCTCATACACCTTGCGCATAAATCCTTCTCTCTCTGGTTCTCTGTGCTCACAGCGCATTACAAATAACAGCATATGAAGACATTCAGCAGAACACTGTCAGCCTCAGAGTCCATGTAATGTGCCTTGAGCAGCTGTAACATTTGATGAATAATGAAATGAGGCAGCATTGGTGCTGTGAGGCAAGTATGATGTTGTGTGAACTGACAGAACAGGGACGTGCAACTAAACCACCAGAAACTGCTCCTGCCCATCTGAGACTTGCAAACTACACTTAGTAATACAGCAACTGCATACAAAATTAGTTTTCGAAAGTCTGAAAACACACTGAAGGTTCCTCTTTTTTTTTACTTCTAAATCTGGAGTTGTATTTAAAAGAAATCGAAAACAAAGAAACATGATGTTTAAGAGCTTCTGTTAAGGATGTGACTTAAATGCTATCTGGCTTTCTATTGAAGAGCGATTGCTTTGACAAGTAAAAAGAGGAAAAGTTCTCTGTGGGTGCTTGGTGTCATCTCGGTTTCAGATGTGGTCATGCCTTCCTTTTATACACATTCTCAATTCCTTTTAACACAGTACTTTGGAACATAAACCTTTTAGAGCGTTGGGGAAAATTATTTAATATTGCTGCGGTTATGTTTTTTCCAATGGGGAAACACCATACACTCATTTCCACCAGCTTATGACAGGGTAAATAAGTTTGCACACCATCATGATATTTTTTGATGTGATACACAATTAATACCAACTGAAAATGAAATGAATGTATCAGAAGCCCCAGAAAAGCTGAACAATGACCATATCAGAGGGAGCTGAAGAGATCACAGTGGTACATCTGTTGTAACAAACAGAAACAACGACTGGACCATCACAAGACAGAAGGCCATTTACTGATCTGAGATCTGAACGACACTAGGTGGAGACAGCAGCACATGTTGAAAGTGACAATGGAAAATTTACCAGACCTTAAAAAATAAATTAAAGCAAACAGGAACATTTGAGCTGCTCTTCGTAAGCAAACAAGTGTATTGCGTGACAAAGATTGTATAAGTCACTGAAGGTTTTATTATTCACTCGATTATGCACTGTTACAGCATCAAATATCAAAGTCTCAAATTGTAAATTTGTTTAACCAATTATTTTATTTACACAAGGGCTTGTCACAATGACTCAATCCAAAGCAAATGATATTCAACCATGAGATGCTGTACATTTAGACAAGACTACATTTTCTTAAAAGAAGCATAGAAAATGAAATAGCTTAACCCACAAAATTGAAAATTTGGAAAATGCTTTAAAAATGACCTTTATAAAAGGGAAAAACATGTAAAACAACAAAACTAAGTCATATAGCCAGCATTTACATGTTTAGGACAGTCTTTTTGCCATTAGACGTGTCATCTACCTCCATTGCTGCGGTTGCAGCTCTCTAGTGGCTGGAGCATCCAGTCTCTGTCAGATTGGGGTTGTGGGGGTGGAAGGGGTGGGAGGCACAGTAACAGGGTGGAGGCCGAGATCCAGAGAGGGGGCTTCCTCTGGTTCTGGAGGGCTTTTCTTAGAAGCCTCGAGCTTCTCCTTCAACAGGGTGTACAGTTCTTTCACTGACTCACTGCTCTGTAATAACATGAATTATGATTCAGTTACTATAATGTTTTTGTACAAGAGAATTTGTGCAGAGAGGAACAACTTTTATCATTTGTGAACCAGTATTGTTACTGATAACTAAAACAAAACTATTAAATATATTTTTCGGTAATTGAAATAAAGCTGAAACAAAATTTAATTTAAATATTAGGTGAAAAACTTAAATTTATGAATCCTAAATGAAAATTAGACATGTTTCCTTGGCAGCTAACTAAAATAAGTTCAAGCTGAAGTACAAAAACTTACCAAAACTAAAATTACAAAATAAAATATTTTAACAAAAAATGGTAACACTTTAAATAATGTTAACAAACGAGACTTTATTGTAATGTTTTAACTAACATGAACTAACAATAAGCAATAGGGGAAAAAAAAAAAAAAAATGGTGAAATTAACATGAACTAAGATTAATAAATGCTGTTTAAGTATTGTTCATTCTTATTTCATGTTAACTAAAGTAGTTAACTAATGAAACTTTTTTGTAAAGTGTTACCCAAAAAACTACAAAAAACATTCAAAAACACATACTAAAATAAACTGAAATTAAAGCGAAAAATAAAAATAAAAAAAGCTAAATAAAAAATACAATATATGTATATAAATAATACAAAAAGTGCACAATGTGCCACCTAGTGACCTTTAAAGTCAACAAAAAAACTTGTTTTAAACTTTCTTAATGCATGTCCCTAGACTTATGAATGATTCATTGGTGCATGTTGTTCCAAAGAAAAAAAAATGTTTTTGTAATCTTTAATCAAAATTAAATAACTTTCCTTTTCTGCTGAAGTGACTAAATCCATGTAAAGCAGCAGGCTATTGGGAAATGTTAACCAACAGCCCATTATGTATTTAGAACTTGTTTTTAGGAAACTTTAAAATACCTGTTTTGGTGGTTCAAGTGTCTTCATTAAGGTTTCCAAGCAGGATGCCAGCACCTTCTGATGGAGATGGTTGAGCAAGCGAAGACTGTGTCTGTGAACATTCTCCTTACTGCAAATGAGAATGATAAGCTCAAACATACCAGAACTACAGTGAACTGAGCCACAGTATTAACCTTGATTTTTTTTGCTATTAATGAATGTTTTTCTTTCAAACCCCCAAGAATATGCATTCTATAAAGTGATTAAAAAAAGATAATACAGACCTAGAGAAAGATGTGAGGAGGAAGTTGTCAAAGACGGCAGTACAAAACTCCTCTGATCCAAATTCATCAGAGAGCAGAGTCAGATGACCAGTGAGAAGATGGAGGAAGATGTCTCCAAACGCCATGTCATTATAGGTATCCACTGAAAAAACACACACACAAAGTGGTCAGTCTCTGTGCCGCTCTGCCTTGAGCATCCATTAATCCAATAAATCTGACAGGAATCTCACCCAGTCCAGGCAGAAGCCGCTGTAAAGCATTTTTATTTCTCAGCTTAGCGATATGAAGCGCATAATAAAGACCGATCTCGCATGCCACCCTGTTTTCCAGTATATACCTAGACAAAACAAAAAGACCATCCATTTTAGAAAAGAATTAAGCACTTGCTGAATATGCTGGGTTCAGAAGTGTCATGAGATGGAGCAGATACCTGGAGAATGTTTCAGGCAGGGTGGTGGGGTAAGTGAGAGAGGTCTTCTCCTCACTTGGTAGTTTCTGCTCCACGGTGAATGTGTAGTCATCCACCACTATTGACATCATGGCCGGCAGAAAGCGTGTTACCACCTCCAAATCCTGATTGTGAACAAGACCAGCCTTGTGTAATTGTCCAAACCCACAAACATTAGACTAGGGTTTATTAAAGAAAGCAGAGAGTTGATCTTACCATTCGGGGCTCTTTGAAAACCTGGCTGTCAATCATGTCCCAGGCACCCTGGCCAAGTGAAAGCATCCGCAGCAGGAGGAGGAGCTCAGGGCTGTCCTGTAAATGAACACAGATTGTTTGGTTATGTGCTTTTCTCAATTTTCTTCTTTTTTTTATATTTTTATTAATTAACTTATTTTCATTTAAGTTTTAGCAACTTCAACTCCATTTTAGTCAGTTGTCAAGTTTTTCATCTAATATTTAAATTTTATTTTATTTATTTCAAATACCAAAAAAACTATTTCTAATAGTTTTAAGTAAAGGTAAAGCAGGCTATAGTAAGCTAGCTTTGAAAGCATAAGATCCCGCCCTCCTTTCAGAGGGCTCTTCAAAGCCACTGAATCCGAGGATATCAACAGCTCAGAGTAGAATGTCACGGGTTGCCATATCTTAATTATGGCATGGCAAGAACAAAGCATAAGCTCGTTGTTTTGGTTCAGGAGGAACTGTAAAAGAGGGCTGCTGTTTGTTTACGCTGCCCGGCGACTGTGTCTACAACTTTGCATAGCTTTACCAAACGCGCTAATTTGTGATGTCTGCACGAGCAGAGTGCGCTAATGGTATGGAAATACACGGGTTGACAGGCAGGTACGACATCCTGTCATTGCATTCGGACCGAATGGATTTGCTGAACTTACTCACAGATGTGTTTTTGGAACCAGCATACCTCATGTAAGAAAGGTTTGGGTTAAACCTTGCAATGAATGATTGCAATGATTGGATGAACATTTTTTTGGTCCTGAGTCTTCCACAGAAGATATACATGTACATTTTTTTAATATTTAGACGTCTTCTATTATTGATTGCTATCAGGATGTGAAGAGAGTTTCAACCAGGGGGTTATTCCAGAAAGCAAAGGTTAACTTACAATCACATATACCCTGAACTCTCGGTTGTTTAACCCAAACCTTGCTTACATGAGGTATGCTGGTTCCAAAAACATGTCTGTGAGTGAGTTCAGCAAACCCAGAGTATGTTCCCGGTTAACACACAAGACATTCTCAACAGAGCGACGAATGGATGATTCCCCACCTACTTCTTTTGTTTAATGGCGATTTACATAACCTACTTAGTGCACATCGCCACCTATTTGGTGATTGTGCAATCATTTTTTTCCAAATCTTCTCATTTAATAAGTAATCTTAAATTCAAACTCAAATTTCACTGAGAATAAGAATTATATTGTTTGTTTGATACTAATTATTTAATAAGATGTGTTTTATTATAGAAATTATAGCACAGATAACATCTGTTATAAACGTTCCTGTTATAAAAATGAAAAAAAGCAGGTTATGTTCAGAGAGTAAGTTGCTATGGCTACTTACATACCATGAAAGTTACCTCCGTTTTTGGACCCGAAAGTTGAGGTTATCCGTTTACTTACTCTTACACATACCCAGGTATGTCAAATAAACTGCTTTCGGGAATACACCACAGTACAAAGAGAAGTGTTTATAAAAACATTGCCTACCCTACCCTACAAAAACAACTCTGTAGTGTTACTGAAGTAACATTAACATTGAAAAGATGTGAAGAGTTATTTTTGCAGCTGAACTTGTTGCATATGCATTTGTAGGAGCTTCCCTTTCAGACACAAAATTTATAGAAGGAGAAGCTGAGGAGAAATGAATCATGCAGCATGATTTGCAAAGGTTTGAGGTAATCAATCTACTGGTACAGTATTATTAATGCTCTAAAAAAGCCTGTCTTAACCTTTTTTGTACATGACAAGGCTGTAATTGTTGCGATTGGAACTTTCATGGGATTGCGGTCTCAAACCAGTTTGCTATGATTAGTAAATCTGGTTCTAAATCAGAACAAACAAAAAACATCTCCTATAGGCCTAAAATCAATTATGGAGTAGGAGGTCTTACTCTGGGCAGGGCGTCCTGGCTCAATAGCTCCTGAAGGTTCCTCACTGTGCTCAACACTAGTGTATTAGAGGCAAATGGGTCACAGAGGATCATAGACAGGTCACTGTGAGAAACAAAGATAAAAAGTGTTACAGATTTGTACAGTTTTATGGGTTTAATGTACACTGTGTCTGTATAGATATATGAATCTTGTACCCTAACACTTGTTCCTGCCCTTTCTTCACACCATCCAGGAAGCCTTGTAACTCACGAGCCCGTTTAGCATCCACAAACTTTTCTCTGATGCAGGCATCCAAACACCACGAAAACTACAAAAGGATAAGAGCAAAAATAAACAGAGTGTGTTTTTGGGTGTAGACCATTTTATAGTATCACAAACAGCAACAGTTTTTGATTGTTTATAATTATACATATTCTAAATCATAAACATGTAATATCTTCAAGGTCTGACTTCCCGAAAGCGTTCAGCTCCTGTAACTGTTTTAGTAACAGTTATTTAAGTCATTTTGTACATTACATTTTGAAATGGAAGGACCCTACAAATGGTGCTCAATAATCATGATGTTGCAGTTGAAAAGGTGTGTTGTCTAGTACAGATTGGAAATTGGTTCCACACCTTGTGACAGGGGTCGACTGAACAGATCTCACTAATGTCGAGGTCATGAAGGGACATGAGCAGCTCAGCTCGCAGGGTGCAGTAGTGCACGTTCCGTGTGCGCAGGAACAGCGTCCGCAGGAACTGTAACACCATATCGTAGAGCTTCACGTTCTTCCCAATCATCTGTGTCAGCTTCAGCACCACCTAATGAAAAATCACAGTGTTTTACTGTTGAAATAAAGATGCAATAAGAGGACAGTGTTGCTTGTTGTTCCACTGCAAACATAATCACCAAAATCCAGGTTTGCAAAAAAATTATTAAAAATTTGCAGATTAAAATTATTCAAGGATTTCATGAAAAATATTGAAGCACTTAATAACATTGACATTATCATCTAAAGAACACTAAATTAACATGAGACTAAAGTAGTAGCAGAACACAAGATTAATGTTAAAGAAACCTTTTAATGACACTGATACAACATTACATCAACATTAAAATAACACATTCACACTCAAAATGAATCTTAAATGTTTTGTAATGCACAGTATAGTCAGAAAATTATATTGTTTTAAAATGGTTTAAATATAGTTTTAATGTTCACCAAATGGTCAAAATTAATTCCATAATTTTGATAGCTTAAGAAGAGAAAAAGCATCTGGCACTTACCTCACCCTGTCGCCGTGTTTTGGGTGAAGGACTGAAAAAGTTGTGAAGGATGGAGAGGTCGCTGCTAAAAAGAGCCGCCTCCTTCTCCACGATATACTGTTTCAAGAGCGGAGACACCTCGTCCCCGAAAAGAGCCTGATTGTCCTGCCAAATCTGCCGTTTCACCTCCACTGCACAGACTTTGTACAGCTCTTTATCAGCCATCACCTGTTTCAGCTTCTTCTCAGGCACCTGCATGAGAGTTCAAACACCAAACTTGATTGTCAAATTTAAAATTGTTATAAAATTATAAACCTCACAAAAAACAGACTGCACAACTAAGACTGAAACGATCTGCAAAATAAGCTTTGAAATTAGTCTGTATGCTGAGATATCTTGAAATGTATCTGTCACTTGAGTACCAGAGAGTAATAGGTCAGTGCACAGAACACATTTATACCTTTGGCAGATGTTTCAGCACTTGCATGACAACGGGCTGTATGGACGGCATCTTCACCAATGGGAAGCTTTTCTCAAGAAGTTCTTCCAGCTTTACGTATCTGTGTGAATTTAGGGGATGCATTAGTAAGATTTATGGACTGCTGCGCAAAGGAATGGATTGAAATCAAACTTTCCATTCACCTGTCCTCCTCCTTGCCCTCGGCAATGGTGGCAACACGCTCCATCAGCTTTTCTCGAAGCTCATCAAACACTGACTGATGAAACTCCAGCCGTGGCGTCCCATGAAGATCCAGAAAAGGCAATGCAGACTGTAGGGTTGGCAACAATATGCCATTTTCCGTCTGTAAATGACAATGCAGTTACAATAAAATGCAATAAATATATTTTTTTTATATATAGATAAATAAGTATTACTAGTATTTTTTTACTACTAGTAAAGAACCAAATAGTGAGTAGTATCAGAAAAAAATCGATTCAAAATCATAATTAACAATTCATGACATACTTCTAGACTACTTTCAGTAGTGACTAGTATCTATTCAATTCAGATATATCACGTAGATACTAGTAGCCTACTTATTCTTTTGCTGCCATTCACTATCCCAGCAGCGAGAAATATTTCATTGTTATCGTTCTCAAATTCAATTCAATATAGTGTACGTAATATATAGTGTACTTATATAGACCATGAAAGTGTGCCCTTTTTAAGTACACTTAAGTGGCTTTTTATTTCATTAATATTATGTTATCTGCAATTTGCAAACACTTAATGCACTTTTAAATTTTGAAGTACACTACAAGTGCACATACAATTCAATATAGCGCCCATCTTTTTCAAAAAAGGTATTTACTAGATAGTGGCACTGATTCCATATTGGATCACTTACTACTAATTAAAAGTAGTACTAGACTAGTAACAAAATAGATATTAGTAATAGTAAGCTCAACTGGATAACTGTTAAAACGGCTTGTCATACACAGGCTGTCATATGACAAGTTATAATCCCTCCCATTATAATCAATGAAGATGACTGCTGCATGCGAGCGAAGTGCTTTATGTCTAATACAATACATTTGAAGACTGTGAATATTTGAGAAACAGAACCTGACCTGAAATTGGTCGATGGCTTTCAGAGGTTCTGTGCAGTTAGTGAGAGTTTCTTTCAGATCTTCTCCATTGGATATTCCCAGCTCAGGTAACCCCGCAAACATTTTGAGACGCTCTCTCTATTTTAATTCTCCACTATCAAAACAAAATGAAAAGCACCGAGAGCAGCAATAGATTAATGTTGGTTAGATTTGCATTGTTCGTTGTTATCTGTATTCGCACACTTCCTGACTGTGCAACCTCGTCAACAGACTCTTGTTTCTGATACACCGTAAAAGGTTCCGCCACAGAAAGGTTCCTAGGTGTCACATTTCTGCCTGTACTTGTGTCTTACTTAAAGTCCCATTATCATTGAAAGCCTGTATTAAAAGACATTAAGCCTCTGTTATTTAAATTTTTTCTTTGTGAAAAGAAGTCAACATGACTTTTGCAGTGATACAATTTCAATGAACAATAAATGTGCAATCTGGAAATGTTTAAGCAATAACACGATTTGGTGAACATGATGACAGTTAAAAAATCAGATTTTTGGATAAAATAGCATATTAAATAAAAAAATCAGAAGCGTTTACTTTCACAAGAAATCAGTCAGTAGTACAAAGAGGTCCTTTCACGTTTTTTTGCCCCACACACAACAACTTATAGGCTCCTCTGTTCAGCTGACTGAGTGCATGGCTATAAAAAGAAATATTTCACATTTCCACACTCCCCAAAGTCATTAATGAGTTAAGTAAAGCAGTTTAAAGACCAGCTGCCGCTTGCATTTACTCTAGTCTTACAAGTTAGTCACGTCATTTTTTATTCAAGACTGGTCATAACTTTTTTTATGTCAGTTACATAGAAAGGTAGATTGTTTTTTGAATCTGAAAAGTTAGAATGATTAACCCTAGCTAATTGCTTCCTGATCAGACTGTAAGACAATCTTAACTTAGTGGCTATGTTTATGCAACTGGCCCCAGATTTCTGGAAATAGTGCACAGGTTCTATTTTTAAGACCAGTCTTTACAAATTACACATATCAGATAGTATTAAATGTCACCTTGAAATCAAAATTTACAATTGTTGTTGTTTTTTTTATGGAATATTGATTGAAATATTTCTTATAAATGAATTATCCATGCACATCTTATTTTTTGAACCCTCATATGTGCCCTCATAATCTTTAATCTAGAGAACCTTCCCTCTTTCCAGCTTCTCTACTGTGTTAAATGGCACAAGGGAGGGACAAACCATCACTCACATTTTCATCTTTCTTGAATTTAAAAAAAAAAAAACACTCGCATGACATCACAGCAATAGCAAGCAAACCACAACTATCCAATTGCAGATTGAAAAAGAAGAAGTCTCGCACTACATTTTTTCTTGTTCAAGAAGCCGTTTCACTCAGATCACAAACAATTGTCAATCACACAACTTGTTTCATGCCGACTTTATACATTAAATATATTTAACAGTGTTAAACATATTTAATTAATCTCATAGTTCAAAACTTTACATAAATCTCCATGAATTCCATATTAATTTTACAGCAAATCACATTACAAAACAAATGCAGGTTACTCTGTATTTTGAGGTGTCCGTGCTAAATTAGACTTTCAGTTCAAAGTAATAATGATTAACTACATGTAGCTACTTACTATAGGGTTAGGATTAGGGTTTGGGTTAGGGTTAGTCACACGCAATTATGCATATTTTATAGTTATTACAACAGTAACTACATGTAACTTCTAACAAGGACACGGTAAAATAAAGTGTTACCAAAATGAACAATCTGACTTTTTTAAAAGGGGCAATGCAAAAGTTTACACATACATATAGTGTGCATCCTTATAGCTTATTCCTTAAGGACAGAAATACTCTTTTAATGCTCAAGCGTGATTAACAACATAATTTAGTAGCATTCCTTTGGTAGGTTCGCAGCAGAAAAAATATAGACACGATAAGAAGGACTGAAAAGAGGAAAATGGCAGCACTCCAAGCATCTGGGCGCAGTGCTTTTCTCAGTAACACCTTTTCAGCAGGCAGCAAGTTGCTTAAACTTAGCATGTATCCAAGGGACCAGCCGACAGAGTTGTCTTCAGCCTGCAAACCAAAGTAACACGTTGAGATTGGCTTGACAGGATATGACAGCTTAGTCTAAAACTGCATATAGCTGTCTTCCTGAGAGCTTACTTTCCCCTGAAATGAGATTTGTGGGAAGGAGAGATCACTGAAGCCAAATCCATCGATCAGGAGCACCCGCAGAAGAATGGAATCTGCACAATAATCCCTCAAATGATGCCCCTCATCAGGAAACTTATTTTGCATCTGACAGAGAGGGTGTTAGAAAGAGATATTGCCTAGGGGAATTTTTCAAATGTAATCACATTTAAGTTTAATTAAAACTATAGGCTTAGGAATTATTAGCTTTGACACGTCTGGTAAAATACTTGAATGAATTCTATGAACAGCTAAAACAGCTACTGCATGAGTAATGAATGATTCAATCAAATAATGCAGAGTGAAAATACTATATGTGTTTTTGTTGCTGTTTTTTGTTTTTTTGAAGAAAAACTTCTTAAAGGGTTAGTTCACTTCAAAGCTTTGCGAATCATTTGTTTCAAATCAGTGATTCGGAGCGCCAAATACACGGCAGTTTGATACGCGAAAAGAACCACTGATTCGAAACAAAAGATCCGTAAAGCTTCGAAGCAATGTTTTGAAATCGGCCATCACTAGATATTGTTGAAAAGTTATTTTGTTTTTTTTCCGCACAAAAAGTCTTCTCGCCGCTTTATAATATTAAGGTTGAACCACTGTACTCACATGAACTGTTTTAAATATGTTTTTAGTTGCTTTCTGGGCATTGAAAGTGTTCATTGTCTTGCTGGCAATAGAGGCTTCACTGAGCCATTGGATTTTTATCAAAAATATCTTAGTTTGTATTCCGCAGATGAACAAACGTCTTACGGGTGTGGAACGGCATGAGATTGATTAATTAATGACAGAAATTAAATTTTTAGGTGAACTAACCCTTTAAAGTCATCTATTCAAAATTAGTTCAGCGGGGTGGTACCTCCTTAAAGCTCATGTTGCAAACGACACGGGTAGCGTCCTCTAAATTTGCTGGAGACATGATGGTGATGCCTGCAGCTTTCTGAAGAAAGGAATGGGTGTAGAAAAATGCAGAAAATGCCTGTGCCAAATAAGGAGAGATGAGAATCATAAGGTATTTAACACTTTAGTGTTTGATTCACGAAAAAGTCTTAGGAGTCATTCATTTGGGTTTCAGACCACATTGATTGAGCTGTATGTTTTTGATTCACTAAAAAAACCCAACTCATTAGAGTCAGTCAGCTATAATTGGACTACACTGGTCGCACTGACTTTTTTGAGCTGTAGATTCAGTAGCGGTGTTGCAATGTCACTGAACAATGAGTCTAATAGAAAATAGAGTAAAGTACAATGTTCCGTCTGCATTAGAGGAAGAGTGTAGGAGCAAAAAACCCTTAACCATCATTTGGGCTGTTATTTTTTATGGATCTCTGTATTTTACAAGTCAGAAGAACATTTTTAAAACAATATAATGCAAGTGAATGCATAAAAATGCACTATAGAAACTCTTACCATAAAGTTGCCTGTAATGTTGGGCTGGAAGACTCCATCAAAGGAGCATTTGGAATAAGAACAGTTTTTAAAAGACAAGAGATGAGTAACATTTCCCAGACATTGATTGTAGTTTCCGGTGCCCTTTATTTGCATTTTGTCTTCAGGTTTGTAGGGAGTTGGTCTTTCATTGCATGGAGTGTCAAACACACTGCCCAGCTTTATGGATTGATTGTAATCTGTGGGATAGCAGGGATGGACTATCGATCTGTCTGAACCCTGAGTCTATAAAGACACATAAAGAAAGAGAAAACACCAGATATTACACTCCAAATACAATCAAATTAGCTTGTCTGATGGTAATTTTAACAACCAGTCTAAAGGTTTGCACTTAACCTTCATCAGATGTGCCAGCAGTCTGAGTAAGACCTGGTCTCGGCCATAACACAGAAAGCTCTGGGTGTAAATCCGATAGTCTTTTCCGTACAGCCGCAGTTTCATCAGATTATCGTTGTTCTCCACTGATTGTTCAGTTACAAATGTGATCTGAGTTGAAGCTCCGCCCAAGTCCAGTGCACCAACCGTGTCTCTGCTTGGAGACAGCCAATGACCCACAAAACCATACTAGAGAAATGAAGGATTAAAAAGAGAATGTTCATTAAACATAAAATTATACAGTGGAATTGTCTAAAAATTATTCTCTAAAATTAAATTATTTTACTTGAAGTTTTTTTATTTTAAGAAAATTAATTATTTTGTAAGAACAAAACCTCAGTCCATACCTTGATAAATTTTTCAAGCAGGTAGTTGACAGTGACCCATCCATAAGCTCCCTCCTCTTGTCCACTTAAAATAGTGGCTCCTTTGAAGCTGAATGGGTAGGTCTTCAGTTTGTCTCCAACTTCCTTCAAAACCTCATCTGACTCTTTGGGTTTAGAAATACTGTGTGAAAAGACAAAAAAGTATATTGGTTTTCTGTGATCTATTAAGGAGCATTATACTCTATATACAGTTGTGTTCAAAATTATTCAACCCCCACTGAAATTGATTGTTTTGGCCGGTTTGACATTGATTTTGATCATTCAGTCATCCTGCTTACAATTAAATCAAAGAGGCACGTGTAGGTCAGACAAATATAACATAACATTTATAATGAAATAACCACAAATGTCTTTTCTCTGCTCACATCATTATCAGTTTTATTCAACCCCCAAGTGACATTCAATCTTAATACTTAGTACAACATCCTTTTACAGTTATAACAGCTTTTAAACGTGAAGCATAGCTTGACACAAGTGTCTTGCAGCGAGCTACGGGTATCTTCGCCCATTCATCATGGGCAAAAGCCTCCAGTTCAGTCACATTCTTAGGCTTGCGCACTGCAACTGCTTTCTTTAAGTCCCACCAGAGGTTCTCAATCGGATTTAAGTCTGGTGACTGCGATAGCCATTTCAAAATGTTCCAGCCTTTAATCTGCAACCATGCTCTAGTGGACTTGGAGGTATGCTTGGGATCATTGTCCTGTTGAAAGGTCCAACGTCTCCCAAGCCTCAGGTTTGTGACGGACTGCATCACATTGTCCTCCAATATCTCCTGGTACTGAAGAGAATTCATGGTACCTTGCACACGCTGAAGCTTCCCAGTACCTGCAGAAGCAAAACAGCCCCAAAGCATGATTGACCCCCCGCCATGCTTCACAGTAGGCAAGGTGTTCTTTTCTTCATAGGCCTTGTTCTTCCTCCTCCAAACATAGCGTTGATCCATGGGCCCAAACAGTTCTAATTTTGTTTCATCAGTCCACAGAACACTATCCCAAAACTTCTGTGGTTTGTCCACATGACTTTTGGCATACTGCAGTCGACTCTTCTTATTCTTTGGAGACAGCAAGGGGGTGCGCCTGGGAGTTCTGGCATGGAGGCCTTCATTACGCAGGGTGCGCCGTATTGTCTGAGCAGAAACTTCAGTACCTACATCTGACAAATCTTTTCTCAGTTCCTCAGCAGTCACACGGGGACTTTTCTCCACTCTACGCTTCAGGTAGCGCACAGCAGTCGAAGTCAGCATCTTCTTTCTGCCACGACCAGGTAGCGTTTCAACAGTGCCCTTTGCCTTGAATTTGCGAATGATGCTTCCTATGGTGTCTCTTGGTATGTTTAACATCTTTGCAATCTTCTTATAGCCATTGCCCTTCCTGTGAAGAGTAATCACCTCTTCTCTTGTCTTCCTGGACCATTCTCTTGACTTCACCATGTTTGTAACCACACCAGTAAATGTCTAGAAGGAGCTGAGTATCACAGTCATTTTAAAGCTGCCTAATTGGTGCTTATTAGGCTTTATTGCTGCTCCCTGACATCCACAGGTGCTTTCAATACCTGATTGAAAACACTTCAATGGACCTCTGTTCTTCAGAGTGGTAGTCTTTAAGGGGTTGAATAATTGTGTCAATGAAGAATTCACAAAAGAAACATTTACTACTGTATTACAAAACCAATTGATGTCATTTTAGTTGCATATGCTTCTTTAAGAAGTCCTTGTAGGATTTCATTCTGAATTCAATTACAAATGTACTCTAAATTCTCTAAAACCATTTACAGCATTGGGGGGTTGAATAATTTTGAACACAACTGTAGCAAAAAAAAAAATCAGTAAATAATAATTAATTCATAAGAGTATATTCATATTTCTGACTCACTTCAGTAGTCTCATGCCTGCCGTGGCCCCGAGATACACAGGAGTGAGTTTGTGTCTTGACTTTGGGATCTCCTTCATGGCCTTTTCCATGCATTCCTCAAGGCTGCTGGCTGCTCCTCCTCTGACACCTGCATAACTGGAGATCCCGCCTCCTGGGTAGGAGGGAAATCAAAAGGAAACCAATGAAATTGAGCCAAATCATTTTGTTCTGGGGGGTTGTCTTTTGCCGCTTTTAAAGAGCGGGAAATCAGAAGAGAGGGAAAATGGGACAATGCAATATTATAGAAATGCTTTGTCTGTTGTCTCATTTACATTTATGTAGATGATTTTACCTGAAGTGATGTACAAATGAGAACAACAGAAGCATAACAATGAGATAAAAAGCAACAACAAATTCAGTATTGTATTTAGGAGAAGTTACATTAGCCCTCTATGTTACACAATATGTTCTCAATGAGGAAAATAATTATTTGTGTTGTTTTTCCTGCTTAAAACTGGACACTTTAACTATATCGATAAACATTTTAATTCATTTTTATTTGACAAACGAACAAATTGAAACGTTTGACATTTTCATGTAGAAAACAGAAATATGTTTATTGAAAGCATCAATTTCTTTAACTAGACACAACAAACAAATTTATCCAATTTTTATTGCATTTAAATTTCATATTTAATAAAAAGTAACATTTTATATCCAGCTGTGGCTCTCAGGCAACATTGTGCCATCGTGGAACACAAGTATTACCAAATCATATCCTTATGCTATCATATCAAGTTATCTTCATCCACATCTCCATCTTCGTTCTCACCCTCACTCTCTCCCTGACGGATTGTCACTATGACCTCATCTTCCTCATCACAGTATGATCGCTCATCCTCACCCTCATCAACTGGCAGTGCTACCTGTGTTTTATACCTTTTTGAAGTGCTATAGAAAATGTGCAAATCATAGTAAGTGCAGATATAGTGAATTACTATGCTTATAAGTGCATTACAAAAATTATGCAACAATGCAAATATATCTAGATAATTCTAACAATTTTCTTTTTTACAATGTTGCCTTGAGGCAATGCACAGTTTTTTTGTTATGTCCTCAAAAACATTTGATGATATATAATGTAAACACTTCTTTACTTACCAGTGAAGGTAATATTTTTTGTGAGTGATTATCTGGACACAAATAAGTGAAAAATTGACTTTTCATTGGAGAAAATATGGAGCCATGTAACTATAGCCTATTTTCTACTCACCCTTTACATGACACTCGCTGTGTTGACTGACTATGCCGGTACCGTTCTGCTTGTCTGCTGGCCATTTGTAAATGAATATGGAAGTATGAGTAGATCCAGCATCCATGACTATTCCATACTGAAAAAAAAACCCAACAGAAGCTAAAATTTCCTGTTGAAAAAACAGCTGGTTAGGTATGTTTTGAAGCATGGTTTGAGCTGGTTTATACTGGTCCTTAGTTAGTTATGAGCTGGATCAAGCTGGTCATGAGCTGGTTATAAGCTGGTCCTGAGCTGGAGCTAGTTACTTAGGACCAGCACTTGACTTGCGTAAACCAGTTGCCATACTTCAAAACATACCAAACCAGCATATGCTTATTTTCGACAGGGTTGCCAAGAGTAAGTGGCAACTGCAGGTCGGAGTAATAGGTGTGCCAAAACGTCTTTCATTTGGGCATGAGAGCTGCTTATTACGGTTCGGTGTATGGGTTAGAGGATAGTTTCAGTTGTAGCACACCCCTACGTTTCAGCATGCCCATTACGACCTGCAGCTATAACTGTCTCAAAATTGGAGCTAAGGCTAAAAAACTTTTTACAACTATTCACTCTTATTTTACTTATTCCTTATTATTTTACTAAGTACTTTCAAACCCTGTTTTTTAATTGAGTAAAAGTTTTCACAATCTATTTAATGTTTCTGATCTGTTTGTGGCAGGAGCAACAGCAATCATGATTCAAAGGCAGCTTTTCATTAAAGCTGCCAGACACGATTCAGTGGCTGCCTACCATGTGCCAGAAAGAGATTCTAGAATCAAATTTGATCAGGTAGCTCAAATATTCTTTGCCTGGACAGCCTTGTGTCAATCTTTGCCTATTTCACTTATGAACAACAAAAATATCATTACCATGAGCTGAGCTGGTCCTTTGAAGTCTTCAAGGTTCATGACGAGCAGAAGGATGCCTGTAAATGAAACAAATATAATTGCAATAGCGCTACATATTTGGAACTGCATTGTAATCTATTGCAAACAGAAATACAGTGACATTTACTGAACGACTGTAGTTAAGACTTTAGCCAGAAAGTCTCAGAGCCTTTTAACACTTTGACACGTTAAAGTAAACCAACCTGTCAGACCTGTTTGGGTATTCAAAACCCATTTAATCTGTTTAAAGAACAAAATGTATGATGGTGAAGTTTGCACTTGTTTTATGACTTGAACCTGTAGTTTGTGTGCTGGAAAGCGTTTCGTGACTTGCTCCTCCAAAATACCCCAAAGGGATTTCAATAATATTGATGACTGCATGTCATGGGAGTGTTCAACTTCACTGTCATCTCTGTCACCGGTTTTTGCTGTGTGTATTGGAGCATTATTATCCTGATACACAGCACCACCTTAAGGGTGCACATTGTCCTCCAGAATGGTTTGGTAGTCCTTGGCAACGATGTGGCCGTCCACTACTAGTAGTGGGCATAGGAAATGCCATATATTGCAGCCCAAACCAGCACTGATTTATCCCTGTACAACAGTCCAGGCGGTTCTTTGGGGCTTCTCCAGATAACTCTCCTGGATGTGGGAATAAAGGGGTTGAAGTTGGACTCATCAGAGAACAATACATGTTTCTGCCGCTGGCACCATTGAAACTGTTTGGCATTGGCACGAGTAAACAAAGGTCAGGCTAAAGCAGGTCAACCATGAATATTGAACCTGTGGAGCACCCAACTAACAGTTTTGGTGGAAACAGAAGGGCCGAGGAGGACATTTAATTTTGCAGTGAGTTGAGAAGCTGTGGTTTTATGTTTTTTTTTTTAGTACCCGGACATCCCTTTCAGACAGCTTTCTCTTGCATCAACAGTTACTCCTGTTGGATGTTGTTCATCCTTCATGACAGATATGCTACAAAGAGTTGCTGTCCTGGTCACAGAAAAAAATCCTGGTGCCATCGAAAAAGCATGCACCAGCAACTTGTCCTCTTTTAAACTCCGGTATGTCTCCCATTTATGTTGTGTGGATTGCAATATTTTATATACAGCAGTGCTATTGCTCTGCTAATTCAACCTTCACACTCTGCTCTTACTGATGGGATGTGAAACCAGTGAAGTTTGCATATTTAGGCGCAACGACACTATATTAACCAATGTTTCAGTTTCATTGTCCAACCCCTGTATATGTATATAGATAAATAAATATAGACACACACACACACACACACACACACACACACACACACACAAAACCCCATTTCCAGAAGAGTTGGGACATTTTGTAAAATGCAATAAAAACCACAATCTGTGATTTGTTAATTCTCTTGATTTTCAATTTTTTCACCGACCAACTTGATTGTATTTTGTAAATATAAACAAATTTAGATTTTGATGGCTGCAACACACTCCAAAAAAGTTGGAACAGAGGCAAAATTATAGTGAAAAGATTATATAATTATCCAAGTTAAACTGTTTTTAAACAGTCCACAAGTAGCAGATGAATTGTTAGTAGGCGAGGGTATCCTGTTTGGGTGTAAAACAACTTCTCAGTCTTTGCAAAGATGACTCATGGCTCTCCACTTTGTGCAAAATATCATGAGAGGATTGTCAAACAATTCAAAAATCACATTTCTCAATGCAAGATCGAAAAAGAATTTGTCTTTCACCATACTATACATAATATTGTGAAAAGATTTAGGGAATCCAGAGAAATCTCAGTCTGTTTAGGGCAAGGCAGGAGACCTCCATTGAATGTGCCCTCAGATGACATTGCATGAGAAACTATCATGCTGCTGTGTTGAATACTGCCACATGGGCTCAGGAGTACTTTGGAAAACCATTTTCACTAAACTCAGTCTGACGCTGCATCAAGAAATGCAACTTGAATCTATTTTAGGCAAGGAGAAAGCTATACATCTATTCAACGCAGAGATCCTGCTGAGTTCTCTAGGTCCAAGCTCATCTCAGATGAGGTTTAAAGCACAGTGTAAATGTGTGCTGTGGTCAGATGAGTCCATGTTTCAGCTTGTTTTTGAAAAAGAAAAAAAAAAGATATTGAGTTCTCAGTCCCAAAGATGAAAGGGACCATCCAGACTTTCATCAGCGACAGGTGCAAAATTAAACATCTGTTCTGGTATGGGGGTGCATCAGTGCAAAAAGCATGGGTGACTTGCATTTGTGTGAAGGTACCATTGATATGGTGGCACATATTTGGATTGTACAGAGACATAAACTGCCATCAAGGTGACGTCTATCCTGGAAAGCAAGACAAAGCCAGGCCTCATTCAGCATGTGCTACATCAGAGTGGTTTCTACACACTCTACACTGAAAAGTGAATGTGATTGACAGCCTGCCTTCAGTCCAGATCTGTCTCTGATTGAAAATGTTTGGCCCCTCATGAAAAAAAGAATCAGACAATGACGACCACTGACTGTTTAGCAGCTGTCTTGTATCAGGAGAGATTGGGCAAAAACTTCAACAATTATTATACTCAATTCCCAAATGATTAAAAAGTGTAATTAAAAGGAAAGGTGATGTGTCAGAGAGGTAAACATGGCTCTATCCCAACTTTTTTGCAGTGTGTTGCAGCCATCAAAATCAAAATGTATTAAATTTACAAAATACAATAAAGTTGTTCAGTGAAAATATTGGAAATCTATTCTTTTGTCAGTTAAATAAAGGTTCAAGAGAATTAACAAATCACAGATTTTAGAAAATGTCCCAACTTTTCCAGAAATGGGGCTTTTGTGTGTGTGTGTGTCAATCTGCCCCTAGGTGGCGCTAGAGCAAACATAGTTATGTTTTGTCTGTTATTATAACCAGGAACCATAGAAAACAACATACATTGTGAAAAGTACAATTCATATAAATTGAATTCAGCATTCTCAGTGATTTTTTTTTTTATATATACAAGATATTCTGTAAGATTCCATCATTGGGCCAATGGAGTGAATGGAGGCACTTTGGAGCCAAGACATTTACTTCAGGACCTTCTTCTCTACTACCTAAAATTCTGTATAGGATTATTAAAGCTATGATTTTTATTAAGGCTTTGATATTTTGGTTTATATTAGGAGTGTAGTAATGATTTAAAAGAGAATTATATTCCAAAAAATGTGTGGGTAAACAAAGCATTTTCTGTTTTCTTTTAAAGTTATATTCTTGGCCTTTTATTCCTTGATTAGATAGGACAGTGTTAATGATACAGGAAACAATGGGAAGGAGAGAGAGGGCAAGACAGGAAATGGACCTCAAGCCCTGAGCCGTGCTATATGTCGGAACGCTGCCCTCAAGGCTATTGCTCTGACAAGGAAACATAAAAATAATGGAGGACATATCAAAGGAATCATCTTTTTTAATAGCCAGTAATCTTTTATTACTATACATCAGTCTCACAGATATGAACATGATTTGCTGGTAAGTAGTCTTTACATGAGTCACATCCAAGGAACACATACATCATTGACCAGACTAGACAAGGTGCGTGTGCACGTGTGCGTAGAGTCCTTATAACAAGTGCAGGTGATGAGAGACAACTGGTGGAGATCAATGGTGATTTTACACTGAGTGCAGGTGACTAGAAGGAAGGGTGATGGGAAATGGAGTCCAAAGTGGATGATAGGGCAAGTGACCGTGACAGTTACCTGTATGTTATTGTTATCAACAAAATATCACACACACAAATTAATAAACACAGTGACTTATTTAGTATTAAAAAACCATTCATGATTCAGCAGGAATAGTACAGTTTCCAAATCAAATTCATTCTTGTATCTAAAAAGCTACATTTTCAAGATTTTCCATTTTGAATGTTTTCAGTGCCTTTGTATTATGGCACACAAACATAGCTCACAAATAAATCTAGGTTTTAAAACAATAGCATCTGATTTATTACATGTCGTCAAGGCACAGTACACAATCTTATCTAAAAAACATACATTCAACATTATAAAAAAACGACTAAAAATGATTAGTAAAGAGTAATAACATTAAGCTTGTGTTTTACACAAAACTAAGTCGCTTCTAAAATTTTAATTTATATAAAATGCGCTTGATAAGAAATAGGTTATTGAAAATATGATGAAATGTAATACCAGAAGTTTTTTGTGCACCCTTATTGTTTTCAGTGTACTGTAAACAGAAGCATCTTTGTTAGGGGCAGTGCATAACGATGTACATAGGGAGCAATATAACAAAATCATTATTAAATGACATTATCAGTCTTTTTCTTATGGATGGCTCGCAACAGAAAAAATAGTGCCATAAGAAGAAGGACTGAAAAGAGGAAGAGCAGAACACTCCAGGTGCCTGAGCTCACTGATTTTCTCAGTAAAACATCTTCAGCAGGCAGCAGGTTGCTTAGGCTTAGCATGTAGCCAAGGGACCAGCCGACAGATGTGTCTCCTGCCTGCAAACCAAAGCAACATGTTGATATTTTCTATTTATTCATGACGCTTAAATGAACATGAAACAGCTTTTGCCATCCATTTTACTTCTGTAATGTTATAAATATACTTTTTAAATCAAAAATACAATGAAATGTAGTACTTGATTTTGATTGGAAAGTGAAAAGTGCTCTATATATGATATGTTTGGAGGGAAAGGGTTTAAAAATGAGGGCTTGGTGATGTCAGAAAGAAATGTTGTACACCTATAAATAGGGAATGTGCATTTATGAAGTAAATAGAGTCAAGTTTTTCGAATAGGTCTTGCTACCTTCTTCTGGAAGGAGATGTGTGGAAAAGAGAGATCATCAAAACCGTATCCTTTGCCCAGGAGCACCTGCACAAAGACAGAGACTGCGCAGTAGTCTTTCAGACGGTTTCCTTGATCTTGACCCTTATTTGATATCTAGGAAACAAAGAGTGAGAGAGAAAGTGGAAGAGGTCAAATACTCATTTAAAATAGGACCTATTATGACCTCTTACAAAGTCTTGATTTTGTTTTAGGATCTACTAGAATGGGTTTTCATGCTTGAATGTTCAAAAAACTACTTTTCACATATTTTACATTGCTGCAGCACCTCTCTTCCCAGTCTGTCAGTAACGCTCTTTTTAGTTCCTGTCTCTATGAAGACCCTCCTTCTGAAAAGCACAATGTGCTCTGATTGGTCAGCTGGACCAGTGTGTTGTGATTGGTCAATGGCTTCAAGCAGGTTTTGGAAATGTCACACCCCTTAATATAACCGTGAGTTTCAACACACTACTAACGCAACTCAACCAGGCCTTTTCCTTTTTTTTCCTTCTTCTTTTTTTTGTTGCCTTGGGCGGGAATTATTCAAATGAGGAATACTGTGTGAGTGCACGTTCCCAGATGAAAACTCAAGACTACAATTAAGGCATTTCAAAGAGTTCAGAAACAGTGCTTACTTATACAGAGAATAACTCCCTTTGGAGTGGACTTTGTGCTCAAACACAACATGGCACACTAAAGAAAGTTGAAAATATAAAAAAGCATAATAGGTCCTCTTCAAACTAATTTCTTTTCCATGGGAAATATCTGAAAGTCATTTAAAATAGGCTAAATAGATCAACAGATCTTTTAATTCAATATTGCTTCAAATTATTTAAGTAAACAAAACAGTGTACTAATTATTATCATATTATCATTAAGGATAAAGCAAGTTCTCTTAATCTGAGAATCTGAGACTCTCAATCATTAGTCGATTGCTGAGATATGGGGAAAGTCATCTCAGAATAGCAGGGCACAAAATTAGCTCAGCAGGGTGGTACCTCCTTAAAGCTCATGTTGCAGACGAAACGGGTAGCGTCCTCGAAATGTGCTGGAGACATGATGGTGATGCCTGCAGCTTCCTGAAGAAAGGAATGGGTGTAGAAAAATGCAGAAAATGCCTGTGCCAGAAAAAGAAACAGAGAGAAGGATGATGGAGAGAGAAAAAGATTGTGTAATCATAATAATGACACATGCAATAATGACACGAGTGCCCAGAAGATGAATTTATGATTTATTTTAATGCTTTGAGCTGTCCTACTTAATAAGTGCTTACATGCCACCACAACCATCCCCCACCAGTAAAAACATTAATGTTGCCTAAGGCAGATGAAGGAACAAATTTCATATTATGCCGGTTGATAAAATATATTTTAAAATAATATTCAATTGAATGCATTCATTTTAAATGCTCCACTCTAGAAACTCTTACCATAAAGTTGCCAGTAATGTTGGGCTGGAAGACTCCATCAAAGGAGCATTTGGAATAAGAACATTTGTTAAAAGACAAGAGATCAGTAACATTTCCCAGACACTGATTGTAGTTTCCGGTGCCCTTTATTTGCACGTTGTCTTCAGGTTTGTAGGGAGTTGGTCTTTCATTGCATGGAGTGTCAAACACACTGCCCAGCTTTATGGATTGATTGTAACCTGTGGGATAGCAGGGATGGACTATTGAGCTGTCTGAACCCTGAGTCTATAAAGACACAAAGAAAGAGAAAACACCAGATATTATACTCCAAATACTATCAAATTAGCTTGTCTGATGGTAATTTTAACAACCAGTCTAAAGGTTTCTTAACCTTCATCAGATGTGCCAGCAGTCTGAGTAAGACCTGGTCTCGGCCATAACACAGAAAGCTCTGGGTGTAAATCCGATAGTCTTTTCCGTACAGCCGCAGTTTCATCAGATTATCGTTGTTCTCCACTGTTTGTTTAGTCACAAATGTGATCTGAGTTGAAGCTCCGCCAAAGTCCAGTGCACCAACCGTGTCTCTGCTTGGAGACAGCCAATGACCCACAAAACCATACTAGAGAAATGAAAGAGCAAAATGTAGTGTAATGGCTGGTAACAGATCTTTACTAAAGAACATTCAGGTGTTGTGAGATACACACATCTAACCATATACCTTGATGTAGTTTTCAAGCAGGTAGTTGACAGTGACCCATCCATAAGCTCCCTCCTCTTGTCCACTTAAAATAGTGGCACCTTTGAAGCTGAATGGGTAGGTCTTCAGTTTGTCTCCAACTTCCTTCAAAATCTCATCTGACTCTTTGGGTCTAGAAATACTGTGTGAAAAGACAATAAATATATAAAAATTCTTCTGTCAATATAAATTTTTCTATACCTGCATGTCAAAATTAGCACTTATCCTGCAGTTTTTAAAGCTGCAGTTCGTATGTTTTGCCTCTTTGTCGGCATCTCTGTTTGGAACCTGCATTTGCAGTTATTTGCGGAATTATCATCTTCACGTGGGTTATGCATCGGCTCGGTTCCTCAACGCGGGTGAATCTAATGTTTGCTGTCAGTCACTACATCGGTGTGGATACTATACTTCGGAATCACAGATTCTGCATCTTGGAAGTATGACCAAAATAAGAATTTTCACCAGAAAATGTCATCTAAACAAGTAACGTGTCATGTAACTGAGAAAAAAGCATTACAATACATCCCGCTGCCAATGGTGATTAGCTCAGATCATGTCAAGCTGAGCAAATTATTATTATTGTTATACTTTGTTCTCAAACGGTTGTCAAATTATTAGCATTATCTGTAGATTTTAATTTCTGCAGCCTCTCCGCTGTCCGAAACCTTTTGCTTTTGACTACGGGTGAATCTGCAGTTGTCACTGATGAATGTCATTTGTACCTTTCTGAAATGCAGTCTGCCATCAAAATGGATCAATTGAATTATTCCAGCTGCTGTGAGAAAAGGCTATAAATGATCCGCCATCCTCACGTGATTTAGCCTACTAGCTGGGACTTTATGTAAACAGATGCGACGTAATGACGTAAGGATGAACAGCTGCATGCTCGAATTTCCCGTGGAAACCCACCAGTTCTACCCAAATTACAAAACATTATTACAAGCTTACCGTTGTGAATCGGGCTTGGCATAATTTGGCTGGTTATGTACTTGCTCAAAAATTGATTTTGGATCTTTTTTAACAAAAACATTTACAGAATGCAGTTTTAAATAAACAATGCAGACTTTCTGTGTGTGTTTATATATATATATATATATATATATATATATATATATATACACTATCATTCAAATGTTTGGGGGCAGCAAGTTTGTTTTAATGTTTTTGAAAGAAGTGTCTTATGCTTTATTAATTAAAAATATATTTATATAATATATAATTTTCAGCATCATTATTCCAGTTTTCAGAGTAACATGATCCTCCAGAAATGATTCAAATATGTTGATTGGTACTCAAGAAACATTTCTTCTTATTATTATTACTATTTAAAACAGTTGTGCTGCTTAATATTTTTGAGAAATCTATGATCCATTTTTTAGGATTCTTTGATGAATAGAAAGTTCAAAAGAACAACTTCTTTTCTGTAACTTTTTGACCAATTTAACCATTTTTGTCATCAGTGGTTAAAAAAGATGCTAAAGCACTGCAAAGTTTTGGCACAAAGCTGTGAGCTTTCTGACTCACTTCAGTAGTCTCATGCCTGCCGTGGCCCCGAGATACACAGGAGTGAGTTTGTGTCTTGACTTTGGGATCTCCTTCATGGCCTTTTCCATGCATTCCTCAAGGCTGCTGGCTGCTCCTCCTCTGACACCTGCATAACTGGAGATCCCGCCTCCTGGGTAGAGAAAGTGAGAGAAGAAAGAGGTCATGACACCGGATATCTGACATTAATCAAGTATGCCCACACAGAGTTCAGAAGAACTATCGGTTCCTATTCCACTGCCTGATATGGCACTGACCTTGACTACCATAAATGCAACCAGACATTTTTTGGGTGCCTATTCCAGATGTTTCCGTAGAACATTGCTAATCAGCAATATTTGCAGGGTACCAGGAGTTTAACATCCCGATTCTGAGATTGTTACATTCTTTGAGATGAGTGAGAGAGTGAGCCAAAAGTTATGAAATAGTAAAAGGGCAACTTGAGGCACCAGTACAAAACAGGAAGTGGGCAACAATGTGTGCAAATTCAGCATTCTTAAGTATCTCACTTCAAATGATCTATCAAGAACTTCATTACAATACATTCATAAATGAAGTAAAACGTCTGACTTCGTCATTTGGATTTTGTAATGTCTGTCTGGTAAGTGTATTTTGAGAAGATTGATACATTTTGAAACCATGTTTTGGGTAAATTGTTTCTAAAAAAGGATAAAATGACGACAAAACCCTCTAGTTCAAGGCATTACACAAGGTTTTAGTAGTCTCACATCCCTATTGTACTGTTCTTATCCTTATCAAATGTCCTAAACTTTGCTGATGTTTAGTCTTAGAACAGTCGTTTTTTTTTTTTATCCAGAAGGACTTTCAAATGAGGAAGCCATTTATCACTAAATACTCACCCTTTGCATGACACTCGCTGTGTTGACTGACTATGCCGGTACCATTTTGCTTGTCTGCTGGCCATTTGTAGATGAACATGGCTGTATGAGAGGATCCAGCATCCAGGACTATTCCATACTGAAAACAAACCCAACAGCAAAAAATAAGGCTAGACTAAACAGGGATTAGGGACTGATTTCCAGGGAACACATGCACACAAAGACACAATGCCGAAATACATCCAATGAATTCACAAGTCGCTTTAAATAAAATTGCCTGACAAATAAATGGTGACATGGGACAATTGTTCTCAGATAAACAGGTGAAGGGTTAAATTGAAATTTCACTGAAATATAACCCATAAATAAATAATAAGAATAAGATAATAATAAAAAATGTTTCTGGAAATATGCACCGAATCAGCATATTAAAATGATTTCTGAAGGATCATGTGACACTGAAGACTGGAGTAATGATGCTGAAAATTCAGCTTTGCCTTCACAGGAATAAATTACATTTCTATTTAAATATATGAACATAGAAAAGAGTTATTTTCAATTGTAATCATATTTCATAATATTACTGAATATTTGATCAAATAAATGCAGCCTTGGTGAGCATAAGAGACTTTCAAAAACATTAAAAAAATATTACTGACCCCAAACTTTTGAATGGTAGTATATACATCAATTACATTAAAGTCTACATAGTAAATTTCAATGAGTAAATAATACATATTCTGAAAGTGTTTCTATACTTAATTGGTTTGAAGAAACAACAGAAAATTTGACATTTATGTATTTATATTGTTAGCATGGACTGAACAATATGACTGAAGTCTGACATGAGTTCATAGATCATTGATTTATCAGGCTGCCGTTTTATTCCAGCCATTACTCCTGGATGGAGGATTCAATTGATATTTTGTATATAGGCACTACATGCAGGCTTACATTTCAAGTAAGGGTGTAAATTGTAATCGAGCACTCATTGCGCAACAAGTTATAACTTGTGCATAGCTGGTGCAGCCGGCCCCAGGTAATTTGGGTCTCTTGCGGCTAAAAACAGGGTGTGTATGTGAGCATGTGGGAACTGCATTACACATAGCTAGTTTTCACTGAGTCACTGATAATATTGTAAAATAATTATCCTACCATCTCTTTGGTTATCTTAGGATCATACCGTCATAAGTTAAATTAATGCTGATAAATTCAAATTACTATTAAATGTAGTTAATACTTCAGGTTTTCTGACAGATGAACTTGTCCCATTTATACCTCTACTGGCTGCATCTTGTTGCTTTAAAATCTCAGTTATTTTGAATTTGTTGCTTTAAAATCTCAGTTATTTTGAATTTTAAACATCATGCGTCTTCCTTAGCTAATTCATAATGTTGATTATTATTCAAGTTAACATGGCTCCTCTCTGTAACCTCCTTTGCAAATATGAATATGATTTATTTAAAGCAAACACTTCTTGCTCATTCATCACAATAAGTGTTTAACAACCAAGATCAATAAATAACAAGTGCCATTCACTTATGCCTGTCTCTTCCCTTTCTTTTATCTCACACACCTGTGCTACAGGCTTCCCAAAGGATTGTGTATTTGGGGAAGACACTGACCTAACTCTATTCATTCATGCAAATAATTATAATCTCTTCCAGTGACATATCTTGCTCTCCAGACTTTGCCTACAGTTTGCATACAGCCATTTTAGCTTAGTATAATAGTAGTGTCTAGCAGCTCTTAGTTTGAAAGATTTCAGAGTTCAATAGGCAACTCAAAACATGTTTAAGCTGGCCTTTCTTTGTCATTTTCGCTCCATAACGTTCAGTTTCTGCCATTAGTCATCTGTTCAGCATGTTGCTTAAATGTCTACATGAAATGACGTTACTCTGAAGATAAACGAAATTGTCAAAATATGCTGTAGGCCAAATTTAACAGTAGGTGTGTATGAGGAACATAATGTTAAAATACTGTATGAAAAAAGTTCCAGATCTTCAAAACCACAATGACTCGTTGTCCTGTGTCTAAGAAAAGAAAAGGGATTAAAGCGTTGAATCAAAACGGATGGGAAATACAAACAATGGGATCTAGCCAATTTGAAAAAGAGTTTTTATGTGTTTAAAACTGGAGAGAAACTGAGGTCATAAATCAGAGAGCACAGCTTTAGAAATATTTATAGCTACGCTCTACTATTAGATAGATAATAAAAATGTAGTTCAGCAAAGAAGGAACATGAGGTAAAATACACTTTTGAGTCATTAATAATTGACAAAAAAGTTCTTGTCATTCTGAAAATGTTATTGTTCATAATATATAGGATATACTCAGCAAGAACATGGAAAATCCAGCAGCTAATATGAACACTCACATTCTATAAGGAGTACAAATCAACCGCACTAAACTTTTATTGTTGTTTTTAAATGATGACTGGATGGTTAATATAAAAAGAAAAATAATTACAAATATGCATTTCAATTTTAATCTGAAAGGGCATGGGTTTTTCAGCAAGAACACCCAATTTGACAACTATTACAGATTTTTTTTTTACAGAAAAAAGTTTTGTAGGCCTACTTCACTAATAGCCTTAGCAATGAAATACACCTGCAATAGTTTCAAATTGTACTGTCGTTGAATCATTGAAAAATATAACTGTAAGAGAGAAATATATTTTTTATTTAAAAAAATATATAAAATGTAAATATGTCAGTGCTGCTCTGGCTGAACAATATTTTATTCCTCATTGAGCTCAGCTTCTTGTAATCTTCTCTGAACATGGCAGCGGAGCGGCGCGTTCACAATAGCAGCTTGTGACGCCATCCGCTGCACGGGGGCTTTTCAGTGGCGAGGAGCCTCCATGTCGGCCTTGATAATAAAACAGTTGAGTGGAATTGGTTCGGTGCCGCTTTATAAAGGAAGAGCGCCGACAGCTATTCACGCACTTGAATGTCGTTGAGACGGGGGGCTTCTGTATGGCAAGCCGTTTTAACTTTTATTCATTTTCAGGAATATGAACTTGTGATATCAACAATTACATTTTACTAGTTAAAATGTTAATTCTTGATATCGGGAATTAGATTTCAACTAGTAACAATGTTAATTCTTTATATCAACAATTCAATTTCCACTAGTACAAACTATAATTCTTGGTATCTGTAATTGTATTTTTACTAGTGAAATCTCGCCATAGGCTGCCATTCAAATTTAATTGTTGATATCAAGAATTAATTGCTTACTAGTTGAAATTTCAGTTTCACATATCAGGAATACAATTCTTACTAGTAAAAAAGGCAAATTTCTGATAGCAACAATTACATTGTTACCAGTGCAAATGTCTATTCTTGATATCAACAATTGAATTTGAATGGCAGCCTATGGTGAGATTTCACTAGTAAAAATACAATTGTTAATATCAAGAATTATAGTTTGTACTAGTGGAAATTGAATTGTTGATATCAAAAATTGCCATTGTTACTAGTGGAAATCTAATTCCTGATATCAGGAAATAATATTTTAACTAGTTAAAATGTAATTGTTGATATCTCAAGTTCATACCCTGAAAATGAATAAAAGTTAAAACGGCTTGCCATAGTTCTGCGGCTCTCCCCTCACACTTTGAGAAGCACGGCTCCACTGACGGCTATTCTAATGCACTATTTTATGTCCCAGAATGTATTTTGCTCTAAAGTGACAACAGATATTCAGCAGAGTCGCCCAATTTTCTTTGAGCTCCATCGCGAATCAACCAAAAACGTGTGCAGGGTGTTCAGCCCGCGACAGAATCCCTCTGGGCCACGCTTTTTAAAATCACTCCTGGATGAGCAAAAAAAAGCCAAGTGAGCCATGCATGCAGGAGGCGCTATGTGTTGTTTACATTCCCGGAACACAGGCTACAGATAAGCTGCTCGCTCTTTTTCTTGATCTTATGGCGTGATCATCCACAAGTCGCGGGAAGGTTAAAAGTTCCCCTTCACTCTTTTGGATTTGGTGCCTGTGTGTGCATGTTACTAGTAAGAAAAATGTTATTACCATAAACTCTGGCGGGTCTTTGATGTCTTTGTTGGGTACGACGAGCAGAAGAATGCCACAGACTGCCAGAAACAGAGCAGCAGTAGCGGTAATGATCTGGCATTGCTGTGGGTTACCCATGGACACCATCCACGCGACGCGATCCACACAGGACAAATGACAGCGGCGACATTCGTTGGCAAGTTAGGTAGGCTAATTGTGACGTCGTGTGTTAGACGCAGGCGGTAAACCGGCTCATCACAAGTGGGCATGGCACTAGATACATTGTTCCTCGTCATGTGTCCGTGGTGCAACAGGTGTGACTGTGTTAGACTCTATAAAGGAACTCTATTCAGACTCTGGGGAGTTTATTTTATCCCTGTTATATGCTTCTTTTTCATAACCTTAAGCGCTTTTTCAAACTTTAAAGAACTTTTTCATGGATGGTTCTAAAAAGGTCCTAATAAAATGATTAGGTTTGAGCTTGCTTTTTAAAGAAAAAGAAATCTTTTTAAAGGTTTTTGAACTTTGAGAAGAGTTCACTGCAGAAGGTTCTTTATTGCACTGAAATAGACTATTGTTGTTGGCCATTGCTGTGATCTCATGTGATTGACAGGTTGATAAGAGATGGAAGTTATTTGTTTTGATTATGAAGGCACATGAAAAAAAAATGATGTGCACAGATTAATTATTTATAATAAATACTGCGATATTCAATAACAAAAAAACAAGAATTGTCCATTTTTGATTAAATGACTTTAAGAAGCTCTCTGTCTTTGAAACCAACATAATAAATGACTTCTTGAGAAAACACACACTCACACACTTTTTTGAATCCAAATCTTTTGTGATAACTTTGTGATAGCCAGTCCTGCTAGTCTATTTTATCTCAAAAACAACACATTTTGTGTAAGGTGTTCCAGACACGAACACCTTACACATTAGTAGTGCATTATATAGACTTCATTCTTTGAAGAGAGATGTCAAGGCTTTTTTTTTCTTTTCCGTTTTCTGTGTGTTTTCTGCTTTGTGGTTAACGCTGATGTGTGAAAAACGGATGTGTGAAACGTATTAAACAGGTTGTATACAGGAAAAGATAACTCTCTAAATGTTGCCACAAAACTGACACCAGGATGTTAAACTATATAGAAAAACATCAAATTCTGTTATGATGCTGAGCTCGTTGGAAGCAATGCGCAGGTGCAAGGTCATTCATCACAGAAAATGACTGTGCTTGTGTGCCAAGTAGATTTATTTAATATTTATTTAAAAAGCCTGCATTATACAAAATGAACACACATTATATCCACGGACACAATATTAAACATCCAACAGAACTATTACAATTTATTATTACAATTGTTTATATTCCACTAAATCCATCTTAGGCAGGCAGATTCAAATTTACTGTATAGGCTTTTTCTACAAAGCTACTTCTGATGTAGCTTACATCAAACAGTATTTCGTTTTTCCGTTAGGTTAAAGATGAAAGTAACAGCTCAGAAGGCTGTGTGCATGACATAGACCTTTTCTTAAATTCATTTCCTCACCCTCCCCCTCAGTCTCTGTGCCCTTTCGAAGAGATATCTTTGTAAGCAGTTATTCAGCCTCACAGCTTCAGGCTGGTCCATATGAAGAAAGCCTCTGCTCATCCATATCAAACAGCACATACTCTGAACTGCGCTCCGGGTCTTGGCACATGTGGTTAACAATAAAACACTGGTAGTTCCACAGCAGAAGCAGCACCATGCCGCACAATGCCAGCAGTACCATGATGACCAGCAGGAGACGCTGTTTATCCAGACAGCATCCGTTCTGACAGCGCTCATCAGTGAGATGTGTGAACTTCCATAGAGATTTCTTCAGCACACATCCCGAGCGCTGATGTGGATACAGAGACACGGCGAGATCTTTTGTTTGTGCTGTACTCATTGTACGGGAAGTACTCGTGCAAGCTGCTTGCTGTGGGAAAAACAAGCGGTAGGACCGCAGAGATTAAATTAATATTGCAGTTCATGGCTGACTAGGGCTTTTTTGATGTTTATGACAAATATGCAAACATAATTAGATAAAGAATTAAAGGGTTAGTTCACCCCCAAAATTAAAATGATGTCATTTTATTACTGTCGTTATTCATTCATCTTCGGAACACAAATTAAGATTTTTTTTTTGATGAAATCCGATGGCTCCGTGAGGCCTCTATTGCCAGCAAGAGAAAAGCAACTAAAAACATATTTGAAACAGTTCATGTGAGTACAGTGGTTCAGCTTCAACCTTAATATTATAAAGCGAAGAATACTTTTTGTGCGGCAAAAACACAAAATAACGACTTTTCAACAATATCTAGTGATAGCTGATTTCAAAACACTGCTTCGAAGCTTAACAAATCTTTTCAATTGACCCTTCGCAAAGACCCGCCCCCTTTAGTTTAGTGTTGCAATGCCCGACAAGCCATGCGCTACATCATGTTCTCACGCAGTGAAAAACACATTGTGGAGCAAAGAGGACACTTACAACATATGAAACAGTTTCGTATTTAAAATATTGTAATTTTTTTAACAATTTTAAACAATAAATGCCGTATAGTGGCTCTTTAATGTGTCGTGACAGATCGCTGTAGCTCTTCGTGAACCAACCATCTCTTCATACTAGTTCATTCAAAGTATCAAATAAACATGAATGGACATCAGAAGGAATGTTGTTTCAAAAGTGGAAAGACATGAGTATGCACAATATTTCAAGTTCAAGCTCAAAAACGTTAATCTACTAACTCCCCTGACTGTTTTGTCGTATAAAATGGCGGATTCAGGGTTATGATTGGTTAGGGCGCCTGTCAATCAAACTGTTTGCAAAGGATCAATTCAATGGCATGGCGCGCCAAAGTCACGTGATTTCAGTAAGCGAGGCTTCGTTATATCATAAGTAATTTGAAATTTTGTCTACAAGGGATACAGCTAAGGTCAGAAGTGAGGCAAAATCTCAGGATAAATAACAGTAAATTAAATGTGCTACTAATCAAATACTTCACGTGACTTTGGCAGTTTGATACACAATCCGAACCACTGATTCAAAACAAATGATTTGTAAAGCTTCAAAGCAGTGTTTTGAAATCGGCCATCACTAGATATTGTTGAAAAGGCTTTACTTTGGGGGCGTTTTGGCGCACAAAATGTATTCTCTTCACTTTATAATGGTTGAACCACTGTACTCACATGAACTGTTTTAAACATGTTTTTAGATGCTTTCTGGGCATTTGAAAGTGTTCATTGTCTTGCTGGCAATAGAGGAAAAATATCTTAATTTGTGTTCCGAAGATGAACAAAGGTCTTACGGGTGTGGAAGGACATGGGTAAGTAATTAATTACAGAATTGGCATTTTTGGGTGAACTAATCAGTGTTTGGGAGAAAATAACTAAATATAGTGACTATACTACAAATAATATTCTTCTCTCTCACTTTAGAGACTGAACCCTTTGAAGGCTGTATGTGAATGTGACGAATGCTGCTTAGCCAATCCCAAGATTTATTACACTCCAGTGATGTCTGTTTTTTTTTTGTTTTTTGAGACAAAATGCCGGATTAGCCTTTTAAATGTAACTAATGGGTTACAAATTACTCAAATATCTTTTAGTTAAACTTCATATTTAAACTATTTAGACAGGTTGTTAACCCCGATTTGTTTTCAGACAGTTGAATACAACTTTCAAAAAAGTCCAGTAGGAAGGGGATCTTATTATAATATTACCTCCAAGAATCTGGAGTTTCCACCCATTGCGACGCCATTTTGATTTCTCAAGCTACAACGGTGTACAAGTAACACTTGTCCTGGAGTGCAGCTGTCCTGCACAGTTTAGCTACAACCCCGATCAAACACTTGAATGTCTTCAGGATTACTAAACTACGTGAGGGAAGGTTAGTTGGGTCGGAGCAAAACTCAAGAACAACAGTCCCAGAGCTTGTGATATGCCTCAGCTATGTAAAGATTATCACTGATCGGCTATAATCACTGTTAACAGCTATAATTGTAAACTATAGTAAAGTATGAGTCTCCATAAACTCCTGGCATCTGAGCCACTAAGGACGCAGTGGTGTAATTTTATTTATGAAGGGAATGTGTTCAGAAAAACTCATACACCAGAATGTGCAAGTCATTTTACATCAGACTGCTTTGCACACGAGGGTCAGTAAAACACAGGATTTGCACAGAAGTTGATTCTCAAAGATGGATCAATACCAACTGTTCATGATCCAATTTTATATATATTTTGATGTTTGCAAATTGTCTTTCTTAATATGTTTCGTTAGCATGTTGCTAATGTATTGTTAAATGTGGCTAAAGTTAACATTATTTCTTACTGTATTCACAGTGACCAGAGCCATATCGTTATTTTCATTTTTAACCTTAAAATGCTTGCAGGCTGTATGATTCATAAACGTATCTCCATTCTTTTTGAGTCTCTCCAACAGTGTGTAGATTTTAGCCACGATAGCCATGCAGCACGTTATCAAACTCATGTTAGCAAACATCTACAAGATACATGTCATACCAACGTGATCTGATATGCTGCATCACGAACAGTTTGTAATGATCCATTTTGAGAGTTATATTTGCTGTGTGAGCTTCTCCTGTATTATTTATGCCTCTGTGTATTGAATTCGCCAATGTGTTTGAAAACCCAAAAATATGCAGTTAAAATATGGTACTAAAAAATACATGGGGTATTTTGAGCTGAAACTTCACAGACACATTCTGGGGACACCTGAGACTAATATTACATCTTGTAAAAAGGGGCATAAAAGGTCATCTTTAAAAATACATATGGCAACCTTGCTAACTTCAGTGTAGCTACTTTTAGTTGTAGCTTGTAGTGTTTTAAAAGTACTTAAAATTATGATTAACTTTCGAAGTAGATGGGGGCTAAATCCAACCCTCATAAGCCAACTATATTTTGATCAAGCTTTTCATCAATGATTTGAAATAGACTCTAAATATAAGAGTTATATTGAAAAAAAAAAAACATTTTTAATATCAGGATACTTTAGATGTGTCTTATTCCATTAAAGCTATTGGCTTTTTCACCAACTCTGAAAGGGCTGCATCAGAAACACCCTAGTTTACTTAAAAGTCATGGCTACTGGTGAGAGGCAAATACGCTGCTTCGCCTACCATGGTAGTGATATAAAATACCACAAACGCAATATAAACAATTATAAATGCCTACCTTTTCAATTGATGTAGATGCTGTAGGACTGCTATCTTACAAAGACAAACAAGCATCAGGTTGCAAGATGCCCGAGGGTTTGTCCATTCACTGACCTGTGCGCCTGTCTGGATTACTTCTGCTCAAAATGTCAAGACAAACAGATTCAGAGCACCTCCTCCTCTCCTGTCTTGGCACAACACCTTCTCCACACCAGATTGTGACCATGTCTGTTTAATGTGAGAGGCGGATTGTGCAATAATGAATTAATTTTATGTCATTTTAAAAATGATACCTTCCATGCACGAGACTGTTAAAACAGCTATAAATATAAATAATGAATGAATATTCCCTACCTTGTTTTGTTCTTTTACCTATTATAAGAAAACTCACAACTGCATCCACACATTTCAGAAAACCCTGAAAGATTAAAATAGATTTGTCAGTTGTGCTCTACTTTGATCATGACAGTGAAACAAATGGCTTTGCGTGCTCTCACGCTGTGCAGTATCCCCGTGAGAGCAAAGTGATGCCAAGATACTGATGATAAACAGTATTGTGGCATATTTCATATATTTTTGAGTAATGAATGTAGGCACACTACGTTAAAGCACTGAATTTTGTTCATTGTGGTAAACCTATTAAGTATAATAGGCTACTAGTAAACAAACTATGTAATAACACATACAATCACACTCTTGTCATGAATAGTAATGTAAATATGACATCTGCATGGGATTTATCCAAATATTCAGTGGTGCATTCAGTGTGAAAGTTCACGTATAGAAGCATAGTTAATTATAGAGAAGGCTGACCTTTGCTCTTAATCCTCTAGTGAATCCTCATATCTGATTTTCCGTTTCTAAAACATTCGCCTACCACTTTTAGTACTCCTTTATTAAATACATATGAAGATATTGATTTGCTGAAACTATGAAACCTTAGTCTTCCAATGGCAAGGTAAGGATAGATAGAGAATGGTGAGCATATTGAATCCAGGTTTTATTTTTTCATTTGATACATATTTTATTGGCACACTGGAGTATAGCAGTAATACATTTTTAAACATATATCTTTGTTTGAATTCAATTCAATTTTTTTTTTACATAAACAGTATTGGATCATCAAAAGCACATTTGGTGGTTGAAAAATATGGTAAAAGCAGACTCGAATTGCCTTGCAATATCTTAAAGCTTTAGAAATAATGCATGTTTGCACACAACAGTGAATGGGACAGGATACATAGCTTTGTTTGTCAAAGATGTGCTTCCTATTGAGCCTCACTAGTACTTCAGGCCACACACTCTAATTCACTCTTGTCAACGTCGTTTCACCACAGATTCCAATTATAGGGAAAAATATTAGCTTGATGGACATAGCGGTGCTTTTTTTAAGTAGGTCATATTTAGTATTCATGAATCTACAAAGAATTTGCGTATCTGCTTAACACGTTATTCGCTTCATAACGAATTTCACTTTGACATAAAGCAGCTCACAGTCATGTTCACGGTAAAACTGGACTTCAGACACTTTGCTGAACCCAACCCAACAAACAAAATAATATTGTCAAGCAAACACCCTTAACAATGAATCTATTTTTCTATAAAAAAAACCTCAATTTTAATCTAAAACATATTCCTCATATTACTTTGTTCATCTTATAAAATAGCTCCATAACTTACTGTTACAGTACGCATAGTTCACATTCTAAACTTCTCACGATAGTTAGCAAAACCCTCAGCTTGATTGTTTGAGACAAACGATCTATAACAGTGATCTAATACTATAATTCACCTATTATTGGTCAGCATACTTTTAAAAGCCTACGTAAAAAGACTGACTCAGATTATAAATTACCACTTTTGCCGGTAACCATTTCACTAGTCCACAGAGCAAAAGCTTGACGACAAACAAGGAAAATAGCATCTAGTGTTATTATTACATACAGACAAAATATAATACTGCTCATATATTATAATGACATGATGAAATATGTATAATGAGAGGAAAGGTCCCTATGTGGTAGCAAAAAGATGCACGCTACCAGCTCACACAATGATACAGAAATCATTACAGGGAATTTCAAGCAGGATTCAACATGAAGGTCAAAAAACCCTGTAATAATATCTGCTTCATTACATCTACGCCACTATTTATCATAAAGGGGTTCCTTTCGTTTGTTTGAAGATTTGCCATTAAACTTATATGATAAAAAAGGTTGAATCTGCTACATTTAGCCCCAGGCTGAATAGACCCAATATTATATGCTGATACTCAGATAATTCTCATCCAAAAAAGAATTATATATTTTACAAAAGATAAAAAAAAAACATAAATTAATAAATAAAGTAGAGAAAAACGGTAGTCAAAAATCCACAGTATGTGTCCAAAGCAACTCGGGCCACTTCAGGAGAGTGTGTTTTGAAAACGGCAGTAAAGAGAGAGAATTGAATATTAAGAAACGCAGTGCAACGATGATCAAAACGTGCCAAACTTTCACCCACAGTATTATTTATAGTACCGCATTTTCTACTACGACCCACTTTTTCAAGTCTAAATATACTAACAAGTCAAAGATATGTTCCGTGTTTGCTTTTTTCAAATGGGAAAACATCAAAACACTACCAAAGTGTTGAGATAAGCTACATATATCTTAGGTGGAGGTAGAAAGATGTATATTACACATGTACTGTATGAAACATAATCATGTCTGTATCATAAAAGTGAAAAACTAATTCAGTATCATCTTATTTTTTCTTAAGACTGAACGATGACCTAATGTGGAGAAACACAAGTCTGAATTTATATTTACATTTTTCACACACACACAAAAAAAACCCTCTTTAGATATGTGCAAAACAACTGTAAAAAGTGAAGCACTTTGTGTATCTGTGTGTTGGTCTGCTGTGAACTGTGTGGCAGTGTGGATTTGCTCCAGTGTGGTTGAGTTTGGCACAGTGTGTCCATAAGTGTTCCATATCCAGTGTGCATATGCTGAGACAGGGTGGATTTTGCTCAAATGACGATGCTGAAGGTGTTGTCTCAAGCTGTCTGATTCAGAGCCCACCGCCTCCTGTTTATCCCAGTCTCTCTCTTTTTCTTTCTGCCTGTCAAATTCTCTTTCTCTCTCCACTTTCACACCACTGTGCTCACAGAGGGGTCTGACAGGTTGAGCTGGCCGGTAATATCCGTGGGATATGGCTATAGATGAGGAAGAAAGAGAAAGGGAAAAGTAAGAGCAAATATATTTGCATATATATGTACTGTACCTCCCAGTATTGAGTTCACGTTTGTTATGACAGAGGCAATCTCTCCACCCACTGCAGGCCGTGTTCATCTATCATCCAGAATAATTTGGCTGCCTTTTAAAAACAGACAGGTCTCCTTTGGCTGGGGCTTAAGATAAATAAAGTGAACGAGGTCACGGATTCATTACCGCACAATTGCTTGCTTAAAGGATCATTGCTCGCGCTTAAGAGTCCGAAAATGAATATGCTTCCTTAAATGGGTACCGTATATCAACACACGAAAATGTCTGCGCAGGAAACCTGTAATGGCACAAACGAGAGCACTCTGTCTTCTGGCCCATGGCTAATAATTTACCTGACCTAGAAGCATTGTCGCCATAGTAACTGTCCTAATGAAATATGACAGCCGGACCTGATATGCAGCACAAGGTGCAGTTCGTTCCAGTCTGCCACAGGTTTCACCTTCAGTATGTCTTTTCTAAATGATTATTATTATACTGAAAGGTTTATTTAATTTTATACTGTCCACATACGAAAATATTATTTGTAGAAAAGGCTAACATTTATTCAAAGGAATAGTTCACCCATAGGTCATCATTTTACTTAGCCTTATTGTTGTCCCAAAACCCTTTTTCTACGAACCACAAAAGAAGATACTTTGAATAACGGCTGTTTTTTTTCCTATACAGTGAAAGTCAATGGGTTCCAGTGTTGTTTTGGAATCCAAGTTTTCTTCAAAATAATCGACGATTGTATTCTGTAGATTAAAGAAAATCATACAGCTTTGGAAGTGAAACGGTGGTGAATGACATGATTTCCATTTTTGGGTGAACCATCCCTTTAAGTCATGACAACTTTGAGAATTCATTATCAGAAGTTACATTGATTATCAGAAGGGATATAGAGTTTTGGCTAGAAGGCTTTAGTGGGTGTCGTGATGCCCTCACTCATAACAACGTTGTTTATGGTGTTCCGAGTCAATTCTGAGTCATAACCACAGCGCCCCCTGTCTACAAACAGGGGTAAAGCATAAGAGAGCTCTATTCTACAACAACCAGAAGGGTCATGCTGGTAGAGGAAGAGAGAGGCAGTGTGGCATGTGGTGTGGACACCGACATTCAAAACGCCATTCAAATCCATTTATAAAAAACACTGATAGAAAAGAAAAGGATGATTAGGACTGTGATGGGTAAACGTCAGTTCAAAAAGACATTGTCACTGTTTAGCTTGTACACTTTGTATCTTTAATCAGCTTTATCTTTAATCTGATCCTATTCTACCTTGAATATTTTATAATGTCATATCAGGTTTTTGTTAAGAACGTATTTTGTGAGCACCCTCACCTCTATCTTGCTGATCTTACGGAGGGAGAAATCAACTGAAATGTGAGCTACATGGATTTGGATGTTTCATTGTAAATTGTCAACCAAATGAGCAGCCAATCAGAATAATTTTGCAAGTTGAGGGTGTATGCAACAAAGCCCCAGGTCAATCATTGCCATACCCAGAAAATGTCTACAAAGCAATTGAAAGACATCTCAGTCTACACCAATTAAAGTAATGCAATGAAATAGTCTGTGTTTGTGCTTGCACATTTGTTTGTATTGAATCCTCAGAGCCGGTAGCTGTTTAGTTTGAGAGCTACGTCTTATTAAACCTGTGGGACCAAAGAAACACAGTGAGGAGGCGTTTGTGTGAACGAACTCGTTGGGGAATCCAGCTCTGAGAGTTCAATACATTGTAAACGTAGACACAAAACCCATCTGAGCAGCATTTCCTGAAAATGAAAGGGTTTTTTATTCATAGAACTGCAAAGAAAACATTGGATGGTTAAAAATAAACGCAGAGATTCTGGTAGTGCAGGCCTGTCGGGGGAACAGCCCAGGTTATTTTAGCGTCGCTCGTCTTTGGCTGTTAATGGCGATACCGTGCATCACGGGAGGCATACAGGGTGACTTTGTGAGAGCAACCACATAAAATGGGACAATAAAAGGAGAATGAGGTACATGGAAATAACCATTACAGGACTGAGCGATGAGAGGAGAGACACAAGAGTACACATAAAGAAAGGAGAAAAGAAAACGTGAAAACAGAGCGTAAAGTCACATCCAGGTCAGGCACGGGAGAAAGACCAGCACAGGCGCTAAGAAGGAGAAGCTACCTCGCCCCCTCCTGCAAGGTCAAACGCACAAGCCCCCCAAAATATCTGCTCCTCTGTTCCCTCTCCACACTTTCCCTAGCAGCTAGATCCTTGATTGGGCTTTCCCAACAGATGTCTGGATGGAGTATAGATGGCTGACTGACAGACATGTGGCCATGACTGTAACTCCATGTGTGAGGGTGAAGATAGTCTGAGATGACACGTTTGTTTTGGAGAGGAGAGATGAGATGACAGGAGAAAGGAAGAGAGCGAAAGAAACAGGGCAGGCCGAGGAGGAGGAGGAGGAAGAGAAAGAGGAAAAGAGCGAGAAGATAGAAGTACAGGCAGGGCGTCATTTTCTTAATCTCCTTACCGTGTCTTTGGACGACCTACGTCTCTTGATGTTGGAGGCCAGGTTGGTACTGATGGACCTAAAAGAGGCTTTCTTTTTGGGGTCGGGCTCTGCTCTACCACTTTTCCTATCCTAAAATAAATATACAGTATATGTAGAACAATTATTCGTGCTCTCTGGAAGAGCGTGTTTGGTTTCCAACCATCACCACCCACCTCGACTACGAAAGCTACTGAATGGCACTACCCTGCTAATTTTAGTGCTAATCACAATTAACATGGCGTCTCCTGTCCACTCTCCATTTCCATCATGGCTGCGAGTAAGAGCGGTGCATTTGCGCACCCACAGCGTTCTACAGGGAAAGAGGACACTGGCATAGACTGAATGAGAATGTGTACAGAAAGTCTTGCTTCGAATCTTTTACAATCCTGACATTCTAGAGAGGGGAGGAGGAGGACTTCTGTGGATTGTGTGATCAGACCGCACTCATCCACAGTTCTGCAACTCCGTAAATGGAAAGCCGAAGCATTAGCAAAGGAAAAAAGCAAAAGAAACGTAATCGGATGGAAAAAAAACAGGCTCCGTTTTGAAAGGGAGAAGATGTTCTAGTGTTTTCAGGGAAAATTAACAACTCATCAATAAACAATCGAAACTTAATACAGTCCCATGGCATTATACCCCAGTGAGGGTATAATGGGCATATGAAGGAAGGAGGAAGGGGTGTGCAGGCTCATAAGAGGAGACAAGAGCGTCTGGAAGGGGGGGTGGGGGTGGTGAATTCAACCAGAAGACATGCAATACATGGAACCAAAAAGGGAATGCAAAATGAATGACATGACAGTTGACCTTGGCTGGCACCGTCACTCCCTCATTTACTAGCACATTTGGACCATGCGTCTGATCCCCTACAGTGAGCGACTCAAAATGCGACCATCTGCAACTGCACTTTACTTCACAGCAATACAATATATGAATAATTATACCACAAACAGGATAGTGAATCAGTTTATATCTATCTATCCATCTATCAAAATGTTGAACAAATAAAATATTAAAATGTTGGACAAATATGGAGAAACCCAACCATTGGTTCAAATTATTTTAAACTCAACGGTTGGGTTTGTCCATATTTGACCCAAACATGGGTTAAAACATATTAGTTTAAAACAAATGTGCCAGGTTCTTAAAATGTACGCCTTGTATTCATGTTGGTTTGACATGGTTTTGATAAACTTCTACAGCATTTTCTGTAGACAAGTTTCAATTTGACTCAAAAATGTTGTGTAACTATCAAGTACAGAACCAATAATACATAGTTTAAATATTTCTCAAGGGAGTCACACCACATGACATTTCACAACCTGAACTAACTTGCCTTGTCATTAAAAAAAATGTCATCAAATTATCTAATATTTAAGAGGAGTAATTGATCATGATGATCTGCAGGGTTCCTCTCAAAATGAATTTTAATCCAATGTCCAAAGCCAAACAAAATGCTTCTGTAAAGTAAAGTGCATTAAACTTTTCTTCTTTTTTTGGTGAAATATTTTTTAATTCTTTCAGCATTTGTGAATCATTAGTCACCTCCGTCTAGCTCTCTCAAACAACAATTGCAAAAGAAACAAGAAACAAAAAAATGCCCACAATAATATTTTCGTTTGTTTTCACATAATGCATTCTGGTTTCTCTAGAAAGGGTGACCGCACAAGCTCCTTTAACCGTCAGTGCTTTCATCCATTGCATTTCAAAGCCCTGTGATGAGGCAGTGCCTCTGGAGTGGGCAGCTAGCCCACATCACATGGGCTCCTGATCTGCTCCTGGCTCGCTCTGGTTTGAAATGCAAATGCATCCAGGGCAGATCTGCCTGTTCATGCATTCAGGAAGCAGTTGTGTGTACGGCTTTTGCATATACGTTGCATGTGCACCTGGAATGAGCGTGGTGGTTTTAATGTGGAATAACTGATTTTAGCATTCAGGAAGGAATTATTCATTGGCACACTCGGTCGCCATTAGCGCTGGTTAAACATCCATATTTGCCCATTCTGATGGGGATTACATGGAGGCTCATTTGCAATTAAATTATATAAGCATTATTTTTCTTTCATTCGATAAACAGTGGGAGGAAAATCATCAAAAAGACCTTCTCTATGGTCAAATATTATATTATAAGCCTTCAACAATGCTGACCTCTGACTGGACGTGGGCAGCACGTGTGGGTGTATTAACTGTTCAACATTGTCTTGTGATTCAAGTAGGCGGTAAAGCCCGAAGGTTAAAACACTTAACTCCCTATAACATGACTCTCTGATGTGTGAAGTCAATCAGATAGTTGTCGGCTTTGATACCTCACTGACACTTGATCCATTAGTTAGATTGTCTGTTTTGCCTTGTGGTGAAATATGTGCCTGCTAATAATGAGTCTAAAGTAACAAGGCCACGCTCAATGACTTGCATCCCATTAGGAAAAGTAATCTCGCTTCAACAACGCACTAACTTTCATAGCAGTTCAGAGCTGTGGTCATGTGTTGTGCAAGCCAGCCAGGTCTCAAGTCTCAAACGGACTGACCTTGTTACTTTTGCCAACATCCAGGCATCATGTTGGCCTGTGACCCATTGTGTATGGATACAGCTGGAGGCTAGCAGTGTACAGACACCGATCTGTATAGGGTGTGAAGATGCTTTGATCCCCGCTGGAGCCCAACAGGGACATTCAACCGGCCTGCTCAGCATGCATCTTCCTGACTCCACAGCAGTATCACAAGCTCCTTTAATGTGTGTGTGCGTGTGTGTGTTTGTCAAGCTGCAGGAGCTGCTTTATCATGCTGAGCATTTTGATTGGATGGTAAGAAATGTGTCTTTGCATGGACCTGCTGAGAACCACATTTATCATTATTGTAAAGGACACTTGTGTACTGTTGCATGGCCAAATGTCCAAATTTATGAATAGGCCCGTTATCTTTTCACCTTGAGGCATTGTTGTACAACTGTGAGATTCTATTTATTTAGCAGATATAAATCACAATCACACTGCATTACAAACAATATGTAACTGTGGATTATACTTCGCTTTCTTTAACCATGTGCTTTATTAGTATTATTTAATGCAGAAATTTTTTAAAGTTTTTTTTAACCCAAAGACCCATTTATATTATATGAAAAAGTCATTTTAAAGACAGGACAAAGCGAATTATAAAAATCTGGAAAATATTAACTTTGTGTTAATTTGACTTGACTGTTAATCTTCTGCTTTCAGTAATTACAAAATAAATTTTAAATGAAAAGGTTTGTCTTTTTCAGATTTTTTACTTGCCATTTAATTACCATTTCCTACAAGTGAAGGTAAAGACTTATTGTGTTGCAAAAAAAAAAAAATTCTACTTCAAATAAATGCTATCCTTTTGAACTTTATTCAAAGAATCCTGAAAAAAAAAATGTTTATACAAATTCAACTTTAATAACACATGAATCAAAAAAAAAACTAAAAAACTTTTAAAACTCTACTTTTTTATGAAACAGTTCATTTAAATTCTAATAATAGAATTTTTACTGCATTTTTGATCAAACATTTTTTAAAAACTTCGACCTTAAACTTTTAGACGGTAGTGCATAAACATTTTTCCAAACAGTATAAATGGGTCTTTACATTTGAAAGCTTATAGTATGCTTTATATTTTAGGAAGTGTATCATCAGATATCCTTGTCATCAAAAGTTTAAAACCCCTGCACTAAAGTTCATTGTAAGCTCACCCATTTATACTCCCTTGTACAAAAGAAATTCATTAAAAGAGTTTAGCATGCATTAATAACATTCGCTGCTCTGTTTGACTGCCTTATTTGGCCGTTCTTTTTGAGTTCACTCTTTTGGTAATGTGTTAATTTCTGCCTCATCATGACCTTTAAGTCGCATCATGAACAGATGACAGATGCGACAAGAAGAAATCTGAGACTTCTTCATTCTGTGTCAGAAACCAGTGGTTAGCTGCAGATTGGCCTATTTTTTGGCTCTAATAACTTCCAGCAAGAGTTTGGGGGTTGGGAGGCGGCTGTACCTGTAGGTTCTTCCTCCAGACATTAACTGCTGCAAAGGCCAGCTGCATTTGCTTCCTGCGTGCATCCTTGTGCCGTTTGTACGCAATCTCAATGAAGATGAGGAAGATCCCGGCAACGATGCCACCAGCAACCAACATAAACACGCCTGTGAGATGAAAAACGTGGTTGATTATTTTCAGTCTTCAATGTGACAAAGAGAGCAATAAACAGAGAATATTAATAAGGGCCGTTCATACTGGCAGGGATTTGCATTCATTTTCAATGAGATTCTCAGTTTGTGTTTTGGCAACATGAGCTTCAGTGACCGTTGGTTGATACGATAAAGTTGGTTTTATGCAAATGAGCAGAGACATGATGTGGCGCCTACCAATCTTCTAACTCATACAGATGGATATAACGGTTGAGTGGAAATGCTTACTATAGCAACCAACGGCACAAAGACTCAACGATTTTGAAGGATTTGATCACTGTCAGTGTCAACAACCCTTTAAAAAGCATATAATAAGACGTAGATCCTGTGAGAGGTGGATCATACCTGCCATATTCTCAAAAGTGAGTGTGGCTGGTGCATTGCTTCTGGAGTCACACTCCTGATAACGGACCCAGGTTTTGTCCAAGTCCTCCATGAAACCATTCTCATGGGAACTATTAATTCAGAAACCAAACACAAACAATCCGTTATCCCAGAAATAGAAACAGTTGACAGATTGCGGTAAGCCTAGGGATTAGCTGAAAAGAACAGAAAAAAAAGAGAAAAGCAAACAAAAGTATAGCAACGTACTGTGGATGATTATTCTCAATTGAGATTACCTGAGGATGGCCAGTGAGACGTTTTGCTTCCATGGGCTGTCTTTGCGCATGCCAATACCGAATCCAGAGCGGAAGAACAGCTCGCCTGTGGTGACCAGGTCACATTTTTGCGAGGCCTCAAACTCCAACACAGCTGAATCCCATATAAATGCGTGGAGTTTGCTATGGGAAGAAATTTTGTAATGAAAATTTGATAAGTCTTGCATTTTTGTAATTTAAAATTCTTTCTCTTTACAATACCATTCAAAGAGTTTTTAAAATAATTTTGAAAGAAGTCTGTAATGCTCACCAAGGCTGCATCTAACTGATCAAAAATACAGTAAAAATGGTAATATTGTGAAACATTACAATTTCAAATAACTGTATTCCATTTTAATATATTTTAAAATGTAATTTATTCCTGTGATGACAAAGCTGAATTTTCAGCATTATTACTCCAGTCTTCAGTGTCACATGATCCTTCAGAAATCATTCTGATGCTGATTTGTTGCTCAAGAAACATTTCTTATTATTACCAATGTTGACAACTGCCATTTAATATTTTTGTTGAAACCATAATACACCCCCCCCCCTCAAGATTCTTTGATGAATAAAAAGCTCAAAAGAACAGCATTATTTGAAATTGACTATCAATTTATTAAAAATACATATCAAAATTAGGCTTAATATTTTGCCTCCCTTTTGCCTTAATGACAGCAGCACGAGCAGCAAGAACACCACAAGTTTATGTAAATCCTGATGATTCTCGTGATCCAGCAAGATTTGAGAATAATCTAAAGAGAAAACTGTGAGTCACATGATGACACAAATTGACACAAATAGTCTTAGACTTCTAGACATCACCGTGTTTAATAAATCATTTGCTCCTCTACTACTTTTTACACAAACAGCTTGAAGAGCTTGCATCTTCTAAACGGAGATAAGTGGATGTAATTCCTGGAGATTATAGAACTCCAGATGTTAAAAATTTTCCAGGGAAATGTATTGAAAAACTGGCTGTTTGCCATCTGTTCCTGTCTTACCCTTGTAGTGAAGGTCTTTCTTTAAAAAACAACTCCCTACCCTGCTTTGTATTCAGCAACAATACTGTACTGAATCACACTAACAGGAGTTTAGCCTCTCTGCTCTTCGCACACTCACTGAGGAGAGAGGAATATGCATCATCCTTGATACTGAGTTGTAATTTATCTCTCTGCTGCTTCTAACTTCCTGGCAATGATATCTATGCCTGCCCCCTAAAGAGAGTGTTTTAATATGTTGCTTTTTAAGATTTAAAAAAACCGCTTCCAATAAACCTGTTGTGACTTAAAGATAACAAATGCTTTAAAAATATATATATAATTAGGGGAAACTTTTGATTGTTGACTAACTTGTCTCGCACGGCCTGGATGGCTTCAGCGGCGCTCTCGTAGTTGTGCTTTTCCATGTGGCGGTACATGGTGCTTAGCTCAACTTGGCGCCGGAAGTAAATGTCCACAGAGCTCTGCTTCACTGTGGCGTAGATGAACTTGTCTGATGGGTTTCGCAGCTGGAATACAAGGTAATAGTGGGACGATCTGGATGAATTGTTATAAATCGGTGCTACGCAAAATAATTTAAGTGTCTGTTTATTCAAAATATGCTGAATAATTAAAGTAAACTGGTGTATGGTATCTGCAAATCAAAAATCTTTACTTTTTTTTTTTGTCTCTGCAATTACATGAAATATTTCTGAGAGGAAAATAGCTGTGGGAATAAGAGGTAAGCCAAGGTAAGTATGACCTAAAAATGTTCAGTGAAGTCATACTGCTGTGCATCTACAACTGTAAGTATAAAATAGTAAATATCTCATATTATATTAGAAAATACCATTCAGAATATACTTTTATCCCATTGATTTTAATGTATTTATTACTATTTATTTGACTTATTCAATTGTTTACATTTAGTCCTTTGCTAATTTTCAGCCCACATGACAGAATCGACATAGGTTGTTATGATGAAACAAGGCAAATAAAAATAACATTTGCTAACAAATGACCCATAATTATGTGTCCTTGACAAGCTTAATTATATGTGGTGTTTTTATGCCGTGTGAAATCTCTGTGCACGGTAATTTAGGATCTTATTTGATATTCTGTTGTATAGCATGCAAAGCTGCTTCATATTTAGCGCTCACCCTAGGGTCGTTGATGCCGGTAATGCGCTCCTCAGGCCGATCCAGCACTAGGAAGGCTGCCAAATTGGCAGTATAAGATGCAACTATAATCATAGCAAAACCTGCCCACACCATACCTAAAATCCTTGCTGAAAAGCTCCGAGGGGCACCTGCGAATGTAAGCGGGGAGGTGAGAGCGATAAAGAAAATTATGCTTACTGCAAAATCAATCAAACACGGAGTCAGCAATATTTCCACCTCACAGGGGCGATAGACCGAATAATAAGCTCTCATTGCTGATGTCTACCTTCTCCAATGCCGGAGTTCAGAAGTACACCCCAGGAGAACCACATAGCAGAGGATAAGGTGAGGGCATCTTCTTCTTCCTCTTCACTATTTACTTTAAACCTTCCAAATGGGCTGCAGGGCAAAGCGCATATCAGTCAGAGACAGATGCTTTTAGACAGCAAAATGTTGTTAATATTCAGCCAAACTTCTGAGACCTTCTGCAAACTTTCTTAACATCAAGCTACATTCTGTGTATTCAGTCATTTCTACATCTATCCAAGGATGAGTTTTAAAGGAATGGTTCATTGAAAAATGAAAATCCTGTCGTCATCATTTACTCACCCTTGTTGTTGCAAACCTGTTTTAATTTCTTTCTACTGCAGAACACAAAAGAAGATACTTCTAAGAACGCTGGGGTCCAAACAACATTGGACCTCATTGACTTTCATTGTATGGAAAAACACAACAAAAACAACAACAACAATAATAAACACAGACATTTGTCAAAATATCATCTATTGTGTTCCACAGAAGAATGAATGACATACAAGATTGGATAAACTATCCCTTTAAGGTGTCGTGCATGTAACAAGTCTTCCTTTACCTGAAACGGTCTAATAGGTAGAGCATCACCGCCACAACATGGACCGATAGACCCACCAGTAACCACAGAGTGCTCTGAAAAGGCTGCATGAACGAGTCCAGTGTACTGCGTGGTATTTCCTGCAAAACAACACAGTTTTATCCAATCCAAGAAACACCACCCACATTGCCACATGCATCGCCATATGGAGTATCAAATGGAGTCTACATCTACGCTGGTTAGAGGTGTATTAATAGATTTCACTGTACTCCAGTCAATTGATTTATCAAAGCATTTTCCCAGAACAGAGATAAGCCCACTTCAGGGAATTCAATTAAATCAAGAAACTGTTATACTATTTCCAACCCAGAAAATCATGTTCCCAGAGGATTTTTCCAAAAATTAATTACGTTTCAGATACTTTTTGAAACTTAGTAGCCATGAAACTGACCCCAGATCTTCATCTATTATTTTCTCATTGGTTTACAGGGAGTGCGGTTTTAAAGGCATAGTTCACCCAAAGAAGAAAATTTGGTTATCATTTATCGATTTCATGTTGTTCTAAAGTGGAACAGAAGAATATTTTGAAGAATAGTTGCACATACATTGAAAGTCAGTGAGGTCCAGAACATTTGTTAGCCATTGACCTGTCATTTTATGTCAAAAAACTTTTTTTGGTTGAACCAGCCCTATAAAGTCTGTGCATTAAAATGATTATTTTGTAGGTCATTTGAGACTCACCTTTTTGACAAGTATTGTGAGCCCCTGGTATTTGAACGGTTTCGAGAACTCTATGTACTGGGCTCGTTCATTGTTGATAGTAAGTGGAGCCACGATCATGTCTGCCAAGCCACTCAGGAGCTCACCCATCATGCCATTCCACTCCTTCTTGTTGCTGTTATTTACCTGGTATCGGGAAGATAACGTTAAGCAGTTTGTCACGCCTAAATGTGCTTTACTTAATATATATTTCAGCAGATTCTTAATGGCATCTAAGAAGAAAGCCTTGGAAATGTACAGACAATAAGCCAAGTTGCATGACCTTTGAAAAGGCATGCAAAGCTTCAGGCAGGTGAAGAATCAATAATGTTATCATATTACTCACACGCTCCTGAGTGCCAAATTTGCCATCAGCCACTAGATGCACTTCATAGGTAAAGTTCATTGTCATTGCAAGTTTGATCAAAAGATCAATGCAGAATCCATAGCAGCACTGAGGCACTATGGGGCGACCTATAGAGTTACACAAGCCAGTCAGATCAGGTCAAAGCACTTTAGTCCAAAAATATTGTATAATATAATACATAGTACCTGGAATGGTCTCATTGGGGCCAGTGCAGATCACTTTTTTGATCAGGACTCCATTTACAGTGTACTCTTCCTTACATGTTCCGTCTCGTAGCGTCGGTTTCACATAGACAAAGGGCTCTTGATGAATGGTGACAATCTAGCAAAGAAACAAGAGAACTGAATGTAAATGCAAGGTTTTTTTAAGAAAAAAAAATTATGCATCAAAACCCCTTCAATGAAGTACCTTTAATCTTGTTGACATCTGATAGCCTTTTGGCTTTTCAGTTTCTCCTCCTGGCCAAATAATCTTCCTCTGAGTGTTCATTACGACCTGGAACAAAATATGTCATTCACTTTTATTAATTTCCATTACTATAAATTCATTCACTTGATTTCGTAAAAGCGACTTTGTTCAGTTATAAAAACATTTTAATATATACAAAGTAGGCTTACTTACAAAATTTTCATTCCGTGTTTTATTAAATAAGACACTGAAAGAAAAAAACTAAATTTGCTGCTAATTTGTTTAACTTAACTGCATTATTAAATAATGTAAATAATTTTGAATAATAAAAAAAAATTAAGATGGTCAATCACTTTTAAAACATTAATCTTGGTTCATTTCATACCGATACCTACATGTCAGTTTGTATAAGTGAATTAATAGCTACTTCAAATTAAAGGGTTAGTTCACCCAGAAATGAAATTTCTGTCATTGAGTACTCGTTCCAAACCTGCAAGACCTTCGTTCATCTTCGGAACACAAATTCATACGGAACATGTCGCTTTATAACAGCAAGGTTGAACCACTGTAGTAACGTTGACTATTTTAACCATGTCTTTACTACTTTTATAGACCTTGAATGTGGTAATTTCATTGTTTTCTATGGGAGATAAAAAACATCTTGGATTTCATCAAAAATATTGTAATTTGTGTTCTGAAGACGAACGATTGTCTTACGGGTTTGGAATGACATGAGGGTAAGTACTTAATAACAAAAATTAAATTTTTGGGTGAACTAACCCTTTAATGATGAATTATAGTATATTTATAAATTAACATTTAAATACTGTAAAATTTTGTTGTTCATTGTCAAGTGGTGTTCATTGCAGAGCCAAATGACATCCAGCTCATCATGGGTGAGCTTGATCTTGTCAAGCTCTGTTGATCTAATGGGTGGACGGATATGGTTATGGGTAGGGTTAGGGTGCGGTTGGACCTTCTAGCTCCACCCATTTCACCCAGATTACATTCAAAGAGGGGGAGCTGGACGTCACGCTTCACCCATGGCTCTGCATTGAGCAAGCTCTCTTCATTGTTGGTTCATGAAACCTAATACTGTAACCTTACTGTAAAGTGTTACAATAAAATTACAGTGTTCTACTGACCAAACTGTTAAAATAGCAAATGTTTGCGCCAAGCAGAAGGACAGCTCATTAAAGAGACTGAGCCAAATTCATACTTGCGAGCCATTGTAGACGCCCACTTGCACCAGCCGGGTTTTCTGGTAGTTCAGAATGCTGTAGTGGGCGAACCTCCTGTCTCCGTCATCATTAAACTCCACGCGGCCTGTCAGGCCATCTGGATACTTGGATGACATCAGCACTCTAGTACACCAGAGGGGGGGTTTTAGAAATGGCACAAAATGCTCATTTAAACACAAAGGAAGACATTGACGATGACTGGAAGTAATGGAAATTTAGCAGGAATTCAGAGATGGGAGATGCAGGTATGTCTTAACTAACTAGGGAAGGTTTAGGGGGTGTCATGTGGGGTGGAAACGAATGGCACGTAATGTGCAGGCACAGACATAGGAGAACAGAAATGACACCTGTGAGGGTTTCAAATTGGGTCTCCAATGCAAATTGGTACCACCAGATTTCACAAGGCCAATGTAATCAACAACTTAACAGGCTTGATGTGTCCTTGCACTCGATTATTACTCCTTTTGAGGAGTGAAGGCATGGTTTTAGAAGCCAAATGCTTGCGATTTCGATGTTTGCGGTGTGAAAGCTTCCACTCTTGTCAGTGCCAGACCAGTGGTAATGTATGATAATGCATGACAGCAAATGGATGGTTGGTTGGAAAGCTAGCAAATGCTAGCCAGCGCTCATCCCTGGCCTCACCGTTTGAAGAGTGGGCCAGTCTTCCAGATGTTTGTATTGCCAACACAGCCTCGAGGAGGCTCTGTGATATTCTCCTTCTCAAAGAGCTCCTGAATGGACTGGGCCACCACAGCCACGGCATCGTAGATGTGCGCAGACTCGTTCTTGCCATTGATAAGCTGAAGGCCGAGCAAGCCTGCCCAGTTGACAACATTACATGGTGTTGGCCAATGCCTTACAACAAGACTCTCATTTCAAGAGCAAGTCAAGGCATACTCATAATAAAGAAATGCACACATTGCCAGAGAGAGAAACAAACGTGCATTGCATATGAGCGACAAATTGTCTCAAGACAGACAGAAGGACTGTGAAAGTCATGGGGGGTTAGGACAGGGTCAGCACTGAGCAGAATGATGTGAAGTTGAACACGGATGTGTATATAAAGAAGCCAGGAACAAAGAAATGCGGTTGTCGCTTACCATCGTATCCACACCTCAATGTGGAGGTAGCAAAGCACCACTTATAAATAAACTCATGACAGCCAAACCTTAAAAATGTATGCACATTCAAACCAATATGGATTACCACAACTCTCTATTGGATCATTTGTTGTCTACTGAAAGAAAGGACAAACACTCAAAAATGAAACAAATTAAACATTAGACATAAAGCACAGTACAATGAGTAAAGAATCACTGTGTTTGAAACCTTTAAACTTGCAGATGTTTAAACGTTTAAACACGCAAGTACAGCACAGACACTGACTCGTCGGTGGGGATTGCAAATTGTAATCGTATAAAAAGCTTAAAAGGCAAAAATGTTCAGTTTGTTAAACAGCTTGGGAGAGAGAGAGACAGAGAGAGAGAGACAGAGAGAGAGAGAGCGAGAGAGAGAGAGAGAGAGAGATAGAGAATGAAAAATACATACCATCTGGGGCTTCGCTCAGTGCTTTACCAGACATCTCCCTTTCTCCAACCAGCCACACATAACCAGAGCCAGTCATATTGAGCTGGCGTGCCGCTTTATAAATGGCTGCGGCTTCGTCTTCACTGTGATTGGAAAAAGATTGGTGATAATGGATTGGAGTAAACACCTACAATTTTAATGTTATGAGCAAGCCCACGTGGAATCTGAGTGCAGAACAAGTTCCTTGCGCGTTTCTTTATTAAATGGCGAATTTGTCCATGCTTTTATTCACCAACGAGAGTGTAAAACATATTTTGCCATGTTTAACTCCATTGCACAGAATGCCTCAAAATTTCCCCCAAGTCAGTCAGCATACTCTGTGTGGGCCTGATTATGAGTGACTCAAGAAGGGCAGACAAACTGTTTGACATTTTGAGGCAATCTCTTGCTAACAAATTAGATGCTGGCTCATTTAACCAGAAAACGCCTTATGAAGTTTTTGGATTGAGGCTGGACATCATTTTAGCTCCGTTTGTTGTCATTTTTATATACATTCATTTTAATGTATAAACTCAATGAAATTGTAAATTCCAATTCAATTCTTATTGAATTTTCAATTCCATTCAATTTTGGACTGAAAAATAAAAATAAATAGAAATTCTAAGAAATATATACATATACTTGTAATTTACTGGAACAGCAACGTTTGCCATGACAATTATATTATATTATATAAATTCAACATATAACTTGTGGACCAGGGTAAAAGGACACTTTATTTCCCAGAATGCATTACCTGAATTTCTTTGATTTGCGATTCAGTAAATTTCTTGTCCCCTCATTCCAATTCAAGTTCCTGTGAGATGTGGTTAATTTGAATTCAAATTCCAGCTATATGAATAGAAGCTAAATCGATGCTGAAAAATCCACCCTGATGCACAAACATCTTTTCAGAATTATCAAACCAAAGCTTCGTCATATTTGTCTGCACTACATCAGTTTCATGGCTGGCCACATGCATTATTCAGTAACATTAGTAATTAGCAGTTGAGCATTGGAGATTAACTCACCTTGCGGACAGGATGATAACTCGGGCCTCTAGCTCTTTGGCTTCCTGGAGCAGAGCCGTCAGATTTGTGTCTTGGCTGAACAGGAGCACTTTCTCTGCCTGGGATTAGGACACAACATTAGTCAAGTAGTTGACTCATTCCCACCATGAACCATGCTCTTTGAGCGCTTGCGCTTTTTTTTTTCTCCTTTTCTTTTTTTTCTGTTTTTTTTGGGGGGGGAAGGGGGAGGAGGGGTTTTTAAAAATGAAGTAAAAAATGTTTCTGATATAAACTGCTTAAATGAAAAAAAACATACGTAAGCTTGGAGCAGGTAAAAAAAAAGTTCTGCATTTTCACATGCAAACTCAAGGGAATCAAGATTCCAAGGAAAAACGTGCATGTTAGAGGAAGAGGGAGAAGAAGATTGATGCAACCGGAAAGCAAAAAACAGGTGAAGGAAGGTGGTGGTGGTGGCTTCTTTCCCAACCAAAAACAAAAAAACAACAAAAAGGAAGAAATGCTGCAGAAAGGTGGGAGTAACATCTGGATAGTGCCTGTCCCACACGACCAGATCTCCACGCACTGTGTCAAAAGAATAGACTTGCAATCTTGCTGGCTTCAATACATGCATTCCTTTACACAAAAATAAAAAAGTGACAGGTGGGGGAGCGAGTTTTTGTATACGCTTTAACATAAAAAATAACCCATTCTCGATTGAAATCATAAAAAGAATCCAAACAAATAAATAGACGTGCTGGCAGGATAAGGATCTCTGGAATCGGTTTGTTGATTGTTTGACTGCTTTCTAGTGGCTACTTTTAGATAACTTTTGGGCGGCGTGCATTGACCATGCAAATATACCTTGGGTCCTCGCTTGTTGTCAAAGGACAGTTGGTCGAGGTTTTCATAGTTCCTGTTTTTACTCTGATGAATAATGTGCACAGAGAAAATATGCAGACACAGAATATTATAAACAGTTATATATGGTGCGCAGTAAAGCATTCCAACAAATCTCCACTTTTCTGCTTCAAATTGGGGAAACTCTAATCCTGGGGCTTGCAAAAACATCAACAAACCTTATCTATCCTTGCATATGTTCTTGAACCTGTTCACTCTTGTTTTGATGAGTTCACCTCCTTTAATTCTTTTATTAATATTTCATTTTAACAACCTGAATTTAATTTAAAACACCTGCCCTGAGTGAACTCCTTGCTTTACCACAATTAATAATAAATGCTAATGTCTTGTGAACTATTTCATTATAATGCATTGCTGTTTTTTTTTTTAAATTGTGCAGCACATTCAAGCGCAACCTAATCCAGCTCAAACATCCCATCCATCAATTAAAATTTTTTCACTCTACCGGAAAAAAAGAACATCAGGTACAGCTCATGAAGCTGCCACAAGACATGTCTGTCCAGACATATGGCCCAAAATAAAATATTTTAAGCGCTCGCTCAAGATAATCTTCAGAGCCACGGAATATGGATTCCTGTATTTTTTCTGTTGTCTGTATAGCATTTTTTGCTTTTGCAGAACAGTAGTACAATTTAAATTAGTAAAATTATGTTAGATTAAACGGATGGCCATGGATTGAGATTATTAATGCATTTTTTTATATATATTTGAATTTTTCAAAGAGTTTTTTGTGCAGTCAGGATATGCACTGACTGTATCAGGCCTCAATAGCTATCTGATCATATTCTCAGACAATTTTGGGGGTATTATTTGAGTAATTAATTCAAACACAATTCAAGTATATATTATATATACCATGCCGACAATGTGCAGGCAAAGTTTTGCTAAAAGACACAGCCGAAAGACTTTCATAAGCCCTTCTACTGATTCCCAAAACAGTCTGAGAATGTGCACATAAAAACAGCTGGCCTTGGGGCTGCCATTACTGAACATGACATTGCAACGACATTGCGGGTGTCCTAAAAATACAGAGCCATGCTAATGGATTCAGATCCTGAAGAAATTTCTCTTTTTACTGAATTAAAAATCATTATTTTGTTTTAATTTAGACTCTGCATATGTAATTTTGCAAATGCAAATGTTAAAGAGGTTTAAGGTTCACACGATGTGTAAATACCCTTACCTTCAAATTTATTGTGAAACACTTTCTTTTATAACATGAAATATTTAACAGTGCAAAACAGCACACAGAGAAAACTTAATGAATCAGTCACAGTCTGTTGCTAGGAAGAAATTCTCACAGCAACACACAAATTCAAAGCAACCAAATCCCTTGGTTGATTTTTTTTGTTTGAGTTTTTGCACAGCCCCAGGCCAAGTCCCTCATTTTGCTCCTGTTGTGGACAGACAAATAGGAGAATCTGACTATGGTAAAAAGCAATGTGAGATGAGTAGAAAAGTACAAAGTTTTGCAGATAAACCACTTAAGACGCTGCTGATGCCTCTGGCATAAATAATGTTAGCCAATGGAAAGAAATGTGTTTACACAACAGAAAAAAGGAAACATTTAACATATATAGAGGACCTCTGAGATATTGATTACAGGAACACACTGACTTACACGCACACACACTCATTTAAATGCTGGACCGTGTGAGTCTGCAACCACGAATCTCACCTTCGTCTCCCTCTCCTCCAGCAGGGTTTCCAGTCTTTTCTGTGCCGCTCTGCCCTCATGGTCATCACTCACAATCAGGATGATGTGATTCCACTGGAACTCACGCATCATGTCAAACCACACCTGGGCTTGGTGGGAATAGGGCGGTACCGTGCGCAGAAAGGAGAGGTGGATGCTCTAAATGGATGGTTGGGGGAATAGAACTGGTGAATCTCAAAGGCCCAAGGCAATTTCAGTTCATTAGGATTTAATCACTTTAACTGTAATTAATTTAGAGATGATCTCAACATCACTTCTTAGCATGCCAAAATGCCATAAGGCAAAGAGTATAAGTTAATCTAAAAGTCAACTGATCATACCGCTATGTATAGCATTTAATTAAAGGTCTAAAAAAAAGAGTCCACATTAGAACTGAAACAGAGTAAACATTTATCACATTATTCTGTCCCGATGCAGGAATAGAAAACCATTATGAAGGAGGACCATCATGCAAAGACATCTGCAGCAAAACGCAGGTAGAATATTCTCAGCTGCAGTCAAAGGTCAGCGTTTTGTGGTCTCCAACACTCACCTTATCGGAGTAGATGGACATGCGGGTGGTGAGGCCCACAACAGGGATACGGTAAAAGCCAGCCGTGTAGGACACCGGAGTGGGAGTCAGATGGTCGTTGGACTGGGGTGGGTGGCTCACCAAGATCGCATACACCTGAGGACATGAAGATCATAATGAGGAGAGAAATTTGAGGAAAGTTTAGTCATTTGTTTTGATTGTTACAAACATATTATATATATTATTAAATTATACAATCTATTTACAAACCTATTTGACCCAATAAAATCTGCTCTGTAGGCTACTAGAAGGTGTTAAACTGGAAGACCATGTTAATGAAGATTGGATGTTTTTCTTTTTCTTTTTTTTGCCAAGCAAAGACCACTGGGCTAACAAACATGTCAATAAATTAATGGCATAAACATGAACTAAATAACAAGAAATGTAAAATGTTGTGCTGTATTGCCTTAATTACCGTTGTCTCGAGATGTCAACACGTGACGTTCTATTCGGAGCTGTTCACAACCTCGGACTGGGAATTATTATGCGTTTCTATAGGTGCGTTCACGCCATATCGTAATTACTGTAACTACGAGATTCTGGTTCGTAAAAAGCGTTCACGTTCTCGTAGAGCTCGTAATCACAATTTGTAAACTAGAAGTTTTGTGAAAGTTACCACGTGGCCGCTGTACCACCTGACCGCTGTAGATTCATTTAGCCGTTACAACGTCACGTGTTGTCAGCTCAAGATTCCGATAAATAAGAGAGCGCGTGAACGCATCATTAGGCACCACTATCAACGCCTGCATTGGTCAGGTGGTACAGCAGTCAGGTAAGCTGTAATTATGCGCACTATAAGGACGTGAACGCTTTTAACAAGTTAAAATCGCGTAATTACGGCATGGCCTGAACTCACCGTGACAATTTTTCACGTGACTTACTGGATTCTGATTGGTCAATCGCGTCGGACTGGGGTCAGATATTTCATAGGCTGCATTATGATTTACAGGGTCCCTACGCAGAGTTCACTGCTACAACTCACTGAGCAGGGCATATGTGTCGAAGTTCGCATGACTTGAAAAAATGCGCAACGACGTCGAGTGCAGTGTCCTTTGGACTGAACATAAATGCTTCTGTGATCTGGAATCTCACTTATTTAGCAGTGAATTAAAGTCCACTTCGCATGGCACTCTAGGCAATATTCTCTGTTTATGGTCGTTGTATCTTTCCGCTCATCCGGGTAACTTAACTGAAAATGGCGCGACGATATAACCGTCTGGCCCGTTTCAGTTATCGTTTGTAGCGAATATGATCCCAGATGATTTTTTTTTATATCATTATACCATGTCTTGTTATATGTAATTTAGGCCTATTTGTTTAACCTTAAATGTTACTTTTCTTGTTGCATTTTTACATTTCTTTTCCAATATGAGCAACATGTTCGCAATGTAGAGGGGTTGTAATCATGTACACAACACGACTGTTTTAGTTTTTTGCCTGTATTTTTATTGACCCATTTCTAAAACGTAAAGCAATTATTTAACCTTGCCAGACGATCCAATTGACCGTAAAATGGTAGAGTGTTGATCTAACAAAAGCAGTTTGGAGGCTGGTTACCATAAACTGTCTGCACGCTTGCGTCTGTGTGTGTGTGTGTGTGTGTGTTAGGCGGGTGTGACTTGGCTGGTAATCCGTGTTACAGCGGTGAAGTCTATAATCTCTGCCTCCATCGCTGTGTAATATTCTACCAGAGCTTTCCTCGCAGAACAAAGCAGCTGTTATCTATGGGTCTGGCGCCATGTTGGCCTCGTTTTTCATTAAAATAGAGACTGAGGGCCAGCGGTGATGCCAGGCGCCTCGTAGAGGGGTCATTCGTGTTACCTTAAACGCTTTACTGATGCTTGGATTAGTGTATCTACATGACGCCACATGAATCACAGGTGGTCACATATCCTATATTTATACTATTATTTCAGGCTCAGTTCATGTAACCTCTGAGCAGTGTTCAATGCGCAGCTGCTGAATGCTCACTCATTGGTAAGGTCAAAATGGACCCCCGGATCCTGTTGAATGTGTTCATTTGTGCAACATGTTAAACAAAAGTCGAGATTCGCTACAGTGCTTGACCTTGGAGAATACAAAGTTACAGGAACTAAATCTGTCTGAAAATGACTGCGTGAATGAATGCACGTATATAATTCTGATTTTGAAGTGTCTGCAAGCGGAAAATGGTTTTTTTTTCCGCGTTTACCAGAAACTGTTAGCCTACATGGCTAATAAATAATTAAAAATGTATGAGATGAGAGCTTGATTTAAGATATAAAGTAATAAAATCACAGGAGAGTCAAATACCACAGATTATCTGTTAAAAAAAATCAGAGCTTGCTTGACTCGGCAATTTAAAATAAGCAGAGAGCCATTAGAAAGGGTGCGATAATTTATTTTGTACGTTTTACAAGAAAAACGGACAGCATTTTCTTCAGAATTTCACGTTTATTTCCAATGTGATGCTGTTTCTTGGCTAATTGTGAAATTTAGGCTACTAGCAATTAAGTGAAATGTTAACTAGGCTATATAATAAAAATCAATTTATAGTCATTTAGAAATATGACTATTTCAAAACGGTTTTTTTTTTCATTCAATTTTTCCAAAAAAAAAAAATCAGAGCACTGTATGACATCGCACTTTAAAATATGTACCAACAAATGTATTGGGTTGTTTTCAAAGTGCGTTTTTTTTTTCTGAGTATCGTGAATATGAAGACTGTGGTTTGGGAGTGTTACCTGGTTCGAGATGAGGTCCTCGCATACGGAGAGTGCCATCTGGATGGCGTTTGGCTTATGGGTGACTGAAATAGCGTTCATCTTGAACTTCTCTCTGCCATATATATTGTTGGCTTGAGTGACCGCGTCTTTGAACACTTGTTCATATCTCTTCTGGCTCAGGACAGCTCCGATATTCACAGTCTTGGGTTCGCATCCACCTCTCGCACACGAGCACGAGATGAGAAAGGCGAACAGAACCAGACGCATTTTGCCCTGGATGGCAGCGGAGTCAAGCTGAGCGCCCCGTGGAGGATTCGTGTCGATGTCCGTTGATTAGACCGATCCGCTCTCACTGCGTCCTCCAGCAGCACTGGAATGCGATCGCCTCACTGTAGTCCGCTGAGGAATGGGCTTCACTCATAGAGTCCGCTCATGAAACCCGTTCATACTCAAGAACCATGTCAACACGCCTTTGTAGAAAATGATGCTCGCTCCTGTTGATAGTCGCCTCACATATGCACACTTTCTCTCTGTCTCTCTGGAGAAGGTGGAAAAATCAGTTTTGCAGTAATGTTTCAGTCATCTGCTCTCACTTCTCCCCCTCTGGCCGTGATTGAATCGTAGTCAAGGTTTTGTCAAGGGTGACCTGATGCTCCGTGAGAGACGCTGTCCTTGGTGCTGAGAACTGTGCTCGCGCACTGATGCGCGCGCACTCGCAGATTACGCCTGATATCACATAGCTGTCTCGGTCGAATAGACTTCAAAAACATTTACGTTAATGCGAGGAAAATCTCAGGTCATGACCGTGCGATTGAACTGATTGGACAGCGCTGATGTGTAAGTCACAAAAGATCCGTAAGATTTACGTATGTGTAAATTTTTAGATTAAAGGCGTTTAAATAATAATAAAAAAAAATCGTTTTCATATTCTGAATTTGTTTTTGCTTTAGCTATTATCCAGAATTTCTCACACGGAGACAACCAATATTTAAACTACACTGACAAACTGGTTTATTATCGAATCTTATGTTTTCACATTGCTCTGTTGGTGATTTGGATGTATATCTATCGTTAGCTTCCTTTTAATGACGCATTACAAGTTAATGTAATCCTGCTTGCGTTTTTGTTATCAATCAATTTAGGGCAACGTGATAAATCCGTGTCTTTCTTATACATTTATTATGATCTTCGTTTACATGCCGATCTGTCAATAGACTTGTTTTCTAGTCGCTTAAAACAGATAGGGATGCAAGATTTTCTCATCAAAAAATAATCAATGTGAGCTTGTCTCCATCTATCACCCGTCGATAGCTCCAGAACAGGCGCGTTCAAGTGCATTGGAGAAATTCGACGAGACCCCTGTTACCAAGGAAACAAGCATCTCGGCTTGAGGTGCAAGCCCCCCCCCCCAGTAACTTTTTGCTGCGTTTTATAAAATAAATCTAACATATGAGGGTGTCTAATTAATAAAATGATGATAATTTTTTAAAAAAAGTGAAAAACTAGAAATAAAATGTATATATTCTAGTGTCAGGAAAGAAATGCTTAATTTTGATGTTGCATTTAGATTACCTCATTACTGGTGCCTGGCTAGAAGGACATCACTCATTATCACAGATAAACTGCAACTTAAGTCAGACATGGATGGAATTTCGATGTATAAAGATTTTGTTTGGATACAGTAAGCGCATCCTTGTACCTGCTGAAGGTTATTGTTTATCAAGTTTGCTGCTGACAACCTTTACAACCATGCAAGTGCATTCATGTGTTTTCAAACCTAACTGCCTGAGATATGACTCTGTAAACAATGACTCAATTAGCTTATATTCACAATCCAATGGATAGGATTTATAATGAGAAATTGGTTGTATGCACCAAAATTATAAATGCCAAAGCTGCTATTTGTCACATTCACATATAGCATACATACTGTGCTTTGCATATTAGTCACACAGTCGCACACCCACAAACGCACGCAGAGGGGGATTAAGACATGACATCACTTGAGTGCTGGCGCAAACAACAGCAGGGTATGGAAACGCACCTCCAGCCTCTTTTTCAAGCCTTTATGTTACTTTCACAACACAATGAAGTTATGTGATCTGTGGACTCATTAAAAAGAAAGGGAATCATTAGACAACAATACACAGAGCACTGAAGTGTGGATCTCTGCAAGACAAGGGAACGTGAATAAGAGGAGATGGCAGCCGAACCACTACTGAGATGCTTCAGGCTCTCAATAAATGATACCAGCAGAGTTAGTCTCAAACTGGCTCTCAGCTCCCAAAGTGTCAGTTTGGATCATGCAGTGCTGATGTAATGTATAATACATGCTGCACTGCTTGTTAGCGTGATTTCAGTTGAGGATAACTCTGATATGTATCTTTTACACAAACTCGAATGCGAACAATACAAAACATATATGCGGCTGCATAGGAGATCCAAGCGACACTGCAGCTTTGCTTCAAGCACATTTAGTTTTCTCTTTTTTTTTTCAATTGCAATTTCCTTGTGGATTGAAGTGGCATTGAAATTGTATGTAGTTGAAACCAAGCAGTAATGTTTCAGCCAGATTTCATTTGCTTTGTCAACTTTTGTGGAGCATGTGGTCCTTTGCATACATAATTGAAATCATTTACGACACGCGAAGGAAGAAAAAACCTATCCAAAATGTCTGTTTAATTATTCTCAACCGTGCCTAATGAAGAGGGTTTTGCACATAATTATCCAGTACAACAAAAACAGACCCTGTAATGGTACTATTACCGCAGAGGGAAATGGGATTTAGCTGAATATTTTTATCTCTTCTGACATGGACACATTCTTATATCTAAAGGAGGTTATTCGGAATTAAACTGTATTGTAAACGCTGTGCCGGGCGGGAAATGCATTGCATATGCATGCAACATTTAAAACCTTGTGGTTTTCTCTTCCACTCAGAATTTAGCAGAGCTTCAGGGCAGAGCCATTTGCAACACAATGGATAATGGTTTGGTCTGAGCTATGTTTTAATTCGGAGTACAGCGTTCTTTACAGGTTTTGGTTTTTTTTCTTGGGTGTGTTTATGTGTGCATGCATGTATATTAAGTGTTGACCGAAGATTAGCAGGGTTGGCAGTAGGCACGGTTGGTTTGTTTTTGTTTTTTGTTTTTTTTAAATAAAGAAGCTTTTAGGCCAGATATGCAAATTAGAAAATGCTATATTCTCCATGTACACTTGTTGTTATTAATGTAACATAATCCATGTTATCATTTAATTAACAAATACATGTTTTGAAAATGCCTGCAAGAGAATTGCAAAGTACGATTTATTGTGATGCTGGATTAAAGAAAATCAACTCCCCTCATTATTGACCTTATTCATACAATATTTTCCCTAACACGCTGATGTTTGATTCATGCTAGATGTATTAAAATCGTTGTGTACTTTAAGAGCAGGGAGTGCAAAGCTGTGTGGCAGGAAAATGGCTCCACCTAATGGTGTAATAGTAGATCTTCAAGTCCCTTTATTTTACTTATTTTTTTTTTTCTTTTTTTTTTCTTTCCATCAAAGACTTTTGAAATGTTATCTGAAGTCTCAGGAGCACACATTTAGCTCATGGTTTGAGTTTAATTTTATGAAAGTAACAAAATATTGTCTATATTTTGATAATATTGCTATTTTATTTTATTGGTAAAATGGTTTCATTTGACAGTTAAAGGGATATTTCACCCAAAAATGAGAATTGTCATTTACTTGCCCTCAAATTGTTCCAAACCTAACTCCGTGGGGTACCACTGAGTTAATGCACTGTGTGTGAACTAACATTAAAAATGATTTTTATTAACTAACATTTAATATATTTAATATACTAACATTTAATATATTGCTGTATAGTTAGTTAAATGATGCCTTAAATATTACTGTTTATTTTTCAGCCTAATTTATTTTGTAAATAACTCTCTATTTCCTTTTTTAACTATTACAACAGAACAAAACGGATATATGCCTTTGTTTGTTTGTTTTTTTTCTTGACCACATTTTCAAAGAAATGCATGGTTTGCACACTAAATTATCAAGTGCTAATGCTAATTACCAAGTATGCTGTTAGGGTTAAATCATACTTTTCTGATGTGGTGAGGGGCTTTCCATACCACTGCGTCATGCCAGAATCTAGATGTGTGAGTGGGCATGTTGAATAAGAGAGATCAAAAACAAAAAGCTGCAAGGATGTATTCCGTTTAGCTTATTGTTGAGATTTCTGCTGGTTTCACAGCACTCACACCATTATTTTAGCCATATCAGCATGAGGCTGGAGTGTTATCAGGGTTTGCACCTGGTCAGTCTCATGTCCATATTGGCCTTTTGCTCCGGATCTGGTCCGCAGTGCTCATTGTAAATGCTGTAAGGGTATTATCTGATTGCTATCCCTTCTGGAAAGCTTTCTTTTCCCCAACAGCTTTTATATTCTGCATTGAACAATGAATAAATCAGATATCTGTTAGCAACCTCATCAATTAATGCCTATTAACTGGCTATAATTACACCGCACATTATTAAGAGAAGTGCTCAGTGACATGCAGACTGATTTGTTTGCACTTAGTTGAAAGTGAGTGTTTTACCGGAGTATAAAGAGTGATGGTTCAATTAAAGATGGGTAAGATTTTATTAAATTTACTGTTTTGGTATTTTTGGTTTGGATTAATATTTTACAATGACCATTATGTTTTCTCTTGTGGCTTAAGTGTCCTTACAACTTTACTTATTGAATAAGGTCAACATTTTTGTCTGTAAGAGTTCCATTTTTCTATGCTTTCATTATGTAATATACCAGAGAATGAAAATCTGAGCACACAATGTAAATAGTGTATGGGAACACCCAGTTGAAGCTAATAGTCCTTACAGCAGTTATTTGTAAGATTAGTTTAGTTGTAGAAACAACCTGCTGTTATAATTTACTATAGCAGTTTGCACACTGCAAGACCACAAGCCAAATGCTCATTATTATTGATATTACTACTAATAATAAATGACTACTATTATTTAACAAATTGCCATTTCAGTACGCTTGCAAATAAGCACGTTTGTCCTTTAAATCCCCGCGCATGCGCTGTGAGCTTCTGTCACGCTGAAGCCGCTACATGCTTAGCTAGCTCTCATTGCACAGCAGCACTTCACACCTTTCTGTCACTCATGCCGTGATCTTGTGACAGCGAGACAGAGGAGTCGGTCAGTATCTTTTCTATAATTAAACACAAATCCATTAACCCTCACCACTGGATTGCTCTCACACCGTGATCGTCATGGATATTAAGTTTTTCATCTGCGCAAACAGCTCAGCAGTGTAAAAGGTCGTGAGGTGTTCAAGATGGCGACTGTTTGAAGTTCGCACTCTCTGTACGGTAATAGATTGTTTTTGAGGCGCCTGGTACATGTTGAATGTACCACATTTGTCTTGGAGTAAGTTGGGTTGTTGTTAAAATAGATGGCAAAAGCTGTCATGGACGTGAGGCCGAGTTTGACCGTAGTGTTGAATGCGCTACTGTCACATTGTACATGGCGTTTACAATAACTGCGTGTCTGTTCTCATTGAGTTTAATGCTTACTGTGATACTGAGGAACCGTTAAAGAACTTTAGGTTAATAGGTGTAGTATTCGTGAAGTTAAAAGTGTTTATGGACACTCGCTGTTGAACTTCGCTGGAGAGTGAATGCAGCATGACTGGCTACAGTTGATTTCTTAATGGCTGCGTCTCAACACTTAGTAAACTGACTACCTAGACTGCATTTTTGGGCATCAGACGAGTGGGTTGTTGAGATTAGGCCCTCACAACATGCTACTGCTTTGGTATTCAGTGACTCTATTAGTCGTCCCACGGCAGCTGAATGAATACTATGTTCACGTACTGTGGTATTTACTTGGTGCTACTTTAAGTAAACGCTACCAATATTATATGGACCGACAGAAACGATGGTCTTACCATGGTACATGTCCAAAAAATGACAAGATTTAACAAAAAAAATTGCACTAATCCCAGGTATTTGAAAGATTGTATGTATAGGCATTGGACAAAATAATGCGAACACCCATTATTATAGGGGCTAATATAATTTGTGTAGTAGGCTACAGTAAAAAACAAACCTTGTAATTTTCTTTTTTATATATATATATATATATATATATATTCTCTAGTTTGTATATCAGTGCAGTGTTTAGTACAAGCTGTGTGGGGCGACTTGTCAGACAGCTAAAAAGGGCAAATCATCAGAGCCTGTTTAACAAGTGGTTCTGTTATCTTAACCACCCAGTTGTGTGTTTTTAAGAGCAAGTTTTTGATTATTACTGTGCAGAAAGCATGGCAAGACTTCATCAACCAAGTTGAACACTAGGAAGGATTGTTTCCAAACCACACAGAACAACTGCTGCAAAGTAATGGCAAACCTCAATATTCTCATTGAAGACCATACTTCCACAAAACCTGACCACAGAAGACTTCACAAAGTCAGCATAAATCAAAGAACTGCAACTGCTAAAATGTTATCTCCGACACCACTGCTAATGTGAAAAAGATGGTGTTATGATCACAAAACCTGGACAGTTGGAGCGCCAAGGCTTAATCTTCTGTGGTCCGCTCAATCCCCTGACTTGAATATCATTAAACTACTGTGGGCAGTTTTGGAGAGGAGAGTGAGAAGCAAATTCCTTCCATCAAGATCTCTGAAACAACTGGCAGATGTTCTGATAGATGACATTCAACTGGACACGATTCAAAAGTTATTTTAATCTATTCTAATTAGGTTGAAAGCTGTATTAAAGGCACATTTTGGTAGAGTCCTTAAAGAAATGTGTATTTCCCACCAGGTGTTTACATTATCTTATACAACGTGTGTGTGTGTGTGTCGACTTAAATTTAGTAGTAAGCTTGTCGTCATTCAAAGTATGGTCTTTTGTTTTTAATAGTGATATTGTTGCCGTTTCTCTAGTTCACGCATAGACACCCCATGCTGACACCACAGGGCATCGGTTTATGCTGTGACAAAGGCATCAGTACTGCCCACAGTCCTGCACAGCTATGTCCAAAGAACAGCCAAATGTGTTTGACCTTGTCCCTCTTCTGGGGTCCACTGACCTGCACGAGCTGGAGCAGGTCAAAAACCTGCTGCAGGAAACTCTCAGCGCAGGTTAGTTGTCTTTTGTGTTTACATCATTATTCGGGTGCACTGGTCACATTGAGAACTGTCTTTACACTTATCCAACTTTTGAATTTCACTGTTTAATTTGTCAGTATCAATGGATACATTTGAATTATTTTTTTATATATACATTTTTTTTTTCGTTTTGATTGGTAGATAAAGGGACCATGTTGCTGAATAGCCTCGTGGACTATTTCCTGGATACGAGCTCATCTCAAGCTTTGGACATCCTGTCTTCTGTCAGGGAGCCCCATGATAAGGTGCGGGAAAATGGCCACCATCTTCAATTTTCTTCTGTATATACACATTGATAAATGGTGTTTGTCATCATGGATTACAGAATATCAGTGATTGATGAATAACAGCCTTATCGGGATTCATTTCTATGTAGTATCTTCTAGATAAGATGAATGAATGCATGGGGAAGCAGAGCTGCCGTCTCTCCACCATCACTCTCTTTGGCCATGTTGTTCGCAAGCAGCCACCATGGATCCACAAAATTGCACGCTTCCCTCTTCTTGCCTCGCTCCTCAAATGCCTCAAGGTACCAAACTAAAGGCCAAACTAAATCAAGAGTGATAGCGGTTACAAATGGGATTTTGAACATTAATGTCCTGTATCCTTCAGAAATAATTATAATAGGCTTATTTGCATCTTATCAATATCGAAAACCGTTGTGCTGGTTAATATTTTGTGGACACTGTCAAACATTTAAGTGATTCTTTATTATTATTATTATTACTTTTTTTTTTTTTTTTTTTTTTTAACAAAGTTGAAAAGGAAAGTGTTTTTTTTGAAATGGAAATATTTTATAACAATCTTACAAATGGTCTTTAGGGTCCCTTTTAATCAATTTAAAGTGTCTGTGCTGAATAATAGTGTAAACTTATTTAAAATTATTACTGAGCCCAGACTTTTGAATGGTAGTGGTAGTTTTGGTAACTTTTTTTTTTTTTTTCATTTGTACTTCCAGACTGACTCAGATGTAGTAATTCTCATAACTGGTGTGCTGGTGTTAATCACTCTACTACCCATGATTCCTCAAACCAACAAACATCTTCTGTGCGAGTACTTTGATATCTTCGGACGGCTAGCTGCATGGAATCGACGTCACCCAGGTACACTGGCATAAACGGTGCAAACATATTTGTCTTTTTTTTTTTTTAAAGCTTCATATCTTGGAAGTGCTATGTTTAGGTGGTAGAAACCTAACTTGGTGTACTCTATGGATGTGTCCTGTAGGTGCTCAGGGAGTGTTTGCAGTCCATCTACATGCCAGCGTGTACTCTCTTTTTCATCGTTTGTATGGGATGTATCCTTGTAATTTTGTTTCATATTTACGAGCCCACTACAGTATGAAAGAAAATGTTGACACATTTGAGGAAGTGGTGAAGGTGAGCTTGATCTCTAGTGCCACACAATTTAAGAATTGTCACTTCATGTAAGAGCAAAAATATTACTATTCCAAAACCTGTTCTATAATTTCCATCTGTTTTCATGTCAGCCCATGTTAGAGCATGTACGGATACATCCTGAGCTCATCACTGGAACCAAAGACTACGAGGTTGATCCAATTAGGTATGTAAAATTAAATGTTATGCTTTTTTTTTTTTTCTTTTTTTTTCTGTTTGATCATAACATGATTGTTCATACTTCACTGTTTTGTTTAGATGGAAGAGATTTGAGCCACATGATATTGTGATTGAATGTGCCAAAATTTCGCTGGATTCTAAGGAGGCTTCATCTGAAGATTCCTCTCTGTCGGATCACATACCACGGCGCCATGTAGACCATAGCCGATCATTCTCAGAGCTCAGTATTCATGGTAAAATGACAATGTGCAGTGCACTTCTGTAATTCAGTGTTACCACTGTCGCGTGTAAATCTTACAAATGGAAAATTGTAAGTTTTATTAAAGGCATTTCCGCACACAGGCCTTCAACACAAATGGCCTCAATTAAAAAAGATAAAGTCCACCCCACTTTTTTTTCATAAAGGGGTAAAAAATGCAATTCAAAACAAATACATAAACACTATGAGCCAAAACATTATGACCATCTGCCTAATATGCTGTTGGTCCACCATGTTCCGTCAAAACAGAGCAGACCCACCGAACCATGGATTGTTCAAGACCCCTGAAGGTGTCCTGTGGTATCTGGCACCAAGACATTAGCAGCAGGTCCTTCAAGTCCTGTAAGTTGCAAGGTGGAGCTGCAGTGGGTCAGACTTGTTGGTCCAGCACATCCCACAGATCAGATTGTGATCTGGGAAATTTGGAGGCCAGGGCAACACCTTGAACTGTTGTTAATGTTCCTCAAACCATTCCATAACAATGCATGCAGTGTGACTTTTACTAATGAAAGGGGCCACTTACACCATGGAACACTATTGCTATTCAGTGGTGTACCTAGTTTGCAACACTTGGCAAATGCCCAGGGCATCACACACTGGCTTGTCATCGATCCACACTGCATACTGGTGTCATCATTTCCCTATGTACACAGCTGTCCTTGTGATGTAAAAGAGAACTGGACTGATAAAACCAGACTACCTTCCAATGTTCCATGGTCTAGTTCCGACGCTCATGCCTAATGAAGGAGCTTTCGTCAGTGCACGGGGGTCATCATGGGCACTCTGACTGGTCTGCGTCTACAGAGCAGGGTGCGATTTACCGTGTTGTGACGCATTCCTCCATAACCATCTTTAAAAGTTTAATTAGACCTTCAGTTTGTTCGGACCAGACAGAATGGCCTTTGTTGCCCTTTTGCATTGATTAGTCTTAAATGCCTGACACCCTGTTGCTGGTCTGTGGTTTTTCCCTCCTTGGACCACAGCCAGTAGGTTCTCACCACTGCTGACCAGGAGCCACCCACAAGCCTTGCTGTTTCAAAGATACTGACCCTTTCATCTGGCCATAACCATTTGGCCCTTGTTTAAGTCGCTCAGATCTTTATTTCTACCCATCTCTCCTGCATCAACACGTTAACTACGAGGACCAATTGTTCGCTTGCCATCTAATCAACCTAGACCTTGACATCTGACCTTTGTTAGATCAACATTTTTCACTTCACCTGTGAGTTGTCATAATGTTTTGGACCATCAGTGTGTATGTATATACACATACATAAATTAAATAACCATAATAAACTTATTACACCACTCATTCATCTCTAAAGGAGATCAACTTAAAACTTTTAGTGTTACAGCTATTTTATTACAATGTGTTTGGCTGAAGGCTTTGACGTTTGTTTTGTGTATTTAACACACTTCTCACATTTTCCTGTGAGAATACTGATTTTTGAATCTTGCCTATTTATTCATTTCTTTTTCCTTTTCCTAATAGAAATCACATCTGTCACACCAATGGCTGCTGTTCGTCAGTCTCTTTCTCTGTCACTACCTTATGTCACTGTAACCCAAGACTCAGGTTCTAGCACACAGGCCCCCAACTATCAAGTAAGCATCCTCCAATAACTAAAAAAATTGTTACCATGGTGTGGAAACTATTCTATAGATAGTAGGGGTGGACAATATTATCAATCTTATAACACATTTGAGTAGTGTTTTTTTTTTATATATATACACAAATTGTGTGCTGCAAGTTATTCAGGTAGATCTCTGCTGTTTCACAGAAGTAAGAAATGCTACAGAAATGGTCAAATGTAAAGAGCAAAACTGCATTGTTTTCACTGTATAAATTAAAAATACTGTGTGCTGATTTTTATTAAAGCTACTAAAGTTATTCAGTCACAAGCTGTTTGATTAAAATTAAGGACACAGACTGGTATATTAGGTTTTCACTGTATTTTCGCTGTCACTTTAAGACCTAATGCACAAATTTGATGTATTGATATACATCCCATTTTAATTTGTATGTTACACGTATTGCTATACATCCAACTTTTTTCTTTCAAAAGATATTTGGCATTTTTGCTTTTATGACAGGACAGTAAATTGACAGAAAGCAAAGTTGGAGAGAGGGGGACAGGATCGAGAAAGAGCGCAGTTGCGTGGTGGACCTGTCAGCACGCTGCCCATTAGGCTATTGGCGTCGACAATATCAAACTTCCTTTTTAAGTTGTCCACTTTCACTTAAGACCGCTGACTATTATGTAAACACTCTGCAAGGAGGGCATTTTGACACTAATAAATAGTAATTGAAATTGTTCAGAAAATCAAAGCAAACCTCTGAATATAGATTTGAAAATATGTGAATCTTTTTAATGCTTGATTATATGTCTGGTCCATCAACAGAGTGATGAGCTGAACTCCTCAGGAACAAAGGAGGAGATGTGGAGCCCTTCCTCAATGTGTGGGATGACCACCCCTCCCAGCTCTAGAGGAATGTCCCTCACCACAGCTTCTGATGTCTTACATAGTGCCTCCCACCTCTCAGGACGGATCCCCAGCACTCCAGGTCAGCCAAATTCATTCCGATCTAGAACGCAGAATGGTTCTGGTTTTTTGGCCTCTTGGATGGCTTCAGGGGTTATTTTTGTTACAGGGGATGGAAAATGGACCCTGTCTCCCTCCACGCCTTCAGGGTCATCTCCTCTCCCATCACTTTCAGAGGACACGGGGCAACCTGCCCAAAATACCAGCAGTACTCAGGCTAAGGTACATTGACGTATAAAGCATTTGCTTTGTTACTTATTAAACCAATTCAGAGAAATGTTCCATGTGCGTGTTTTCATAAATGTTTTTGTCTAAAACTGCTCTGGTGATTTCAGACGGGCAAAGAGCTGAAAAAAGTCACACCCAGAAGTATTAATAACGATGGTGAGAACATTTGCAGAGATTTATACATTCTCATTTCATTTAAGTGACACACTGATTAATATACTTTGCTTTTGCTACTTTTAGGAGGTGTAGTTGATGCCAAGACTCCAGTGCCATTGGCACAGCTCTCTGACATTGTCAAAAGGACAGACGGCGAGAGAGAGGATGGTGAGAGTGGTGACATCATGCAGAACAATGTGTGCCTGAGCTTTTCAATCATCCATTCATTTTCACCAACATCTCAAACATGTTCTTTCTAGAGGCCATCAAGGAGGAGATTTTGAGTCCGTCCCACATGAGACTGGACTTCGGAATGAGGCCAGGCATGGATTGCTCATTTTCCGGCTCCTTGGACACCCTTCTCTCATCTCCCCCCAGCCATGAGCAGAATTTAGTGTCCACACCAGACAGGGTTGAATGCTCTACCAAAGGAGCAGAGCAGCGACCTCCCTGGTCCCTCTGGCCCTCTTTGACCCCCATTGAGAACATGAAGAGCAGTAAATTTTCTGATATGACAAAGGAGTCCATGCCTTATGAGCCACTCTTTGACCTCGCCTTGCCTAAGGTAGCATCTCTGTTTTTGGAGAGGAAGACCGCAGAGGCCTTTCAGAGGGCTGGAGGAGAAAAGGAAGACCGAGAGGAGCTGGAGGGGGAGGATCTTTCTGCCACGTCCCCTTTGGAGGTATTGGACCGTGTTATTCAGCAGGGTCACGATACTCATGAGAAAGTGCTGAAGAGGTATGCTTCTGTTCTTCTAACTTCTAATATGACTAGTTAGAGCGTATTAGGAAATGTGACGGAACTGTCCATTTGCTCTCTTACAGAACGATGTCCTCTCAAATTCACTCAGCAGACCCACACTCTGGAGGTAAACAGCATAGCAATAAAGGAAAAGGTATTTAGTAATTTTACTAATTTATAGGCTGTCCGTGCTCAAGACAATTGTCCAACTTTTCTCCTACAACCTGTCCTGTGTTTCCATTTTCCTGCCACTTTCCTTTTAAATCTTTATATATATTTTTTCTCCCTCTTCCTTAGGATTGTTCCACTATGTAGTTAACTATCAAATCCTCAAACAGTTTTATGGTTGTCCTGATCAGCTATAATCTGAATTCCTGGAGATTCTAAATAGAGCTGTGCAATATATTAAAATAAGTGTGTGTGTTTCTTTTTGATTTGCAATATAATATAAAACCAAAATTGTTGCAATGTCAGTTTTTTTCAATATGGTGTAGCCTTTTTTTTTTTTTTTTTTTGTTTTTGTTTTTGATGCATTTTAAACTACAGCACTTTTCTGTTGCTTTTGAATTGACTGCAATGTATTTTACAGGTTCTGTGTCTGCAGCATCAGATGAGCTGGCGATGTTGCGCAGTCAGCTGCTATTGCTGCATAACCAGCTGCTTTATGAGAGGCATAAGAGAGAGCAACACGCTCTTCGTAACCGCCGTCTGTTTGGCCGTATCGTCAACACTACAGCACTGGAAGAGCAAAACAACTCCATGGTAATAAATGAAACTGGAAGGATTACCCAGGCCTGTGCAAAATCCAACATACTTTGCGTACTTGTTAAATGATACTTTTAGCTCCATTTATCACATTCTACCAAAATCTATTCAGAGAAATTCTGTCTCCTATAATCAGTGCAGATAATGTGAAAATTGTTCAGGTCTTGACATAACTGGAGACAATGATGGCAATTATCAATGATTTTCCCTGTGGTGTGGTTTGTGTGTTGCAGAAAACCCAACTCAAACTTCAGGAAATTGAGATCAAGACTGTGCAGGTAAGCCTGCAGGAGGAGCAGCGGCGCTCCAGACAGGTACAGGAAGACCGAGAGGCTCTCGTGAACCAATTGCAGACTCAAATCCAGCAGCTACAGAAGGAGCGGAATGACTACTACTCGAAGATGCAGGAGCTAAAGGTTAAAATGGGGCAAATAGGACATGTTTACTCTTTCACTCTCAATACCGAAAATTGTCCCTATTTGCCATTTTGTTGCTGGAATGTAGAAGAGAATGTGATGTTCTTGTTAAAATCTAATTGTTTTATGTGATCTAATTGTTTTATGTGACCTCATTTACAGAGTGACTTGCAGGAGAATCAGAAGAAGGTTGGAGAAATGGAGGCAGAGCTGCAGAAGGCCAATAACAAAGTGTGTAATATGGGACACATGCTCAGCCAGCTGTCTATCAAGGTTAGACATGTCGGTGACAAAAACACTGGCTATGAACGCTATCCATTTCAGTGCAAGAATTAAGTTTTTAAAATCAAATTATGGATGTTGCCCATATTTATTGATTGTTTGATTTTGAGTTGTGTTCCTGATTTATCCAACCTCAGCTGAACAATAGTGAAAACATGGAGCAGCAGATGGCTTTCCTGAACAAGCAGCTGCTGCTTTTGGGTGAAGCCAACAAGTTATTTGCGGAGGAAATCGACCGCTTGGGCCCTGAGGCTAGCAAGGTAGTCATGATTATTAACTATTGATCACTTAAGTCACATCATTGCTTAAATCCAGCAAATCTATAGAGGCTATTGATTTGACCAGCTAGTTATTCAGCAAACCATGAAATGGTGGCTAGTGTGATGAATTGTTTTATTGATTATCAAGACATTGGCACCCAATCATAAGAGCTTTAAACCAATGAACTTTGGTAAGCTCAGATCAACTTAGACTTGATCTTTTTTGACTTGTTAGGAGCTGAATATGCTGCAAGCATCTTCTCTGCGTGAGGTTGAGCGTTTGAGGCAGAGCTCTCTCCAGCAGAGTCAAAGACTTGAGGCCACCCAACAGCGCATCACAGACCTGGAGAACCAACTCACCAAGAAAGAGCAAGTCATCCGAGAGCAAAAGAAACTGCTGGAGAATGTCAAAAGCCAAGCCATGTATGTGGTTGGATAATAATAGATTTCATTGGATAATGTAGTATATTATATTATAACAGGGATCCTCAATTTTTATTAGTTCACTGTTTTCTGGTCTTGGTTAATGGTCACATGAAATGTAGGTAAATTAAAAGAGAATTTTTTTAAATTTATTTTTACCCCCTGTAATTTTTGCTAATGAAATGGGTCTAGTGCTTTATTGATCTGTAGGGTATGGATCACCAGGTTCTGTTAATCTATTCAACCAATTCTTACTGTTAAGATTTGGTAATTTAATCCTTGTCTGCATTGTTTTTTTTTTTATGTAGGCAGCAGCTGCAGGCTTCAGAAAATCGGTATTTGGCCCAGAAGCACATCACTCAGGCATTACAATCTGAGCTGCTTGAACTCTATAGCCAGATAGAGCTCAAGAACCTGAACACTAATGCACCAGCCAGGCCCATTTCTGAGCCTAGTAGTCCCACCAACCAGAGGTGTGTTCCATATTCTTGTCATGCACTGATGTTTTTCTCATCCAAATGCAATGTTTCAAAATGTATTTTAGACTTTAAAATAGAGATGCTTTCCTGAATTTTGTAGAATTATTTCCATTTTGTGTTTCAGCCCAAATGCCAGCAGTACAGGCCCATCTGCTCCATCTCCATCAGCTGACCCAATGAAAAGAGAGGAAGGCACGCACATGTGTGTCAATGGTGAAATATCTGCCATGTTTCCACAAACACCCACCGAATTCATTAACGGCAGCCAGGAAGAAGATCTTTCCGCCCTTACCCGTTCATTTCCTGCCCTCCCCTGTGACTCCCCGCTGACAGTTGGCTCTTACCCCAGTACTAGAAGCTTTTTGGGTAAGAGAGCCAGAGAGATGTTTCGCAATAAGAGCGAGAGCCACTATGAGAGCGAGCCAGCTGCCCTCACCAGCCTTTCCAAGGATCTTAAGGTTGAGCCAATCACAGACCCCACAGAGAGCATGGAGCTGGAAGGGGCCAGTGAGCAGGCTGACCTGCAGCCGATGGACAGACCTCGGGCGTATAATATTCAGCGGCGGAGGCAGCAGGATCTGCGGATCATGGACTACAACGAGACCCTCCATGAGCATTGATTGTATACTGCTGCCATGACTATCTGCAGTTAAAGGACAATTTTGAACCCAGTATTAGAATGCAGCGCTCTTTTTGTTAGAGTGGTTTGCATTGTTTTAGTTCATTTTAAAAGCTCTTGTACTATGAAATGGCCAAAAAAAAAGTCGCTTGGCAGTTCCCATGTAGTCACCACGGTGGCAAGAGAACATCTTGTCTTCAAACAAAATGGTTTGCTTGTCTCCGGTCTAATCTGAATTCATTGTAATTCAATATATTTTTTTGTTTTTATATTTGGCATTCAGTAAGCGGCCGTGGTGATTTATATTGCGTAGTGGCTGGATGTTATTTGGGCCTCTGTACTGTATTTTCCAGCAAATGTATTGACTTAATCACTGTATTTGCTCTTGTAATAGTACCGTTCATTTTCCAATCTTCCTAAATTTGTCCGCGCAAAATGCCCCTTTGAGTCACTGCGAGATGAGCATCATTAATTTCCGCTGATGTGACTCAGAAATTGCACAATGCAGAGTGTTCACTGCAAACAGAGCACTGTAAATAGATCATGCCTCTGACAAAACAATCAGCCCGATAAAAATGTGAAAAACTAAAAAGCTATGTGGCGTAGGTGAAGTAGAATAAGAAATCGCATTTCGTTGCTGAAGCAAGTTGTGTGCGTATGCCATAGCGGTGCTTTGCGCGCTTCGCCTATAGAGAATAAGCAAGTCTTGTTGTATTTCTAGTAATAGATTTTATTTTTATGCATTAATGTTCTCCACTGGGATTGTAGCGCCCAGTCACCAGTGCAATACTTCTTAGCTAACACTTCATGCCAGCTTGAAGGTATGAGTGACGATGGGGAAAAATAAACCGATTTAGATTGCTGCTTTGCAGGACCGTCAGAGCCTAATAGAACACAGGCTGTGGGTGCATTTGTCCAGTCGAGACCGATTGAGAAATGAAAATATCTTTGGTGTAAGATGTCAGACGGATGAATGTTCTTGTGTTAATAGTATACAGAACACGGCCACTGCAATACTTTGACACACTAAACTCTGAAAGGAAGCTGCTTTCAGTAAGCCAGAAGGCTTCTGTCCCTTTTTCTTTTCTTTTCTTTTTTTTTTTTTACGTAGGTCAGACCCCATCTGCAACCAAAAGGCTTCATATAATGGGCTGCAGCTGGCTGAAGTAAAAGCACTACTTTTTTTAAATTCAGGCTCTCTTAAGATTGCCAAACCCTAGAAGAGCAATATGCTCGTCTTTCTAAAAAATCTTGCCCCAGGGCTTTGTTTTCAGTGCAAGATATAATAGGAATATGTGAAGTGCTGTTTCAAAGAAAATAAAATGCTGGCTTTGGCCTGCCAGCTGGGGAAATGGCTCAGAGTTTACAGTGAGAATTAAAATCTATGGAATATCTCTGCTGTTTTTCTTTGTTCAGACTGTTCTCATCAGTTTGCCATGAGTGTGATCTTACAGCTTGTGCTTTGTTTCCCTGCCACTAAGACTTTACATTGTTTTTATACCAAAAGTCCTCAAACATTTTGTTTCACAAAATGCCTTACTGAAAAAAAAGTAGGAAACCTGTCCTTCACCTGAAGTCGTTTGTCAAAAGTTCTGAACTATGGTACAATCATTTAGGTGATTGGTGTAATGGGTAACCAGGGACTCTATTTTGAATTTGAGAAAACAGATTTGTGTTCCTCACTTGCTATGATCAACAAAAAATAAAATATATGTTTTGCATATTTTTGTCTTGGTCTTCTGTTTTAAAATGGTAATTGAATGTAATACTTTGTGACAACTTGCAGCAAAAACATGCATGGGTATTAAAGTGTTTTAGTTATCTCCTTGTATTTCCTGGTGGCTTCCAAGCTGGTTTTCCAGCATGCCAGCCACCTGCTCCTTTTTTATAGTTGCTCAGGGTTTTACTGGTGGCTTTATCAAGGTCTGCAACTGTCCCCACATTCTTTGCCACTATTTGTTGAGATGTTTCTGTAGCTGTTGGAGTGGATTGTTGAGCACCTCCTCTACTGTATTTGTTGAGGAGGTCAAGGGCCAATGGAATCATGCTAACAATCCCACCATAGAAATTCCTTGCTTCATCACAGCTCAGCCGGTTGATCTCATTGTGTGGGTAGCTGTGAAGGGGAAAAAATTCATGTTAAGATGACTCTTGAGCTTCTTGTTACCATATGATTTCAATCAATGAAAAGAAAAATATCATCCTTTATCCTGGGTCTATATTTGAAGCTTTAATGATAAGATATCAGTTTAAATATATTAAATTAAATGATGTACTTTCTGTCACTTAACTGTGCCCTTAGCTGGCTGATGTTACTGTTGGGGCCGAGGAGCTCCTTGCAAGTGTCCAGGCCCTCACAGGAAGGGTTTTGGCTGGACAGTGAGGACTCCATACGTTTTAAAACACCTCCAAGATCAGAAATTATTTCCAAAAAGAGCAAAAAGATGCGTCTGTCTGTGGAATTGCTGCAGTGGTGAGTCATGTACCTTTGGACCTACAGAGGAACATTGCCATTTACTGATGAGGTCCAATTCACGTTATGCAGGGGTCAGTAAGAGATGAGATATGTGTTCATTGTTCATGCATTTCATTTCAAATAAATGCTGCTCTTTTGAGCTTTCTATTCAGCAAAGAATCCTGAAAAAAAAAACTGCACAACAGTTTCTACAAAAATATTGACCAGCAGGACTGCTCAGCTTCCAATATTAATAACAGATATGTTTCATGAGCACCAAATGAGAATATTAGAATGAGTTCTGAAGTGTCATGTGATACTGAAAACTGGAGTAGTGACAGAAAATACCATCATAGAAATGTATGTGTGTATATATATATATATATATATATATATATATATATATATATAAACAAATAATAATTTTTATAAATATATATATATTTTTTTTTTAAAAAAGACCGTTATTTTAAATATTTCTCTTAATGTATTCCTGATTAAGAGAATTCTTTCCAAAACATTAAAGTCTTACCGAATCTACCGACCCCAAACATTTGAGTAACGTTAATAATAATACGTTTCAGGATGAAATAACGTTTCATCCCAGACTGTAAGTGTAATTACATGGAAACAATGAATGCATCACAACCTGTGCGACAGTGGAGACGGGCTCGGTTTTGTCCCTGGCGTGCTCCCTCGAGCGCTCAAGAGCAGTTATAAATATAAATTGCTGTTGTTTAAAACGTTTATACTTGTCCTCAATGGAAAGTAAATGGTCTCTGACGTCAGCCATCTCAGTTGAGGCACTTCACCTGTTTAAAATGGATACAGTCATGTTAGAGTGCAGGGTAAGAACAGTAACAATTACGTTAGTTTTTAGAGATAGATTGTTGCTAGCCCAATAGCAGTGTAAAGTTTGAGAGAAAAAGCGCTTGAAAACCCGTGTTGTAAGTTAGTACCGAGATGTTTGGACTTGAGAAAGTGGTATTTTATTATAAAAACAAATAGGGATTTAGGTGGAAGGCAAACAGAAATGGCATTCATCATAATACATAGCATATTCACATGTACCAGAACTTACCTGTGTTAGTACGTATTGTAGTGGCATTTCAAACATCTGTGCATTGTTTCTGTTGCATTGAATTTGCGCTGCTTAGCAACAAGAGTAGCGTAGTACTCGTGCGCCCTCTGGTGGTGGTGATGGTTATGATTGGCTGACCAAGTTACCAATGGCAACAAACATTAACAAACGCGTGCGCACTGCCAACAAACTATCAACAGCATTTCAAGGTAACATAAAATATCTTTGTTAATTTTGACTCTCCATCAGAACAGTAACTTAAACTGACTCTTGTTGTTTTTAATCAAGTGCCTACGTAGTTTCCATAACATTTATTAATTTCCCTTTTGTTAAAACAAAGTCTGCATTAGAAAACCTAAATTAAATTCAGTCATTTGTCTGACTTTGAAAGGTCAATCCGAAAACCGTTAAAACGTCATAAGTTTGAGTCTTTTCCCGCCTTTTGTACAGGTTTAACCCCATAAAAGACTCTCATGTGTTTTGTTGATTTAACAGTATGTCTTTTTGAACCAATGCACATTTTATTTTACAGTTCTTCACAGATTTTCAAGCTTTTGGTGACTTTCTGTGTCGTTACTGCAGTGATGGATGCAACTGTCAGGCCCCTCAGAATCCCTCCTGAGATGTCCATTTACGCAGAGAAACATGACATATTTCATCTGGTCCAGGTATAGATATTTTACTAGACAATGTTTAACAAGTCCATGATCATCTTTAAGGTAATTTCACTCAAATAAACAACGTTTGCAGACACTAGTGAGAACTTTGCTGGTGGACAAACCAGAGGACCCCATTCAATACATGATTGACTTTCTGAAAAGGGACAATGTTGATGGTAAGATTTTTGTAATTGTGCTCTTATAAAATAATAAAAAAAAAAATAAAAATAAAAAATGTTAAGGATTTATCAAAAGTAATACATTCTTACAACAAGACAATAGTAGGTTCCACACCACAAGATGGCGCAGTCGTATATAATATCGCAGAAGAATTTGGAGGAGCAGCAGATATGCAACTAGTTTTACATTTGTTCAGATAAAAAGACAGTTTTCACAATTATAGAATGACACTCACTGCTAGATTTTTTTTATTACCTTATTAGACTTAACTAATGTCAATGTCATCTTGCATCAACAATATATTGAGAACAGATCATTGATTTTAACAAATAAATCTGTTTCAGTGCCAAGAATCATATTGTTGGGTCCTCCAGCATCCGGGAAAAGAACCATAGTAAGAGTCATTTTAAGTACAAAATGATTGAGTGGCTAAATTAGTTAAACTTTTGTTATGAGCTACAATTAAATGATTCTAGTGTATATTTTTCTTATTTGTCTTAAGTTGAAATCCAGCAAGTTTGTGCTCCAGTAAATTGCTTTGTCTGAAATTGTGTCCTTTCTTCACCCTTGAATTTTTTTTTGTAAATAGACCCATCATGTTTCATCAGATTTAAATTGAATAAAATATTGAACGTAGTTACACAGCGTCAGGCCTCAAAGATCACAATACTGCTTCAGTCATCTGTACAGCATTATCTCTTCATGCACTTCTGAGTATATTCTTTTTCGTCAGTGTTTGTACATTTTATATGCTTTTAAGTTTGTCCTCTTTTGTCTTGCCGCAGGCTAAAAAGTTGTGTGAGCACACACAGGCTATTCATGTAACTCTTACTGATATCTTAAGTGATGACAGTGACCTGACCAGAGCTGCACAGCAGTGTCAAGACAAAAAACAGGTGGGGTCTCTCTTTCTCTTGAACACACATATACTTCTATAAGGTTTCCCACAAATTTTTTTATGACTAAAATTTTTTAGCAATTTTTTTTAAAACTCTAGAACAGAGAGTCTACATGTATTTGTGTGTGTTACTACTTAATTGCGAAGTATCTTCAAGGAAAAGTAGTCTGGAATGCCTTGATCATGAAATTCATTTTAGATGTAGGAAGTAGGAAAGGTAATGTTGTCAGCGTTTGCTACACTCTCTGGATGCCGGTAATTGCGGTCTCTGTGGTATTGTAAAGACATAGAACTGATTTTGTCTGAAGTCTGATCATGCAAATGCAATGCAGGCTAGTTAGTCGATAAATCAGGAGAGTTGAATAGAATTAGAAGAAAAGAGAGAGATGTGCTTAGGAAAAGTGCCTCCCAATGGTTTAATTATTCTAATTATCCTCTCACTTAAACTCGCCATGGCCTTGAGTTTAAAATAGAACGATCCAAAAGATTCCAATTATTATCATTTTCATAAAATTCACAAAGGAGAGTGAGATGAAAGCAGCAGAGGATGTCATAAATAATTAGAGATTCAACAGCATATTTGAATGTATTTGTTTAATAATAATTGGATTGTTTTGGTGGACAGTCGTTTAGAACAGATATACTGCAGCTCAGGTTTAGAAGGTAATGTTAAAGACAAATGACAGGAGTCAGTTGATCTAAATATATTGTATTATATTATGATTTGATTTGTTAATTATTAAAATATTTATTCATTAAATTTGATTAAAACATTTATTCTCTGTGATTAATTGTTATTTATGTTGGTCTGATCAGCATACAAATAACAGGAGTCAGTTATTTATTATTATTTGATTAACTGAAAGCTGATTTAATTTCAAATATTTATCATATTATATTAATATATGGGATTGTTATTAATATAGTTAATTATTAAAATAGTATATTGATTGTAATTTGTATTTTATATATATATATATATATATATATATATATATATATATATATATAATTGAATTAGATTAAAACACTTACTCACTCCAATTTATTGTCGTTAATGTTGGTCTGATAGAAGATCCCCAAAGACCTCTGGAGCCAGTTGATTCAGCAACGCCTATCAAAACCCGACTGTGTGCGACGGGTAAGGACTTGCTTTTTTTTCTTATTTATTTACTTTTATTTATATTTTTTTAATTAATTCAGAAAAATGAACAATGTGTGTTTTACTCAACCCGTCTAAAATGTGAAAAATGAAACAATCCAGTGAGAGAAACATATTTGCATCCTGAACTTGCACGTAACCTCCACGTTTTGAACTGCGTGTAATGTCTACAAGCGTGATGCCCAAATAATTTGTCATATTTTTTCTTCATCTACACTCAACCTTCTATGATAAATAATTAGACGTGTGTTTCTCTGCCTCCCTTGAGGACTGCTGGGATGGGTCTCGGGGAACGCAAGACTGCTGGTGAGGGTTCTCGGAGAAAACCTTTCATCACCAGCAGGCCCCTCACCGGCTGCCAGTTACATGTGATCTCAGCACTAATGCCACTTAAGAACCTCACCGCTGAGGTGTCCGTTCACGTTTACTTTTAGATCTCGCACCTTTTGATTCCTCCTTTCATCTTTCAGTCAAATCACACAATCAATCACGGACTCCCTGATCGTGTCTTTTTCTGAAGTGTCAGTTTCTTCTGTGCAGCCGCACAGAGGAATATGTAAATCATCCGACTCCAAACAGCATCTCCTTTTATTCCTCACTAAACTCCGCAAATGGCTTTACTCAGCCAAGAATCCCATCGCGAAACTTTTTCCGTTTGGCATCCTTTAACTTTCACCTTTTAATCTCAGTAGTTTGTGATTAGCGACTGCTTTGAATCTAGTAATGGATGTTTATCCCTTCAGGCAAACTGTCTGATAGTATTTATCAGGTTATTTAATTATTTTCCATCTCGACTGATCTGCATATGAGCAGAGGATTGAGGTAGAGTTTTCCTCTGTAGATTTAGACACCTGACAAAGCATCTCTGGCTCACCATGAGGAGCCTTCATCTCATGGTCTTTTGCTTCGCACACACTTAAATGGGCCAAAGAATGGAATGATTGACATGTCACATCACCACTGGAGCCTAGACAGCTAAGCTTAATTGCTCTGCCACTGATGCCTGCGCGTGTGTGTGCTTGTCTACCTGTTTTTCCAAATTAAGCAACAATGAATGTTAATCATGCCTAATCTAGGTCATCTAGTTCATCTCCGCCTGTCACTGCTTCTCAAGCTGTCTTAATTCGTTCTCCCTCGCTCTCTCGTTCTCTCATGAGGCTGCTGTTTGTAAAACTTTAGACTTGTACTCTTGTGGAAAATGAAGAGGGGGAGCATAGGTAATGAATAGTGATTTAAAGTAAAATGTCAATTTAATGAGTGCCTTTCAGTCCTGGAAAAAAAAGATGGACCCTAAAGTAAATGAGAAAAAAAGAAGGAAGGAAAGAAAGAAAGAAAGATCATGGGGCGCATGTCACAGTCATCTGGATCCCTAATGAGGCTTCCAAATAAAGTTATGCTGTTTGAATTTGCATAGTGTCTGTAATTCTATTTTGAGGGAGAAAGGAGGAATCTAAAGGAAAGTTTGAAAATGAAATAATGAAACTTTTTGAGAGCACACAATGCAAATAATGCTTCACAAAATTGTTTTACCTGACATTTCATTTTAAAGTATAATAATGATTCAATTGAACAGCCATAAAAAGACAATTCTACACTATCATTCAAAAGTGTGAGATGGGTGTGAGAAAAGTTTATTTTAAAATACTTTGAAAGAAGTATGTTATGCTCAGCAAGGCTGCATTTATTTGATCAAAATACAGTAATATTGTGATATATATTACAATTAAAATAATTGTTTTCTATTTTCAAATACTTTAAAATGTAATTGAATAAATGTTGAAAAGCATTTGTTTGCAATAGAAATCATTTGTAACATTATATATAGCTCTACTGTCACTTTTGATCAATTTACTGCATTCTTGCTGAATAAAAATATTTATTTCTTCCTGACTTAACTTACTGACCCTAAACTCAGACTGTAGTGTATATGTTTGTGCACATAGTTTTTATTAGTTTATTTGTTTTTCTATGTAAACACACTCTCAATTGATGTCTTTGACTGTTGCGACATGTCTCACTGGGTTTTTTTTCAGCGTTTTGCATTATCATATGAAGATAAAAGAATTTCTTAACTAGAGCAGCATTAAACCGAATCAGTGGTTAACAGATAAGTGGACAACTAATTGAGATCTAATTGTTAAAGTCAAGTGTAGTGTTTTGAAGGCGCCATTGCTGCCATATTGTCGGTCTATTGTGTGGGGGAGCTGTGGGTTGAGGTCTGTGAGTGACATGTCAGGGCACCGCTTCTGCTCCCCTGCCTTGCCTGCTGTTGGGCTGGCTGGTGACATCTGCTCGACGCATGTCCCTCCTGTGATAGCTAGCCTCACTGCAGATGTTCCAGTCCTGGGGTCTCTGTCTGAGCCCACTGCTTCTGCACCACGGCCGCTTTTGATGTGGGGATGAAACGGAATGGAGCAAGTCGCAGTGGGGCTGTGTTCGGATGTATGTGTGTGGGAGTTAATGTGTGCATGGAGCATATGCGTGTACGGTAGTTTGACTGAAGCAAGTTTGGACTACCTAGGTTTCTTTGTCAACCCTCAGATTATTTTCTATAGATGCCTATTAGTATATAATCTACTCTTCACCTGATTTACCTCTTTACCTGTGTGTTCTGTAATAAATATTCTAGAAATGCTGCACGTCAACAAACTAAACAGACACCACACTACTGACGTTTGTAATTCAGAAGCTCCATATCCACCCTATATTTCCCCTATATTCATGCCAGTTAGATTGTGTAGGCTAGAGGCCTTTCATGCAATCTGTGCATCAGGCCCTGCTCATGGGCTTCCCAGCCACAGAGGCAATCAAATGCTTAATGGGAAAGTAAGTGGGAGGAAACTTGCGCGCTGAGATCAGGTGAAGCAAAGGATAGGTTTGCCGTTAAAGATCAAAGCCTAAAAAAACAAAGGCTGATATCAAACAGACACTCGAAACTCAGCAGCAAAAACCCACAGCTCCTCTGATAATACTTAGATCTATAAATGTTTGTTGCATATATTTATTTATTTTAAGATTATTCACTGCAGTAATAAGTTGGCCCCTAACAAGCACTTTTGGGAGATGGTTTCTTTGACTGTTCTTTATTTTACCGCACCATTGCACAGCAAGCCTTGGGATTTAGGAGACTATTAGAGAGGAGGATTTTTTCATGGATTTGTAGCTAATGAATGATATGCATGCGTTTCCTTTCTTCTTATGTTATTTTTATTGCTAAGTGAGAAGTGCGGAGAGGAGCTGGAGAATTAGGCACATTTTCAAGGTTTTTATGGATTTAACCCTCCATTTGCCTCCCTGCATGAGACCCCATATGGGCCAGTTTTACTTCTTATTCATACAACAATTTATACATTCATTATTTACACTGGTACAGGGCAGCAATTTATATGAATTATTTATATAAAATTATTCATTCAAAGCCTATTACTGTTTTTTAAAGTATTTTTTCAGGAAGGATATTGTTTTGCTTATATGAAAATTTTAAACAACAATTTAAGCACAGTAGTTGACCGTGGGGAAAAGCAAGTGCATTTATAGAAATGTAAACAGGAGAATTGTCTGGTTTCAGCTGTATTAATAGCAGAATGTGTCAGCATTGTGTGTGTGTTACTAGCAAAGTTGGACTCTATATGTCACCACAGGGTTGTATTACGGTCTAAAACAAATTGTTTGTTCCTTCTCAAGTGTGTGTAACATGCATTGTATTTCCAGGGCTGGCTTTTGGAAGCCATTCCCATGACGCAAGAAGAGGCGCTATGTCTACAAGAAGCAGGCATCACCCCAGATCATGTTGGTTAGTGGCATGTTGTCCAAACACTTTGTTGTTCCCAATTGAAAAACAAGAGGTTTGAATCAGGACTCGATAATGAGACCGACCAAATATCTCTCTGGGACTCACTATAACTCTCCAGAGGATGTGTCAAACTCTAGAGCTTTCTTTTAACTCTTTCCTCACAGTGATGTTGGAGGCTCCTGATGTCGTCCTGATTGAAAGGAGCTCGGGCAAGAGGATAGACCCTGTCACAGGAGGTAATGTCTGTATGATCATTACACATTTCTTAGTTCAGAGAGTGGGACTGCGAGACAGGCAGCTAACATACACAATTGTTAGAATGCATTTCATTATCTGTGGACCTTGACAGCGCTCAACTTGTTTGCCGAATCCAAATCGGGCCTGTGTGTCCTCGGGGTTTTCGAAAAGCCCAGCTGTAATGAACAAAAGCCAGAGCTCCCTGCAGATTTATGATGGTGTGGATGTACCATTTCCACATAATTGCCATTTTCCCTTTTGCTTATTTATGATCTCTGTTTATGAATCCTTTTCAGGACATGTCACTGTCAGATGCTTTGAAAAAAAGTTTTATATATATATATATATATATATATATATATATATTTTTTTTAAACTAAGTACTTCCACCTCAGTATATATTGTATAATACATATGTGATGACCTTACCCATGTTTCCTTTTCATGTTTCAGATGTATATCACGTCACCTTCATGTGGCCTGAAAGTGAAGAGGTTGCACAGCGTTTAGAAACACCCAGGACACTAATGCCAGCTGATCTTATAGCCAAAAAGCTGCAGAAATACCATACAGAAGCTCATGCTCTGAAGCGCATCTACCACAGCTGCCTGAAGACCATCAATGCTGACCAGCCCCAAGTAGATGTTTTCTCACAAGGTAAACTTAATCATCTTTGCCCTCCGCGGTACCACACAATGTACCAAAAATGAAAATTCTGTCATTTAGTCACTATAAAGTTGTTCCAAAACTGTTTGTTTTTCTTCTACGGAACACAAAAGAACATATTTTGAAGAATGCGAGTAACCAAATTGTTTTAGTGACCATTTACCAAAAAAAAGAGACTTTTCTCAAGAAATATTATGTTCTAAAAAATACAGGTTTGGAATTGGAACGACATATAGGTGAGTAAATGATGACAGAATTTTCATTTTTGGCTGAACTATCATTTTAAATTACTGTTAACAAATCTTCTTGTCAAGCTACAGGTTATCACTGACTTCTTATGAGGTAATACCATTGATCTTAGGTGGTATTTTCCATTGGGTGCTCATTTAATCAAGCCATTTGAATTCAAAATATAGGCTGCATTTCTAAAAATGTGTGCAGGTTAGGCTTAGGTAGGTCACTGAGTTTCATTTAGAGCTTTTTTAAACAGATCACCTACTGCAATGAGCCGAGATCTACCGCTCCTATTGGTCGGAGGTCAGTACTGCAGCGGCTGCAGTCAGAGGCTGTGATTGACCTGCTTGTCAGGCACTCTGCCAGTTGAGGAGGTTGCCTCAGGCAGCTCTGCAGGCACAGACTATCCCATGAGAACCTGGGCAGGGATGAGCGGTCCTCGCCAATTACATTAAAACCATCTGAATCCAACCTGTCTAAATATTATATCGCTCAACTTGACAAAATAATTTTGTCACTTCCCTTCCTTTAGGCGTGAGGTAGAGCTAGGCAGTGAATATTTAAACCTCTCTTTGCATACATCACTTTGACTGTAGCATTAGGCAGGTTAGCATCAATTTGTGAAATTCATACCAGAGTTGTTGTTTTTTTTTATTATTATTATTATTATTATAAAGATACATATTCACCATAAGAATGACTATGCATGGAACTGATAGCCAGTCATTGTATATTATAGGCAGCATTTTAAGAGATGTCAGACACTGACCTCTGTCTATTACTTTCATAATATTTTGCCAGCTCAAGCTACATAACCATGAGCTGGGAGAAATTCAAATACAATTTTGGACTGGTTTCTCTCCATTTCTCAGTTTCTCATAGAAGTTAGGATTATCTGGGGGGAAATAAAGGCTCATTTAGTCTCATTACACATTAGTATTTGAGCCAAAATGCTCCTTTGAGTTACATATCAAGGAAGCTACCCTCCAGCCTAATGTTTTTGCGCTGTGGGCTTGATCTATAAATTGTAGATTTAGGACAGTGTGCCGTTATGCTAATCTTAACTTAACTGCACCTGATTTTCTTGATATGTCTAAATGGAGGACATTAAATAAATATTTGAGATAAACTCTGCCATAAAACATTCATAAACCCATACTGAGGAGCAAACAGCAATAAGGCTGTCATCTTAAATCTTGATTAGCGCTAATTCAGCATGCGGTTTGATTGTAACGTTGCTAGTTTCCCCCTGACTTAGCCTTTTAGCGCATTAACATGTTTTGCATATTAAGCATTTATCATGTTGTTGTATAACAATTAGCAGCATAAAGGGCTGGATGAGAGGAACTCATTAGTTATGATTAGGCTGTTGTTAATCATTGCACATTAGAATGGCGGCTCAGTGCAGGTTCCAGACAAACAGCATTGTTGTGAGTGAAACCCAACTGCAAACAGATGGCTTTGACGTGGATGTCACACTACAAGCAAATGCCCCCGTGGACATGAAAGGAAGACTCTGATGATTAATTAATCAAGTGGCTTTATATTCAGTTTAGTGGCAATCTCTGTTTATGATCTTAGAGAATGGGCTCACAAATGTGCTCCATTACTCCATTAAACATTCAATAGAGTCTATCTGTATCTGCATTGTGTTGTTTTGTATCAAAGCATAGTATTGTATGACTGTAGGGTTAAAGAAAATTATTTAAAAGAACTAATATATATATATATATATATATATATATATATAATTAGTTCTTTTGAACTTTCTATTCTTCAAAGAATCCTGAAAAAAATTTCACAATATTAAGCAGCACATCTGAGTTCAATACTGATAATAATAATAAATGTTTGTTGAGCACCAAATCAGCATTTTAGACCGATATGAAAAGGATCATGTGATACTGAAGACTGGAGTGATGACTGATGAATATTCAGCTTTGCCATCACAGGAATAGATTGCATTCTAAAATGTATTTAAATAGAAAATAAAATTCTTTAAAAATTTGAATAATATTTCATAATACTGATGTTTTTACTTCATTGTTTTGTTTAATAATTGCAGCCTTGTTGAGCATAAGAGACTTATCATTAAAAACCAAGAAAAACAAAAACAAACGGTGTATCTTTAATGCATTTGTAGTGGCACTGATAGCTACATTTAAATTTCAGCTTGAACAATAGATTTTAATTGGTCTCATTTATTCACTGAAAATGTATATTATCTAATTATATATTTTACTCTTTGTTACATATCACAGGAAATTTCTTATTTTCTCAGTTATTCCTTTATGGTTATTTTTTATTTATACTGTAGTGCTGAACTATGTCCGTACTCCTCGTCACTCTGCCTCCCCCTACACTCCCAGAATCCTACTGTTTGGACCCCCAGGTTCAGGAAAGAGTCTTCAGGCAAAGCTACTTGCTCAGAAATACGGCATTGTCGACAGTAAGCTCCTCCTCGACTCTACGTCTTCTGTTAATTCTTATCAACTACTGTCACTTTTCAGCTGTACTCTTCCTCATCTGCAAGGTTCAATATTGTTAAAAAGAGTAGTTTAACTAAAATGTATCTATTGTGTTATTATATAAAGTCACCCTCATGAGGTTTCAAACCCCTATTCTGCTATTTTTTCTGTGGAACACAAAAGTAGACATTTTTAAAGAATCATAATTCCAGAAAGTAAATAATTGTTTTATATAATTTTTGAGTGAAACATTGAGCAGTGTCCATTGTTGATTGTTTAAAAGTATTATTATTTTTACTTTCTTCTGTTCTTTCCCATATTTCTTTCACTGTAGTTTGTTGTAGTGAGCTTCTGAAGGCTGTGTCAGCTGATGAGAGCAATATGGGGGAGCTCATTAAACCCTACCTGGAGTCAGAACAGCAAGGTATGCCTCCTTACCTCCTCTATAACTACTGCCAAATGGGTCAATCGCACAAATCAAGTGAAACCTTAGTCTGTAAGATGCAGAGTTCTGTTTCCTGCTTTTGACCAGATAATTGGACCCCCCATAGGCAGTATAGTCCAGTCAGTGAACACGTTGTGCTATTTTCACATATTTACATACATTCATATGGTATTGGTTTATGATAATTGTAGTCTAAAGTATTAACATATAACTTACACTATATCATTTTGCAGAAATGCTTTACTTTCTAAATGTTTCTAAACAAAATCACAGTACTTGCTGGCTTCTTACCCCATAGATTTTGACTTTTATAGTTAGAACACACATCCTCTAGTTGTCTTGACAGTCTGTGACCTTTCATTCATTCTCATCATTGTTATTCCTTTCTCATCTCGCGCTCTCTGTGTCTACCCAACACCTCTCTGTTCTAAATCCCTCAGAGACCGCAAGTAAATATATATAGTCCCACCCCTCAGAGAATTCATTCAGCCGCTGGGACTGCCAATCACTGCCTTTATCACAGCTCTGGTCCTAGCCACTCGCCTTGAGCAAGTTTTCATTAATTTAATAAAGATTCTCAAGGGATGCAAAGCACAGAATGTAAAGGTGCATTTGTGTGTGTGTGTGTGTGTGTGTTTATCTTTAGCCTTTTCATTGATAGGGATAGAACAGAGAGGATGTGAAAAAATGGGGAGAAGATGGAGAATGGGAATGACGCAAGCCACATTCAAACTTGCATCGCTTAAATGAGTACCATGTCATTATTTCACATCCGTGGCCTTAGATCAAAAGTTCACCCAGAAATAAACCACCTGTCATCACTTATTCACCTTAATCTCATTGTGGTCCAAACCTGACTTTCTTCCTTCTGTGTAACACAAAATAAGTTATTTTGAAAGTCAGTGGGGTCCAAACAACGTTACACTTTATTGTAAGAAAAAAAATCTAAATATCCTCTTTTGTTTTTCACAGCAAAAGAATAACTAAATATTTATTTTTTGGTGGGCTTGAGAGTTGAATCTGAATTCAGACAGATGTAATTTTACCAGCTGCGTCACACATACAAAAAAAAACCTTGACTTTAACTAAAAGCTTGAATAACGTTATGGGAAAACTTTCATTAATATATAATGTAATTAATATAACATAATATAATATAATAGTCAGACACAGACAAGATGGATGGTTAGTACAATGATCTTTATTTAAACAGCGATGCAGACAACAGAAACAGTCAGAGGAATCGGTAGGTTGTGATATCAAAGTTCTGGTAATATGTTCGTAGAGGGATACTTACGAAGACTTCAAGAGAAGTGAGTTTCGGAAGGAGATGGAGATCGCCGGGCAGAACGGGCAGACGGGAGTCAGGAACGGGATCCAGCAGGGGTGAGTCTGTGTGTCCATGTAGAGACGAGATCAGACGTTGAGTGACTGGTGAGGTGAGTTTATAAAGGAAGCGAAGGTGATGAGGATCAGGTGCCGGTGATTAGAATTCCGGTGAGGCAGAGCAGGTGAAGGTAGGATGTGCAGGATCGGTAGTGGGCGTGTCAGGAGGCTCCGTGACATTACCCCCTCCTCCACGGCCGGCTCCTGACGGACACACTCTCCGACGACGGGGACGGCCACGGCCTCTGGGAGCTGGTCTGGTAGGATGATCTAGATGAAACTGGGTTAGTAAAGAGGGATCTAGGATGTCATTGCGGTTAACCCTTGCTCTTTCTTCTGGACCGTAGCCCTCCCAGTCCACTAGGTATTCGAGGCTGGGTCCCCGTCGATGGGAGTCCAGGATGGTCCGGACCAGATAAATGTTCTCCTCTTCGGCCGGCTTGGGAGGAGGGGTCGCTCCGACACCATCAGATCCTGTGGAGGGAGACAAACTTTCAGTGAATGGTTTTAACAGGGAAACGTGGAAAGAAGGTGAGATGCGGTAAGTGGGTGGAAGTTCCAGACGGTAGGTGACTTCATTGAGCTGTCTCTGCACTGTGAAGGGACCTATGTACCGGGGACTCAGCTTACGGCAGGGTAGTCGGTGACGGATGTCTCTGGTGGACAGCCACACCTTTTGACCCGGGAGATAGACGGGTGTGACTGCCCGCCGTTTGTCCGCCATCCTCTTGTGCCTCCGTATGGCTTGTTGGAGGTGCACGTGAGCTAAGTCCCAAACCCTCTCGCTCTGTTGGAACCAGTCCTGGGCAGCTGGAACTTCTGTGGGTTCCCCGGACCAAGGGAACAGTGGCGGTTGGTAGCCCAGAACGCATTGGAATGGTGTTAGTCCGGTGGAGGCTTGGCACAGGGAGTTCTTGGCATACTCGGCCCAGGGAAGGAAACGGCTCCAGCTGTCCTGATGCTGATGGCAGTACGTTCTGAGATACCTCCCAATTTCCTGGATCTTTCTTTCGGTTTGTCCGTTTGTCTGTGGGTGGTAACCGGAGGACAAACTGACTGATACCCCCAAGAGTTGGAAGAACGCCTGCCAGACACGGGATATGAACTGGGGCCCTCTATCGGATACGATGTCCTCAGGCAGACCGAAGTGACAGAACACATGCTGGAAGAGGGCTTCGGCGGCTTGTAAGGCGGTAGGTAGTTTTCTCAGGGGTATAAGTTTGCAGGATTTGGAGAAGCGGTCAACCACTACAAACACGCAGGTGTACGAGTCGGATGGAGGTAAGTCGACTCCCAGATGTGACCAGGGACGTGTATATAGGAATAGGTAGAGGGACCAGTTTGCCAGCCGGTAACTGCCGTGGTGTGTTGGTCATGGCACAGATGGAGCAACCCTTGACGAACTGGGAGGTATCTCGGGCCATCGACGGCCACCAGTAACGTTGGCGGACGAGCAAGAGGGTTCGTTGGCTGCCTGGGTGTCCAGAGCCCGGAGACGTGTGAACTTGGTCCAGAAGGGCAGTCCGACAGTTGGTAGGTACGTAGATGAGCCCCTCTGGACCCTCTGGCGGAGCAGGTTCGGTTACAGCAGCTTGGGCTATTTGTTCGTCAAGAGCCCATTCGATGGGAGCTGCAATGATGGTTGGAGGGAGGAAAGGTTCAGGTTTGGAGGGTTCTGAGTCTGGAGAGTGAATCCGTGATAGGGCGTCCGCCTTGATATTCTTGCTCCCGGGGCGATAGGTAATGGTGAAGGTGAAGCGGGTGAAGAATAGAGCCCAGCGGGCCTGGCGAGGATTCAAGCGCTTGGCTTCACGGAGGTATTCCAGATTACGATGGTCGGTGATCACCTGAAATTGATGTTTGGCTCCCTCCAACCAGTGACGCCATTCCTCCAGGGCCAATTTGATGGTGAGCAGTTCCCTGTTGCCCACGTCATAGTTCTGCTCTGCCGAGGTAAGCTGTAAGCTTCTTGGAGAAATATGCAGACGAATGTAGCCGTGATGGTGTCCCCGCCGCTGTGACAACACTGCTCCCACTCCAGTCCTGGAGGCATCCACTTCCACAGTAAAGGGAAGATCCAGGTTGGGGTGCAGGAGGACTGGAGCGGAGCTGAAGGCGACTTTGAGGGCCTGGAAGGCATGGTTGGCACTGGAACTCCAGGATAGGGACTTGGGATGGTCTCGGAGCAGGGAGGTAAGCGGTGTGCTGATCAGGCTGTAATTTTGGATAAAACGATGATAGAAATTGGCAAATCCCAGGAATCTCTGGAGCTCTTTGACAGTAGTGGGAGTAGGCCAGTCTCGGATGGCTTCCACCTTCTTCTGGTCCATCTGGATCCCATCGCTGTCAATGACGTACCCCAGGAATTGTACGGAGGGCATGTGGAACTCGCATTTCTCCAATTTTAAGTATAGCTGGTGTTCTCGCAGGCGTTGGAGTACCTTCCGTACGTGGTGATGGTGTTCAGATAGAGAGGGCGAGAATATCAGGATGTCATCGATGTAGACCACTACGAATTGCTGAAGGAGGTCTCTGAAGATCTCATTCATGTAGTTTTGGAATATGGCGGGAGAGTTCACCAGGCCATAGGGCATGACCTGATATTCGTAGTGGCCAGCTGGTGTTACAAAGGCGGTCTTCCACTCATCCAATCCGGATCAGGTTGTAGGCACTCCTCAGGTCGAGTTTGGAGAAGATGCGAGCTCCACGGAGTTATTCCAGAGCAGCGGGGACCAGACGAAGGGGATACCTGAATTTCACCGTCTGGGAGTTCAGTGTGTGATAATCGATGCATGGCCGCATACCTCCATCCTTCTTGGCCACAAAGAAGAAGCTGGACGCGGCAGGGGAGATGGACGGCCGGATGAATTGCTGTTGGAGCGCTTCCGTGACATATTCCTCCATGGCTTTTTGTTCCGGGATGGACAGAGGGTAGATTTTACCTTTTGGTAGAACGGCCCCAGGCAGCAGGTCAATAGCACAGTCCCATGGCCGATGAGATGGTAGGCGAGTGGCTAGTTGTTTACTAAACACATCCTGGAACGCCCGGTATTCTTCGGGGATTTGGACGTGCTGACTCACCTCCGGACTTTCTACCGAGGTGGAATGGATCGGGATTGAGGAGTCGACCCGGGAAGGTTGGGTTGAGCCTCGGGAAGAGGAGTTACTGGATGGCTTCTGGATGGGAGTTAGACAGGTTTGAGAGCAGTGGTCGCTCCAGCTGAGGACTTCACCGGTACTCCAGTTCACTAAGGGGTTGTGTTCAGCCATCCACGGGCGTCCCAGGATGAGATCCGCTGTTGAACCCTCCAGCACCAGAAAAGAGATATCCTCCGTGGGGGAGAGGTGAGTGATTTGGCCTCGACCCAGCGGTTTTCCCAGGATGGTGTGGATCTTGAATGGTGGCATGCAACGTTTACTGGCTACTTGGAGGCTCTGGAGGAGTCGGCGGGAGATGAAGTTCCCCACGGCCCCGGAGTCGATGAGAGCTTCCGCTGAAACAAACAGGTTTTGGGTTAGCAATGTTACAGTTGTACGGGCAAGTTGACAGGTTTTAGGAAATTCTGGAGGGGTACTCACCGCGGGTCGAGGGGTTCTAACAGGACAGTCTTGGAGTCGATGACCTTCTCCCCCACAGTATAGGCAAAGATGGTTGGACAGTCTACGGTGACGCTCCGCGGGTGTGAGGCGGAAAGAGTCCACCGCCATGGGTTCTGGTGCTGGGGTTGAACGGATTGCGCCACTGGGCGGAGAATGCAGTGGAGGAGATGGTTGGTTACAAGCAGATAGACGCTGGGAGACGCGGATAGTTTGTTGGATGAAAGCCTCCAGACCAATGGCATTGTCGTAAACGATCATAAGCTGTCGGATGTTGTTATTGAGGCCCTGATGGAATGCTGTGAGAAGGGCCGACTCATTCCAGTCACTAGCAGCCGCCAACGTGCGAAATCTGAGCGCGTAATTTCCCACTGAGTCAGAGCCCTGTTGCATACGGAAGAGTTGGTCAGCGGTGGAGAGAGGAGAAGATGTTTGACCAAACACTTCCTTAAAGTGCGCGAGGAATGTGGTGATTGAGGCGGTGACGGCTGCATTGGATGACCGGAGAGATTCGGCCCACTGAAGAGCCCGACCGGCCAACAGACTGATCATGAAAGCAACTTTGGCTTTATCATTCACAAAGAGGTGCGGCTGCATTTCGAAATACAGCGTGCATTGTAACAGAAATCCACTGCAATCCTCCACCTCGCCGGTGAAGGTCGCTGGTCGGGCCATGGGACATGCAGAGGCAGCCGGTCAGGGAGGCGAGAGACCCGGAAGTGCTTGGCGAATCGCCCGGACGATCTCATCCACCAGATCCGTCGCCCGTCCGCGCCCGGCTTCCGGTGGTGTTTGCATGCTGTATATTGTTTGGTCTGATCTTCTGTCAGACACAGACGAGATGGATGGTTTGTACAATGATCTTTATTTAAACAGCGATGCAGACAACAGAAGCAGTCAGAGGATTCGGTAGGTTGTGATATCAAAGTTCTGGTAATACAGTACTGTGCAAAAGTTTTAGGCAGGTGTGAAAAAATGCTGTAAAGTAAGAATGCTTTCAAAAATAAACTTGGTAATAGTTTATATTTATCAATTAACAAAATGCAAAGTGAGTGAACAGAAGAAAAATCTACATCAAATCAATATTTGGTGTGACCACCCTTTGCCTTCAAAACAGCATCAATTCTTCTAGGTACACTTGCACACAGTTTTTGAAGGAACTCGGCAGGTAGGTTGGCCCAAACATCTTGGAGAACTAACCACAGTTCCTCTGTGGATTTAGGCAGCCTCAGTTGCTTCTCTCTCTTCATGTAATCCCAGACAGACTCGATGATGTTGAGATCAGGGCTCTGTGGGGGCCATACCATCACTTCCAGGACTCCTTGTTCTTCTTTACACTGAAGATAGTTCTTAATGACTTTCGCTGTATGTTTGGGGTCGTTGTCATGCTGCAGAATAAATTTGGGGCCAATCAGATGCCTCCCTGATGGTATTGCATGATGGATAAGTATCTGCCTGTACTTCTCAGCATTGAGGATACCATTAATTCTGACCAAATCCCCAACTCCATTTGCAGAAATGCAGCCCCAAACTTGCAAGGAACCTCCACCATGCTTCACTGTTGCGTGCAGACACTCATTCGTGTACCGCTCTCCAGCCCTTCGGCGAACAAACTGCCTTCTGCTACAGCCAAATATTTCAAATTTTGACTCATCAGTCCAGAGCACCTGCTGCCATTTTTCTGCACCCCAGTTCCTGTGTTTTCGTGCATAGTTGAGTCGCTTGGCCATGTTTCCACGTCGGAGGTATGGCTTTTTGGCCGCAAGTCTTCCATGAAGGCCACTTCTGACCAGACTTCTCCGGACAGTAGATGGGTGTACCAGGGTCCCACTGTTTTCTGCCAATTCTGAGCTAATGGCACTGCTCGACATCTTCCGATTGCGAAGGGAAGTAAGCATGATGTGTCTTTCATCTGCTGCAGTAAGTTTCCTTGGCCGACCACTGCGTCTACGGTCCTCAACGTTGCCTGTTTCTTTGTGCTTCTTCAAAAGAGCTTGGACAGCACATCTGGAAACCCCTGTCTGCCTTGAAATTTCTGCCTGGGAGAGACCTTGCTGATGCAGTATAACTACCTTGTGTCTTGTTGCTGTGCTCAGTCTTGCCATGGTGTATGACTTTTGACAGTAAACTGTCTTCAGCAACCTCACCTTGTTAGCTGAGTTTGGCTGTTCCTCACCCAGTTTTATTCCTCCTACACAGCTGTTTCTGTTTCAGTTAATGATTGTGTTTCAACCTACATATTGAATTGATGATCATTAGCACCTGTTTGGTATAATTGTTTAATCATACACCTAACTATATGCCTACAAAATCCCTGACTTTGTGCAAGTTTACCTTGAAGAATTGATGCTGTTTTGAAGGTAAAGGGTGGTCACACCAAATATGGATTTGATTTAGATTTTTCTTCTGTTCACTCACTTTGCATTTTGTTAATTGATAAATATAATCTATTACCAAGTTTATTTTTGAAAGCATTCTTACTTTACAGCATTTTTTCACACCTGCCTAAAACTTTTGCACAGTACTGTATGTTCGTAGAGGGATTCTTGCGAAGACTTCAAGAGAAGTGAGTTTCGGAAGCAGATGGAGATCGCCGGGTGGAGACGGGAGTCAGGAACGGGATCCAGCAGGGGTGAGTCTGTGTGTCCATGTAGAGACGAGATCAGACATTGAGTGACTGGTGAGGTGAGTTTATATAGGGAGCGGAGGTGATGAGGATCAGGTGCCGGTGATTAGAATTCCAGTGAGGCAGAGCGGGTGAAGGTAGGATGTGGAGGATCGGTAGTGGGCGTGTCGGGAGGCTCCGTGTCAATAATACTCATGTTTATTTATATCGTGCATTATACAAACCAGATTGTTTCAAAGCATATTTATAGTAATAAACAGGAACAACACAGCTACAATGCACAATTATTATATAATATTAAAATTGATCTGTAACCATAACTAACATTATTAAAACAGATCTTTAGTTCATGTACATTGAAGTATTTACACATCACAAAACTTTGAAATTCATTTCTTTAATATTCATAATAGAACAAATATTTATACATTAATTCTCTATTACGCATGATACAATGTTTTAATGTTTTTATTGTTTATGATTTATTAATGAAAGTTATTATTATAAAGTGCTACCACATCATATTTAATTACAGGTCCTGGTCATATAATTAAAATATCATCAAAAAGTTGATTTATTTCACTTTCACTTGTATATTATATCCATTCATTACACACAGACTGATATATTTCAAATGTTTATTTCTTTTAATTTTGATGATTATAACTGACAACTAAGGAAAATCCCAAATTCAGTATCTCAGAAAATTAGAATATTGTGAAAAGGTTCAATATTGAAGACACCTGGTGCCACACTCTAATCAGATAATTAACTCAAAACACCGGCAAAGGCCTTTAAATGGTCTCTCAGTCTAGTTCTGTAGGCTACACAATCATGGGGAAGACTGCTGACTTGACCGTTGTCCAAAAGACGACCACTGACACCTTGCACAAGTAGGGAAAGACACATAAGGACATTGTAAAAGAGGCTGGCTGTTCACAGAGCTCTGTGTCCAAGCACATTAATAGAGAGGCGAAGGGAAGGAAAAGATGTGGTAGAAAAAAGTGTACAAGCAATAGGGATAACCACACCCTGGAGAGGATAGTGAAACAAAACCCATTCAAAAATGTGGGGGAGATTCACAAAGAGTGGACTGCAGCTGGAGTCAGTGCTTCAAGAACCACTACACACAGACGTCAAGCCACTCTTGAACAACAGACCGCGTCAGAAGCGTCTTGCCTGGGCTAAAGACAAAAAGGACTGGACTGCTGCTGATTAGTGCAAAGTTATGTTCTCTGATGAAAGTACAATTGGCATTTCCTTTGGAAATCAGGGTCCCAGAGTCTGGATGAAGAGAGGAGAGGCACACAATCCACGTTGCTTGAGGTCCAGTGTAAAGTTTCCACAGTCAGTGATGGTTTGGGCTGCCATGTCTTCTGCTGGTGTTGGTCCACTGTGTTTTCTGAGGTCCAAGATCAACACAGCCTTATACCAGGAAGTTTCCTGGAATAGAGAAAACTCGCCTGACCTTAACCCCATAGAAAATCTATGGGGTATTGTGAAGAGGAAGATGCGATATGCCAGACCCAACAATGCAGAAGAGCTGAAGGCCACTATCAGATGAACCTGGGCTCTCATAACACCTGAGCAGTGCCACAGACTGATCGACTCCATGCCACACCGCATTGCTGCAGTAATTCAGGCAAAAGGAGCCCCAACTATGTATTGAGTGCTGTACATGCTCATACTTTTCATGTTCATACTTTTCAGTTGGCCAAGATTTCTAAAAATCCTTTTTTTGTATTGGTCTTAAGTAATTTTCTGAGATACTGAATTTGGGATTTTCCTTAGTTGTCAATTATAATCATCAAAATTAAAAGAAATAAACATTTGAAATATATCAGTCTGTGTGTAATGAATGAATACAATATACAAGTTTCACTTTTTGAATGGAATTTGTGAAATAAATCAACTTTTTGATGACATTCTAATTATATGACCAACACCTGTATATATGTCACAGTCTGTTCAGTTCAGATTCTGTTTTTATGGACTTTCAGTTTGTTTTCATATGTATTATGCCTGCCTTTGTCTGTATTGTCTCTTGAGTTACTGTCATCATTAGTTAATTTGTATCAGCTGTGTTGCTCGTTATTTCGTTTGTGTTTCATATATAAGTTCTTCCTTTCAGTCACTCCTTGTCCATTCACCGTCTATGTTAGTGTGGGTTGCACCTGATCATCTACCTGTTGGATTTATTATTAAACCTGTGATTTTGGAATTATCTTCGGCTGTGTCTGCCTTCCCGCAGCCCCCCGTGACAATATGTAATGCTGTGGAAATAAAAGCTATTATGGCTAATACTAAAGTCTTGAGAGTTGACTCAACTTTTAATGTTGTTTTTTTTTTTGTTTTGTTTTTTTATGATCCATCTACCTCTGATGAGTACACATGCACACCCAATGTAATTGTCATATGTGTCAGAGCATGTTAAGTATCTTTTCAGCTCTAGCAGTATCTGTCACGTGTAACTTATGTTCATAAATTCATGTTGCGTGTTTGTTGAAGTAGCAATGTGTGCATAAGAAATGCTATGTAAATGTTTTGTTAGCTCGTATTGCGTTGCCTTGTTGAACAGGGCTGCGGTATCCTGGGAGATGGGGATTTTTGTGCCTTCTCGCTCTCTCTCTCCTCTCCGCTTTGCTTTTCTCCCCCCTTTTCCTGTGACAGTGAGGATTTGAGGCAGAGAGCTTGCCTAAATAATTTACAAGTTGATTAATGGCCTCACAGGGGTATAATTAGGCGATGGAGAGATGTTGGCTAGTGTAACCAGTACAGTGCTTCTGGGATTTGAGAAGCAAGATTATTAAGCAAACCAAAAAATAGTCTTAGCAGAAGTGAAGAAGAGGAAAGAAAGAAAGAAGAGGAAGCCTCTCCAGGCTGCCTGATGTTTGAAGCAGGGCTACAGAGATAGGCAAGAGGCTGTGCGTGTTTGATGTGGAAATTGGACAGTTTGAAACCGTCGACTTTAATTTTTCACCAGCTGCGGGGACCCCCCTGGGTGCCTGCTTGCATTCCTTTAAGAATGCTGTTCTATTTTCTCTGCACCCTCATTATTTGTTTGTCCTCCGCTGCTCTCGTTAAGTTTCCCGCAGCATTACAAACGCTATCCTCCTCTACAGCGCTGTCCATCGGTTTTAAGAGGTGCCATCATCCCCTTAAATAATCCACTCGTGTTGCCTGTCAGCCAGCCGTTGACTGCTTTTGTACTCTGAAAGGGACCCGTGAAATATCTTCAAAAGACAAAATGTACATACATGAATTTAAATGACACCATGTCTGCTAATTATTTATCACCTCACATCTGAATAAACCACCTTGATTTGATTCAGATACAAACAAAAGGCCGTACGTCCTTGACAATACCGCTTGATGATGAGATCACTGATGCTTTGCATGGAGATGTTGTTTCAGTTCTGCTCAGACCATCTTCTTTAATGTAATCCTCTTAACGGGACGCGCCAGCGTTCTCGATGGCCTCCACCTCCTTTTAAGTAAAATCTTCATTTAGTTTTTTGTCTGTTTCTGCCCATGTGTTTTCAAATCAGATCAAATTAACTGTTTATTTGGGGGTTTAAACCCTTTAAATGGCATCCTATATCAACATCTTTCATATTTCAAAAAGTTCTCTTACTATTTTTTTCATTCTATAAAGTCTTCTTCACAGTACCTGGAAGGAAGTAAACAAATGAAAGGCCTTCCTCTCGTCCGTTAGATCTATAACACTGTGATCTGACGTCCTACAGGGAGGAACGTATACAGTATTTCAAACAATATGCTAAGCAGGTGTTTGTGTGTGTCTCGTGGGCTAACCCCCTCTGAACACCATGTTTACAGTATATAGGACGAGTGTCATTCAAAGGACACAGCAAGTTGATTCTCAGGAGTCTGTACCTCTTGAACATGTTTCAGGTTCTCAAAGTTTGCCTTAATGAGATTTCTCTTCTTCTACTGTTTGCATTTTATTGTATTTCTGACATGTAATTAGGAAAAAGCACAACAAATATATAAATAGGTAATAACTATATCATATTATTGCTGTATTTGTTTAATCCATACAGTGCCATCCAGTATAGTCCTGCAGATCCTTACAGAGAGACTGAGCAGGATGGACTGTACCACACGAGGCTGGGTGCTTCATGGATTTCCTCAAGATGTGGAGCAGGCAGAAAAACTTCAAGAGTCTAATTTCCTACCAAACAGGTATATCAGTCACTATAAACTGATTTAAATGTCTGTAAATGTTGAAACTCAGCATGTTAACTGCCATGCCACTGCACAGGGATCTAAACTATTATCACAATGATTTGTTCCAGTGGTTCTCTTTTTTTTTCTTATGTATCGTTCAATGAATATCTTTTGATGAATATAGAGTTCAAAAGAACAGGATTTATTTGAAATAGATTTTTTTTATGACAGTGTAAAAGTCTTTACAGTCAGACTTAATCAATTTAATGCACCCTTGCTGAATAAAATTATTAATTTCTTTTAAAAAAATGGTAGTATGTGTCACAATGCAACTATGCAAGCATGGTGTATTTCAATTTAAAAAGTGCACTATATTTGAGAGCAAGGGGGTGCACCACTCTTTCAGAACCACTTTTTTACATTCAATTCTTCTGCCCATTCCTGCATCAATTTCTACCTATGCATCATTTGTCCACTGTATTCCCATTCATTGACCGGACCAACACTATAGGTCTTTCACAGTAACTGACAGAAATGTAAACATAGGTGTTTAGCGGACGAAAACAAAACACAGGAGGATTGTATGAACTGCACTGTGAATCTTTCAGGTTATTATTTGTGATTTGCGTCTCCTCAGCTATCCTAAATAGTGAGTGTAACTGCAGGGCTCAGATTGCCCTCTCAGATTACCCTTAACTCAGCTGCCCTGGAGGATCTGATGGCACTTAGATTATACAACCTGTCCTCTGTGTGTGTCCCCTCATCAGAGAGCTCACTTTGAGGTTAGGTCATCAGTGAAAATAACCGTGTCCCAATTCTGTCTCCTTTGACACAGAAACAAGGGCAGGAGCACAAATCTGTGCAGTAACATTAGTAAAAATCTACTTGTTCACCACGGGGCCCCCTTTTCTACCAATTTCCCTGTCCTGCTGTTTATCGTGTTGATTTCTCATCATATCTACTACATTTTATATGCTCTCTGGTATAAGATTTGATCCCAAATGTCAGCAAGCAGACATGGTGTCCGCTTCCCTCACCGCTTCAGCGTAGCATGGCCTTATTTCCTCCATTAACAGCCCTTGTTGTTTGGGCTAATGGCAGGAGACCTCATTTACATAGCATTAGCGTAATTGATTCGAAGGCCCGCGGTTAGCCTGGCCATGAAACAATGGGGAGATAATGTTTCAGATGGGCCGATGATGGCCCGATGGCGGCGCTGTACCTGACAGCTTTATTAATTAACAGCTCTCTGGTTACCAGGCTTTAGTGAGGATGAATAAGTCAGCTCCTTCTGGAGAAGTGCCAGGGCATGGGCATTTAATAGGTGTCACTGGCAGAAGAGAGAGGGGACAGAGTGGATCCCTTTACCCATTTCCTGAAAGGGCTCCATTAACAGAGAGTCGCTGCCTACGATGTGTGCCAAGACGATGTTGTTTGTGTGGCTCCAGAGGCCTGTTGCATGAATTAGCAGTTTTAGAGTGGGTTTAGAGTTGACAATACTATACAAACCCAACCTGGTTTAGATCAGGTTCACCGGTTTCACAACACTCAAAATTAACATTCTCTGTCAACTTGGGTTTGACCCAGAGTTTTTGATTAATTCTGGAGCACACACACCTGAAAGTGTGACATGCACCGAACAGCCAATCACACGGAATGTGGAGAGCATCAGTTTGATCGAGCTCTCGCGAGAGAGTCGTCACAATTCTCTGTTGAAGATCGATGTGAAATTTGAAATATAATATCATGAATTTAAATGCATTTACAAAGCAGGAATAAACAGTGCTACTACAGTGAAAGTTTGAGAAGGTAGCTGAAAGAAAATATCTGACTATAATTAAGCAAGGGAATCAACTGAATTTAAATCATTTATATAGGTTCACAAAAAGCTCAAAAGAAAACCAGTTTAAAATCTGTAGCTTGTATTTATATGTATATATTTTATATTAATTTAAATGTGAATTTAATTAGAACTCATATAAATATAATAAATAATTAGCAGAAAAAGATTGGGTAATTTTGTCACTATAAACTGCTTTAATTTGAAGCGAGAGATACGAGGTACTGGCTTTATTGCATCAGACATATCACAGTCACTTTGCTCACAGCTGATTGGTCCAGTTTTGTTTTGTGATCTCTAACCCAGAATAAAACCGGCTCTGGTTTTAATGCATTTTGCTTTGTGTTGTTTAAATATACATACAGTAATGATCTGTTTGCCTTGCTGAAGTTGTAGTTGCAGGCAATCCACAGTAGTGGCTGTCTGTTCCAGTTAGCGCTAGTCTTTTGTCATGTAAAGGAAGTTACCTGATCCATGAAAGACGAAGGAGGAAGAAAAGGAAAAAGGATGCTCACTAATGAAGTTACCTCATCAGATAAATGAAGATACCTTTGCTCTTGTTTCTCATGCCGCAATCATCTGATCCTCTTTCAAACCCTGATCAGTCACAGCTAGCTCTGGATGTATGACACTTTGTTGAGGAGGAAATCTAAAATAATTATCTATTGTTAGGTACAGTATGATCCCCAGAGCAATGTTTGAGGCAGTGATATTCAACCTCTTTGACTCCAAGGCCCCTCAGCAATATTTGAAGGCCCTATGATTTTTCCAGTCTTTTGTGATTTTACTGGATAAGGATTTCAAAAAAAAAGAAATTGTTTTTTTACTCCCTTTTAACAATAAAATATTTTAGAGCTTGAAATAACCATAAAAACGTATATTCATCATTAAAAATCCCTATGGAGTTATTTTGGATTTTGTTCATTTACATGACTTTCCCAGGTCTAAAAACTACATGTTTAAAATTAGGCTACTAATTACACTATTTAAAATTATCATATTTTAAATGTACTTGTTTTCTATAATTTTAAGTTATCTTGTGGCCCCCTTAGAAGTTGCCGAGGCCTGTTTGAGAACCATTGGTTTAAGGGATACAGATTAATTTGAAAAGATTAAAATTCTGTCATAATTCCAAACTCGTATGACCTTTTAGGTGAATATCCTGGCGTCTTTTTTTTTTTCATATAATGAAAGTGAAATGACAAAGTTCCATAAAATTATTATAAATTGGTCCTTACAGCTTGTGCTCTATATTACAAATCTTCTGAAGCTGCACAGTATATTTCTGTGAGGAACAGAAATTTGTTGCTATCCAAAATTATGACATCAGCCGTATATGAGTCAATAAGAGTGTCTAATTCATGAAAGAATCATTCCTTTTACTCAGATACTCTTAGTGAATTAGCTTATTCACTAAGATTATACCCGTTCACTAAACGGGTCTCAGTGTTTTGTTTATCAGTCATCATTGAAATAGCCCATGTGACTACAGTGATTCAACCTTAATGTTATGAAATGTTAAGAATACTTTGTGTGCAAAAAAAAAACAAACAAAAAAAAAAAACAGTGTATAAACAGCGCGGCTGTATCAGAACGGCAGCTCAGTATTGGCTGACACTGTTCATGTGAGCACCAAAAACGCATGTGTGTAATGCTGATGAAGGAGCTGGAAAATAATAAGCCAGTGTTCTGATGTAGAACCCGGAAGCACTGTGTTTAAGACATCAACAGCATAGGAGACTGACCGGTAAGTGAAGAAATTGTTGAATTTTGTTTTTTTGTTTTTTCACAAAAAGTGTTCTCAGTGTTTCATAACATTAAGGTTCAACCACTGTAGTCACATGGACTGTTTTAATGATGTCTTTACTACCTTTCTGGGCTTTGAAAGTGGTAATAATATTGCAGTGGTTAATAAATATATATCAGGGGTTAAAAAGCTCTGAGATTTCATCAAAAATATCTTAATTTGTGTTCCAAAGATGAACAAAGGTTTTACGGGTTTGGAACGACATGTTTGAACGACATACAGAATTGTAATTTTTGGGTGAACTGACCCTTTAAGAATAGTATTAAATGAAAGGGTTCACAATACCTGAGCTTCTCTAAAGACCCATGTCCAAAACCCTTTTACATGATCATTCTCAGACTGTACAGCAGGTCATTGTTACTTCAGTTTCGCTGGTCTCACTCCCACCCCTCCTACCAGTCTTTAACTACTCTCCAGTTTGGCTAGTCATCAGCCTCTTACAGCATTGACACGCTTGCAAACAATCAGAGTCTTTGGAAGCTCTGAAATATGCATGGTTACCTGTGACAGGTAGATAAAGAAGAGCAATTAGCCATGTAATCTAAGAGTCTGGCCCAATTACCTGCTCTCGTCCCGTCCCTGCCCTGCCCTGCCCTGCCCTCTCTCTCTCTCTCTCTCTCTCTCCCTCTTTCTCTCTCTCTTTCTTTCCACCTGCATAGCGCTCTTGCTCCCTATTAGTTAAATGTATTTCATGTGTCCGCTCCCCATCAAATCAAGCAACACTTCCTCTGATTGGCTTATCAATTATACAGCAGGGGCAGCATTACAATTTAATCAGTGGTAAACATTGCCGTGGCCACCTGTAAAGAATCTTTCCCTCATTAATTTCTTAATTTGGAGAGATAGAAAGGGAGGCAGAGGGGCTGACGGGAGCGGCAGCGCTCTGAGAGATCGGATGGACCGAGACCTTCTTGGATCACTTCAGCTCAGCAAGTAAACTGAAGAACAAAAGGGTCAAAGGTTACCATCTACTTAATGTATACCATATACCAGTGGAAGAATAGAAACCACACGCTCACGCACTCACACACGTACTGATGGTAGGATATGCTTAGACTAGTGCGATTCGGCATCATTTGTAGCAGCTGAGGACTGTCAGGCTCTTGTTATCTGCCTTGTTTTAGTCAGTCATTTGTTAGAGGATCTCAAGCTGTCATGTAAGAAACATCTAATGTAAATCAATTCATCTTGTACAGCTCCCCCCCCCCACATAAAAAGTGGGGGGAATGAGAAGAAAGACGAACACCAGCCCCCACCCTCCCATCCTCCAGCCCCAGACACAACGCACCATCCTTTTTCTCCTCCACATTTATAAATATTTCATGAGGAAGCATAAATATTAATTCTAATAGCTTTGCGGAGTAGTTATTATTTCTTTTTTAAGACAAATATTCATTAAAAATTGAGAGAAGCCTTTTACTGAAATGATTAAACCTACACACACACACACACACACGCACATATTATTACGGTATGCCTCTTAAACACATCAAATATCTAGCATTTTCAGTCCAGACTAATAGTCAGTTAAAGCACCATGTCTCCTTTGTCCATTTCAGAGGGCCTAGTGGTTCACAGAGGTACTGAGAGCCAGGAACACAAAGACATTTAAATATTTTATCAAAAGCACCAACTTAGATCTCTTTCTCCCATTTTCTTTAGTTTCTCACCACTTTTTGTGGAAAAGGAGGCCTTATGATGTACAATGTACAATGATGTCTTTCTTCTATAGCTTGAATTCGTCCAAAATTGCATCTCACTACAATCTCAGTCTGTGTAAAATGTTTAGGTTGCTAAAGATTAAATAATGTGGACAATGCTGTGAGGTTCCTGTCCTCTGGAGGCTTGGATGAAATCATTTGGGATAAGACTGGCATGTAAATCCCCCACCTGACCACACCATTAGACCCACTTTGTGTCTGGACAGTGTCAAAACACAATGACCCCTAACATTCCTCTGTTGAAGTCCTCTCATGGCCCAGGAGAATATCCCTGTTTTCCATTATTTTCTTCATCATTTATTTAGCTCTAACATCAGCGCATTATGATTATTTCTCTTTGAATGCTAGTTGGAGTCTATATATTTAATAGAATAATGGATTGATATGGTTTTCGCATAACATATTATGATTTCTGAAGGCATTTTGAGAATCATAATGAATTTGAAGATTCCAGTTGCTCTTAAATTTCTGGCTCTGCAGAAGCTACGCTGCTGTTCGGAAGTTTGAGGTTAAGTTTTTTTTTTGCTTTTGAAAGAAGTCTCATACTCAACAAGGTGGCATTTATTTGATTAAAATATAATGTGAATCATATAGTGAAATATTATTACAATTTAAAATAACTGTTTTCTATTTTAAAATATTTTAACATGTAATTTATTCCTGTGATGGCAAAGATGAATTTTCATCAGCCATTACTCCCGTCTTCTGTCACGTGATCTTTCAGACAATTAATATGCTGATTTCAAGAAACATTTCTCATTGTTATCAAAGCATTTGTACTGCTTATTATTTTATGGAAACCATAGTGCACTTTTTCTAGAATCTTTGATGAATATAAAGAACATAATTTGAAATATAAATCTTTTGTAACATTATAAAAGTCTTTACTGGCACTTTTGATCAATTTAATGCTGAATAGAAGTATTAATTTCTTATTTTTGTATTAGTTTTTTATTAATTGCTAATCTTTTGAAAAATGTCCCCTCTAGGGTCTTCTTCCTGGAGATGACTGATGACATTGCTATCGAGAGGATAACATTTAGGGGTGTGGATCCTGTGACTGGAGAATGGTGAGAGAATCTGCTTAGCAAATAATACATTTGTATGTAAAGAAACCATTTCTTCATGTTCTAGTAAATGCATAACTGCATTCTGAATGTTGTGTTTGAACTCTGCAGGTATCACACCATGAATAAACCTGCCCCTGGTCCAGAAGTACAGGCCCGGCTTCGGTTTGACCCGCGAAATTCAGAGGCACAGCTGCTAAAGAGTCTAAAGGAGTACTGGAGCCATGCAGTGGGCCTACAGGCCTTCTACCCACAGGCAGTGTGTATCAATGCTGACCAGGACCCGCACACCGTGTTTGAGTCACTGGAGAGTAGGCTAGTGAGCTGACTACCCAAAGCCCTATCTAACCAAGAAACATATAGGGCTAACCTTCTTTAAACACTGATACTCAACCTAAACATTTAAATTCTCTCACTATTTACTCACCCTCATGCTTTCCTAGATGTATATAACTTTCTTCTGTGGACCTCAAATTGAGATCTTTAGAAAAATAATCTCTCTGAGGCCATATAATGCAAGTCATTCAAAGTTGACACTTCAAAAACCACTCAAAACAAACACAACGGTAATCCATACGAGTGGATGAATGTGTTCTGAAGTGAAACAATAGGCATGTAAGAAAAATATTAATATTTTAAACACTATAAACCTTTGATTCTGGACAACTGTCAAATGTGGGTTCATAGGGTCATGCTTGGCACAACATCATCACGTTGTAAAACTCATGCGGAAGCTCAGAGGAAGTCACTTCTTCTTGAGTTTCACAATGCGCCTACATAACACTTCACAACATGCATGAAATCCTATGACAGTTGACCAAAAGCGATGGTTTTTATTGTAAAAAGTTTAAAATAGTAGTATATTTCTCTCATACACCTATCATTTCACTTCAGAAGTCATTGATTCATCCTCTAGTGTGGTATGGTTTACCGTTGTGTTCCTTTTGCATGGTTTTTGAGCCATCAACTTTGAGAGGCTCATCCACTTACATTAAAATCAATGTGTTCCATAAAAGAAAGTTAGTCATACATCTGAGAATTTTTATTTTTTTAAATGGAGTATCCCTCCATAAATTCTAGATCTGTCCATTGTGTTTTTATATTTCCCCTGTCATTTGTACATGTGATAGGCTACTTAATAAAATGCTTTTGAATTTGACTTTGGTTCTCTTTTCTTGGTTATTGTTATTTATATCTTATATTTTAATGAACACTTAACAAATTCATCATGGAAAAATACATTACCCAACTGATGTAGTCATTCTTGCCGTCTGACACTATGTGAGCTCATGGGAGTGCATGGCTCCTGCTAATTTGACGTATGTTTAATTAACATAACGGGGAAAAGCAGACCAGCCAGAGCCTTTGTGGTGGGCAGTATTAGTCTCGCTTCAGTGGTCTCATGCTAAAGAAACAAGTCGATCCTGCTTTGATTATTAAATTTCCTCTCCTTCTCTCTTCCTTTCTTTGAGGTCACTCGATGTCTCCCACAGGGAGGAAAGGAGTTAAGTACACTGGTTAGTGTAACATGTTAACAGGCTGATTTTCAAATTCCCCTCAGATAGTATGCTATGACAGGCAGACACTGACTTAATTACAGCAGATGAGGTCCAGAATATGCATCTCCTCTGAATATGTAAACACGAGGGCCAGTGTACATCCAAAGGGAGAGCAGGCTACAAAAATGAAATGCGTCTGAATGCGAAAGTATTCCCTGAGCTCCCTCTGGTTCTGTAGCACCCTAATCTTTTTATACTCTGAACAAAGACAGATTTTTAACAAAGGTTTTGCTATTTCAAATTTGCACAGACTAGTTGGATGGGAAGTACTATGTAGAAAAAAAATGTCATAGGGCTGTTGGAAAGTTTCACATTTTAGCTTTACATAATGTGCAGATAAAAGGCGCTTAATAGCACAACATCTTTACACCATAAAATTTACACAGGCATATACTCTTGCATATTTTGTCTTTTGCAAATGGGACAGAGATCACACATTCATTGAAATCAAAATGGGAGTTTCAACAGGAAACATTTTAAAAACAGGCAAGTATTTTTCTAATATTCTGTATTAATTAAAAATAAACTACAGTAACTAAGAAGAAAAGCAGAGAAAAGAGAAAACAATATGAGAATTTTATTAGGTTTAAAATATGTGAATCTTATATTTTTAACAGTGGTTCTCAACCAGGAGTCCTCAGCAAACTTTTAAGGGGTGTGCAAAATTATTTGTTTAAATTAAGTTATATTAAAATAATATAACTTTATTAAAATCCTAAAGATACACAACTTGTAAATGCATATTTACATACATTTACATATATATTTTAAAAAAAAATGTTATGAAATTTTGATTGAAACAATATTTTCTGATATTTTAATTAATAAAAAAAGTGTTAAAAACGCTCTTGTGGTTGAATAATTTAATATATTGACACTTTCCGTTTCTTTTAATAAAAAGTTTGAAAACAAGCAGCTTTGGCGTAATACAGGCATAATTAAAGCAGAATATACCGGTCGAAATGTTATATCATATATGAGAGGCATTAAATATTGTGATGGACAACGGCGTCAAAAAAGTTGAAAACCATTGCTTTAAACCTGCGTAATGCAGCGGGACTTTTATTTTGGCAACGTCATTACCCGGAAATCTCACGTTGTAGTGGACGGGGTGAAAACACGTGTGAAACTTCACTCTGTAGAAGTACTGCTGTTTATGTTCTGTCTTTTTTGCTGTTTACAAGTTAACGCTACTCGCATTTAGCTTGAAACGGGCATTTCTACTATTCAAACGAAAGATAATTCGCCACTTAGCATTTTGCAAGTAGTGCCTGTGAGAGCTTTAGTATAGTTATTTCACTACTATACCACATGTCTTAAAAAAGCCACCTGCTTACAGACATGGCTGAGGACATGCTAATGCTCAACATCTCTTCAGCTCCCGTAGCGTTTGACAGAAAGACAGACCGAAGACCTCAGTCGTCAGCAGAGAAGTGGGCACAGGTGAGTCGGTCCTGTTGTCATTTTCATTACACCCTGATGTACTCTGCTCTTCACACAAGTTGCTTTCAGCCTGATTGTGAAGTGCTGTACTGTCTGTGTTGATGTTACAGAAAAAGCAAGAATCAAAGAGGAAGGCTGTCTTTGAGCCCCAAGAGAGCAGCGCCTCCAAACAGAGGAAGATTAATCAAACTGGTCAACAGCACACACATAAGCAAAAGCTGCAAACCCCCAAAAGCCCCTCTCAGAGGAGTAATAATAGAGACACAGAGGAGAACGGAGACCAGAGAGAAATCTTTGCAGCAAAGTCGCCATCAAAGGTGAAAACATTTCCAAAGAAAGCTCCCGAAGAGCATGGAGACCATGGCAGACCATTTATCAAGACATCGTCTCTCTTCAGAAACAACCCAGAGATCCCTGATGTCCTCAGGTAGATGCAACACATTTGAGCTTGTGTGAGTGGACTCAGGTTTTTCTCAAAATTGACCTTTCCGTGCTTTTTTCCCCTCCTAGTCCTGCTGTAAATCTGGTAAAAGAGAAAGTCTTCACCAGCAACACATTTGAAGAACTAAATCTACATCCTCATCTGGTTAGAACAAATCTCAATATCTCTTAAAGGGTTGGTTCCCTGAAAATTACAATTCTGTCGTTAAGTACTCGCCCTCATGTCGTTCCAAACCCATAAGACTTTCGTTCATCTTCGGAATGCAAATGTAGATCTTTTTGATGAAGTCTGAGAGCTTTCTGTCCCTCCAAAGTCAGCTACGCTACTGACACTTTGACGCTTTAAAAGATCATAATCATTGTAAAACTAATCCATATGAATTGAGTGGTTTAGTCCAAATTTTCTGAAGAGACTCGATCGCTTTATATGATGAACAGGTTTAATTTACGCTTTGAATCACAAACAAACATTTGATCAGCAAACAAAAACCGTTGCTTGCGAGAACAAACCTCTTCCGGAAGCTCAAACATGGTGTATAACACACAAGAATGAAGCAAACATACTTGAGCTTCTATTTACCACAATTGATGTTTGAGTTGGCCCATATGAATAAAACCCTAAATTAAATCTGTTCATCATATAAAGCGAAGAAAATTTTGGACTAAACCACTCAATTCATATGGATCAATTTGCACTCTGAAAATGAACGGAAGTCTTACAGGTTTGGAACGACATGAGGATGAGTAATTAATGACAGGATTTTCATTTTTGGGTGAACTATCCCTTTAACAAATCTCTCAACTGAAATGTTTCTTTAGTCTTATCCCTTTCTCTCCTCATCTAAACGATTTCACAGGTGGCAACGCTCCACAAGGTGTTGAACGTGACCAGTATGACAAGGTACTGTAGCTTCATCTTATAGTTGTATTGACCTCCTCCTCCTCTGTCTCTTTTCATTTTTCTCATTTTCATCTGTGTTTTCAGTGTCCAGAAACAGACCATACCAGTGCTGATGTCTGGCAAAGATGCAGTAGTGCGCTCACAGACTGGGTCAGGTGGGATTTCTGGCTTCTTTTGTGTTATTCAGTTTTATTTTTTAAATTAAAATTACTAAATGAATCTTAATGTAATAAAATACATTAAAATTTTGTCATCAATTTATTGTATTGAATGTTCTGTTCTTGTTTCATGTAGTTTACAACAAACAATTATTTAATTTAGCTGTAAAAATAGTAATCACAATGGTGTCTGGGTTAAATGATACAGACAAAGATGAATAATACGGAAAATAATGTAAAGATGTGATTTTTTTCAAATGTCTTGCACAGGAAAAACTTTGGCGTATGGAATTCCAGTGGTTCAGTTCTTACAAGCGATGCAACCTAAAGTGAAGGCAAGTCAACCTGAATGTCTAAAACAACACACTCAACACCAGGACTTTACTGACTGATCGCATAATCATTCTTGGTTTATTCAGTTATTGATGGCTAAAAGTAGTATGAGACAGATGTCATTTATTGATGCTGTGTGGAGAAATTGGGGTTGTTAGCAGTCAGACATTCAACACTGTACATTACACAGCATAACAAACAATACGAGAAATACATAAGTTAGAAAAGTCTAAATTATAAATGAGATACACAATTTACACAATAGCCATTCAAATAATTTTGTCAGATTGAAAATGTTATCAATAAAATAGCTAACACACCATTAATAGTGTATTTGTGGTCTTGTACAACAACTTGATATTATAAATTAAGCTTAATGTATTTTTTCAGAGATCAGATGGACCTTTAGCTGTTGTGATTGTTCCAACCAGAGAGGTATTGTACTAATTAATTCATAAACATCAGCATTTTGATTTATTATGTGACCTGTATATTATATATATTTACTTTTTTTGTATACCCTTTTTATTTCCTTCCACCATGAATCTGTCTCTGGCTGTCCCTCAGCTCGCCCTGCAGAGCTTTCAGATGTTTCAGAAGCTTCTAAAAGTGAGAATTTGCATTTTTGCTAAATTAATGTTGTATTGATGTAATGAGTCTCTTAATTTTCAATCTTCATTCAATGTATTTATTCCTTTCAGCCTTTCACCTGGATCGTGCCAGGAGTTCTGATGGGAGGAGAAAAAAGGAAAGCAGAAAAGGCCAGGTAAACAACACAATACATCCTCTGCAAGCGTTCTGAAGTAGATTTCTGTTGATTTATTCATTGTATCATCGTGAATGCATTTTGAATAGATTTCAACTTTGCTGCAAATACACCACAGTTCAAAAGTTACTATGATTTTTAAAAAGAAACATACTTTTATTCAGCAAAGATGCATTAAATTGATTTATAATGTTACAATAGATTTCAATTTCTAATAAATGTTGTTCTTTTAAACTTTGCATTCCTGAAAACAATTGTATCATCATCTACAAAAATATTCAACATAAATAATAAAAAATGTTTCTTGAGCAACAAATGAGAATCTTAGAATGATTTCTGAAGGCTCTTGTGACTGAAGACTGGAGTAATAGCCATTTCAGCTGTGTCACATGATTCTTAAATTAATAAATTACATTTTTAAATATATCAAAATAGAAAACAGTCAATTTAAATAGTAATAACAATTCACAATATTACTATTTTTACTATTTTTGATCAAATTAATGCAGCCTTAGTGAGAAAAAGACACTATCAAAAAGATTAAAGCCTTACCGACCCTGCCAAACTTTTGAGAAGTAGTATGTGTTTCATTCTGCAATATCACTTCAGTCTGTGCTTGTCTGTTTGTCTTGACTTCAGACTGAGGAAGGGCATCAATGTTCTGATCTCGACCCCAGGCCGGCTGGTGGACCACATCAAGAACACACTAAGTATAGCTTTTAGTGCTGTGCACTGGCTCATTCTGGATGAAGCCGACAGGTCAGTGTTCGCCGAACCGAGAATGACATTATGTGGCTACTATTTTTGATATTTTATTAATTTGATCATATACTACTACTGTAATAATACTCCCATATCATCAAAAATATTCTTCACTACTTTTGAGTAAAAAAAAGTAGAGTAATTCATGGAGGTTTTCTGTGCCATTGAGGTTGTCGATTATATTATATTTTGTCTAGGGGTGCACCAAAATTTCATCTGCCGAAAATTATTGGCGAAATTGACATCTTTGTTTTTTCGCCTGAAAGAGAAAAACATCTGAAAATATAAGCCATAACTCAAAACCATAAACTCAATATTCCTCTCTATACACATGCGCTCCACTCAGTTGCTCACGGCCCATGCGAGCACTCCACAAGTCCCTTCAAATAATGCGTCAACATGTAATTTCTATGTAGTGCTGTTGTGTACTTGTTGCAATAACCCTACTATGCTGTAACATGGTGTGGTATAGCCGTGCTGGGCTACGCTGGTGAAATGCTACCTTCTCATTCACCGATGATATGCTCTGATAATAATAGGACTATACATTATTTGCAAAATTGGTTAAAACAACAACAACAAAAAAGATCTGTTGGATCTTATTCTTCTGCATGGAACTGAAGAATAATGTATTGATGTTTAATATTAAGATATTTTCTGTCTAATTTAGTGTTAGTTTCAGTAAAAGTTATTTTATTGGCTTCTATTTTTTTAATTCAGTATCATTAAAACTATTGAACTTCATTAAAATGTTTAATATTAATACAATTTTACAAAAAAAGCTAATTTAATAGAAATAAATGCACTTTAAAAAGCAAAAGTTTCGATTTTTGGCCAAGTGCATCCAGAATTTTAGTTTCGGTGCATCCTTAATTTTATGGATTAGTTCTCTCAGCCTTGTTTGCAGGTGTATCAGTATCATGTGGATTTTACCATTACATGTGTTCTGTACTGAAGGATTCTGGATTTGGGCTTCGAGAAAGATCTGACTGTGATTTTGAATGCTGTGAACGCCACTGGAGTTGCCAGACAGAATGTGCTGCTTTCAGCCACACTCACCGAGGGTAAGCTCAGCGTCCGCTCACTACCACTGTCACACAATGAGAGAATGTGTCTGGCTTTAAAGTGCTCACTGTAGACTGTGGGAGGTACCGTACTTACTTCATTCTAATGGCAGCAGACTGGTATGAGCTGACGGGAGTTGTTGTCTCTCAGGTCCAGTCTGCCTCTGCTTGACGTGAGAAAACAGGCTCTTCATCCCAATGACAACTGAAAGTTTTGAGCCTCTTATAGCACCCTTCAATTTTAAGCAGCACGACGTCACAAAAACGACTTACTCTTACAACAGTTTCGATCACAAAAGCATTTTTGGTGACAATCTACATACATACGTTGATCATGTTCTCTGCATTTCCAGGACTGTCCCGATTAGCCAGTATCAGTATGAAGGAGCCTGTGAGTATCCATGTGTCAGAGGGGAGTGGGGAGACAGTTGAAGCGTGTCCCAAGGCGGCCCCTCAGGCTCTGTCAGACAGCTACGCGGTTCCTGAGAGACTGCAGCAGCATGTGGTGGTGGTGCCCAGCAAACTCCACCTGGTCTGTTTGGCTGCCTTTATTCTGGCCAAATGCAAGGTAGAGCACACCATATGTTAAAACCCAGTTATTAACACTCAGTGCTATTGTGTGTTATGCTGTAGATTACATGTGAATCATTCAAACGTTTTATAATCTGCCAAAATTGTGAAGAAGAATGCTGGAAGTGTTTTAGATTAACCCTTTATACATAGTAATTTTTCTTTCTACATGATATGCAAATATAAAACTTGATATTGCTTAATATCTGTGGAAACGTTTTTCAGGATTCTTTGATTAATAGAACGTTCAAAAGAACAGCTTTTGAATTAAAGAACGAAATCTTTTGGAACAAATGTCACTTTTGATCAATTTAGTGCATCCTCGCTGAATGAAAGTTTTAATTTCCTTTAAGAAAATCTTACTCACCCCAAACATTTGAAGAGTAGTCTATGTGTAACTACCAAAATGTCTTTTAATTCTTAGCTATTTTAACTTATAACCAACTATGTTATTACTGCTGGACCTTATTGTAACCAAGAAAGTCATTTGCTCATGCCACATGCAAAGTACACTATGTTGCTGTGTTTTTGTGCATAGTTTGAGCAGCGGCAGAAGCTGATCGTTTTCATATCCAGCTGTGAGGCTGTAGAGTTCCTGCTCACTCTCTTCACTGCAGTCCTCTGTGAGAATCCCAACACCACATCAACCAAACGGACCTCATTCCTCAACTTCTATAGGCTCCACGGCAACATGAGACAAGAGGTGAGACGTTATATGTGAAATGATTAACACTTCTGAACACATTTAAATTAATTTTGATTTAATGTATTTTTGGTCACTACATAATTCCTATTCCATTTTAGTTTTTTTTTTAATAAATTACTTCTATTCTGTAATGTGAAAATTTGTAAAAATGTGATACAAACAGTGATATTGAGAAATTTGACTAAAATTTAAAATAAAATGATAATCATAATTAAAAATTGAAATATAAAATATTTATATATATTTTATAACTTATTCATGTGATGGCAAAGCTACATTTTCGGCATCATTACTCCTGTCACATGATCTTTCAGAAATCATTCAAATATGCTGATTTGCTGCTCAATAAACTTTTCTTTTTATTAATAATGCTGAAAACAGTTGTGCTTCTTAATATTTTCATCAGGATTCTTTGATGAATAGGAAGTTTAAAAGAACAGCATTTATTTGAAATAGAAATTTGGAACGGTAGTGTAGATCTTACTTTCCGTGATATATTCTCTTTAATGAATATCAGTAGAAAGTATTTTTAGCTTTCTGTGAATATATCAGGGTCCCCACACTCATGAAAACCTTGAAAATATCAGTGAGTTTTAAAAGTGTGATATTCAGGTCTGCAAAGTAATACAATCTTAAATTAATGTACATTTCTATAATGAATATACATGTCTCTAGTTATGCAAAGCTATAAAATATTTTATTGCATAGAAATTGCTTTTTCTGAGTACAATCACTGTAAGAATATTTTTAAAAAGTCATTATCCATGAATCATGAACAACTGGAAGAGTCTTGGAAATTCTGGAAAATCATTGACAAAGTATTTTGTGTTTATATACATTGAAGGCTAGTATGTCTACGCATATATAATGCTTGAACTGTATATAGCCTCACTTTTGTTATTCAGTTAGCAAATAAATATTCAGATTTTACTAGTGCTTTTTTTTTTAAAGCTAAAAATGACCACGTCTCTTAAAAGCCTCTAGAAGCACTAGCAGCGTATAACACTGGTTTTGACCATCATGGTTTGGTTGAACGGTGGGGTCTGCCGGCTCTCGGCCAGCTGGCGTTCAGGCAACAGCAGCAGTCGGTGCCCTGTGGCAGTGTCAGGGGAACTGCATCCTGCCCCTGTCCAGCCTGCACCCTCACCCCCACACAAATGGAGCTGCCGTGGGTCGCCCATATGGCACTGGTAGGGCAGGGTACTCGGGAGTCTCTTGGTCAGATGTATGGGAGAGCAGGTCTGGGTGTGGTGTTGGCCTGTAGTTTTATGGATGGGTTTGGTAATGGGACAGCACAGGCTGAGCTCTGGACGTCTCTTCCGATGAGATGAACTGCAGGAGACGGGCAGCTGTTCCAGCACACAACAGATTGTGCTCTATGCAGAAAGAGAGAGGATCTGTCGGACATCCCATCTTAAGATGGGCTGTTTTCTGTTTCCACCTCATCTTTTGTTCTTGTATATATGCAAATACTTCTTTTGCTGTAGTAATGTTTCATGCAACAAATTAAACTCATGTTTCTTTTTTTAAAATTTTTTTTTTAATAAACTTTCCCTCCCTTCAGGAGCGCACTGAGGTGTTTCAAGATTTCTCTCAGTGTAAAACTGGAATTCTACTGTGTACGGTAAGTTATTCAATTTGATGTCGTTTATAATGATAATAATAATTTGTTACATTTATATAGCGCTTTTCTGGATACTCAAAGCGCATTTGTATGGTAACCGACATTGACTGCACTCTAAAGCAGTGATTCTTCCCAACCAGGTGTGTGCATTATCCCCTTCACGCATCTCACGGTCCTTCTTTCTTTGTGACATCTGCAATCCCAAATTTAATTGATGTTATAATGTATAGATATGTTAAATGGCTCATTGATGCATTTATCTAAGGTATCTTAAGTTATGTTAATTAGTTGATACAAAGATTTTAGGCGCAGGTGTGTTCAACCCCCTCCGTCCGCCTCCTTTTTCTCCATCTTGTCACATTGCAGAAGGGCTTCTGGAGGAAATGAGTGCTTGTGTTTGTCTCACAGCTCTAGAGCCACAGACTCCAGACACCCCAATTTCAGGGTTTAGGCTAGATGAGGTTGAGAGTTGGGAGTTAAGATTGAGAAATGTTAAAATTCAGTTACAATTACATGTTCAGTTTTCACATTAAATAAGGCAGAGCCTGAGAGTGTACCTACCTACCATGCAACCGCCACGGACCACTGTTTACCAGCCGGACTAAACTTTTCCAGAAACTCCCAAAATGAAAAGCAAACGAACTTTGTTTTTGGCCTGACTTTATTCTAAATGACATTGAATTAATTAGTGAATTTAATGAATCACAAGTTTTTGTATACATTTTTTTTCATCTAATATTTATATTTTAAACTTTTAAAGTTTTATTTTTAATAGCTTTAGTTAATAACACTGGTTCCATATTTCCCTAATTCACCCTATTGAGTGTTTTTTCTAGACTAACAAGATGCTTTGAGTTAAGGTTAAATAAATTAATATGCATATATGCGTTTTTTGTTGTTTGTTTTCCCCCAGGATGTGGCTGCACGTGGATTGGATCTGCCTCAGGTTACGTGGATTATACAGGTTTGATTTCTTCATGTGTAAAATCTCATAAATTGCATAATCGCCAATATTCAACAAACAATTTAGCCAATTTTTGTTTTTAAATACTTTTTTTTTTTTTTAATGAATCTTATCTTTTTGTTTCAGTACAACCCTCCCGTTTCCGCAGCGGAGTATGTTCATCGCGTGGGCCGCACGGCACGAATTGGCGCTCAGGGCAGCAGCCTGCTCTTCCTCACCCCGTCTGAGATGGCTTTTGTGGATGTGCTAGCCAATCACAACATCAGGTGTGCTGTCTGGCATCTCATCTATATCAGATTTACTCATCATTTCGATGAACTCCAACACAGCAGTAGGGTACTGTGGGGCTGGTCCTGTCTGATGTGTGGATGAAGTCCAGTCCTTGACATTGTGATTAAAGATGGTCAAACAGGTCTTGTCTCTGTTCCAAAGCCCACAATATAGCAGTCAAGAGCTGGACTGATGACTGAAGCCAGTGTGAAGAGAAAACACACTCTCAGTCTCTCTGCATGAGAGCAGAATGAATCTGTTCTGCTGGCACAAGCACTATGATATTTGGCCCATGTTAGTTTACTGTACTAAAGGATGATCGGAAGGAGTTTGGTAGCTTTAGCAAAGCTCGATATGTTGAGCTAAACTATCTAAACCAGGAATCTCACAGTCTGGAATATGTTGGTGCAATTTTTTTCCCCATTGATAATGTTTTGATTTATAATATGCATCTACATATTTTGCCTTCTCTCTCCCTCAGTTTGTCCGAGATGAAGATGGTGGACATCTTGGGCACTTTGATGAAGGTCGAGCACTTCAAAAGCAGAGGGAAATGGGACAATAAGGTGACTTCTGACATCTAAAGCCTAAAAACGTTGATCCTGACCCAAAGAGTTAATGTTAATGTTGACTTGTTTGATTGCAAAACTACATTTACATTTACATTTACATTTAGTCATTTAGCAGACGCTTTTATCCAAAGCGACTTACAAGTGAGGAAAACAAACAAGCGATTCTTCATGAATTGGCAAATAACACAGGACGTGCTCACAATACAAGTTTCATACATTGCTCAGTACCATAAGCTAGAGTAGGAAGGGAAAAAGGGGGGAAGGATAGGGTTTTTTTTTTTTTTTTTTTTTTTTTTTTTTTTTTTTATGAGGGGATTAAGTGTTCACGGAAGAGGTGAGTTTTCAGCTGTCTCTTGAATATTGCCAAGGAATCTGCGTTCCTGATGAAAGTAGGGAGATCATTCCACCAGCAGGGAGCAGTGAAGGAGAATGTTCTGGAGAGTGATTTTGTGCCTCTCTGTGATGGTACCACAAGTCTTCGTTCCTTTAGCGATCGCAGGCTTCTGGTGGGGACGTAGCGTTGTAGTAGTGTGTGGAGGTAGGAAGGTGCAGAGCCTGTGGTGGATCTGTAAGCAAGCATCAGCGCCTTGAACTTGATGCGAGCAGCAAGGGGTAGCCAGTGCAAAGAGATGAAGAGGGGCGTGACGTGGGCTCTCTTAGGCTCGTTGCAGACAAGACGTGCAGCAGCATTCTGGATCATTTGAAGAGGTTTGATTGCACTTGACGGCAGACCAGCCAGAAGAGCATTGCAGTAATCAAGCCTTGAAATGACCAGGGCCTGGACAAGCAGTTGTGTTGCGTGCTCAGTCAGGAAGGGACGGATTTTCCTGATGTTGCAAAGTGCAAATCTGCACGACCGCGCCGTCTTTGAGATGTGGTCACTGAAGGTCAGTTGGTCATCGAAGATAACTCCAAGATTTCTGGCCGACTTTGATGGGGTAATGGTGGTTGTACCAAGCTGTATGTTGATGTCATGTTGAAGAGTAGGAGTGGCAGGGAAGACTAAAAGCTCAGTCTTTGCCAGGTTGAGCTGCAGGTGGTGTTCTTCCATCCACGTGGAGATGTCCGCCAGACAGCTTGAGATCCGTGCAGCTACTGTGGAATCATCTGGTTGGAAGGACAGGTAGAGTTGTGTGTCATCAGCATAGCAGTGGTAGGAGAAACCATGTGCCTGTATGATGGGACCCAGTGACGTAGTATAAATGGAGAATAGGAGGGGACCAAGAACTGAACCCTGAGGAACCCCAGTGATCAGTTCATGAGGTTTGGATACCTCCCCTCCCCAGGCAACTCTGAAAGACCTACCTGTGAGATAGGACTCAAACCACTGAAGCGCAGTACCTGAGATGCCCAGTGACGAGAGGGTGGACAGAAGAATTTGATGGTTTACGGTGTCGAAGGCAGCAGATAGATCCAGTAGGATGAGAACAGATGATTTGGAGCCAGCCTTAGCAATCCGCAGGGATTCCGTGACAGACAGTAGCGCAGTCTCTGTTGAATGGCCGCTCTTGAAACCAGATTGGTTGACGTCCAGATGGTCGTTCTGTGTGAGGAAGGATGACACCTGGTTGAATACAACTCGTTCAAGTGTTTTTGATATGAACGGTAGGAGAGAGACAGGTCTGTAGTTGTCCACGAGTGATGTGTCTAGCGTGGGTTTTTTAAGCAGTGGGGTTACTCGAGCCTGCTTGAATGCGGTAGGGAAAGTGCCTGTGTGGAGAGACGAGTTAATGATGTGTGTAAGTGCTGGTAAAAGAGTGGGAGAGATGGCTTGTAGAAGGTGTGAGGGGATGGGGTCTAGAGGGCAGGTGGTGGGATGAGTGGAGAGGAGAAGTTTTGATACTTCTGCCTCCGTGAGAGGGGAAAAGGAAGGGAAAAGATTAGTGGATGAGGAGGGGCTGAGTTCCTGTGTGGGTGGTGTAGAGAACTGGCTGCTGATGGCAGATGTCTTGTCGGTGAAGAACTTGGCAAATCGATCAGCAGTTAAAGATGTGGTGGGAGGTGGTGGAGGGGGACAGAGGAGTGTGTTGAATGTCTTGAAGAGTGAGCGTGGGTTTGTAGCGCCGTTGATTTTGTTGTGGAAGTATGAGGACTTAGCTGCAAGGACTCCATCAGAAAAGGATGACAGCAGATCTTGGTACGAACCTAGGTCGGATGGGTCTTGTGATTTGCGCCATTTCCTTTCTGCTGCCCTGAGTTTGGTCCGGTCTTCACGAAGCGCATCGGATATCCAGGGGTTGGAAGGAGTTGCTTTTGATGGTCTGGATGACAGAGGACAGATACTGTCTAGGGAGGAAGATAAAGTGGAGCATAATGTGTGTGTTGCAGTGTTTACATCCAAAGATGAGAATTGTGTGTGGGAGGGAAGGGAGGATGACACAACAGAAGAGAGATGGGAAGGGGAAAGAGAGCGCAGGTTTCTTCTGAAGGAAACATGTGAAGTGGTTGGTGGTGCACAAATAAGTTGCAGATTGAAAGTGATAAAGAAATGGTCAGAGACGTGCAGAGGTGTTACCAGAATGTTATCGGTGATACAGTTACGTGTGTAGATCAGGTCCAATTGGTTGCCAGATTTGTGGGTACTTGTGGTGATGAGTCGGTTGAAATCAAATGAGGCTAGGAGAGAGAGGAAATCAGAAGCATACGGTTTATCAAGGTGAATGTTGAAATCGCCCAGTAGTACAAGTGGACTACCATCGTCTGGGAATGAGGACAGAGGACAAAACTATTATAACTTTCTTAACTTGGTTGATCACATGTAGTTAAATGCATGTCTAGAGAACAGATGTGGGAGAAAAATGGCTTTCTCTTTATCCCCCCCGCCCCTCTCCTCTCCTCTCTTGACAATGAGAGCCGTCTGACAACAATGAGTGAATATTTGTGCCAGCGCTCAGTCAGTCCTAATCCTGATTTAATGTCCTTTTCCCTCCCAGCACCAATCAGCTGGTTGTAATCCTCACTCATGCCACCCCCCTTGTTAGCAGCCTCATTTGAGGGTTAAAGGTCATTGATGGGGAGGGGTGATGTCATTAGTGTGTATGACCAATAACATTTATGTGCTGCTCTTGTTTTTTTATTTTTATTGGCTTTTAATATAATAAAATGTTATTATTTATTTATTTTTTTCCTCTTTTCACTGATTTTCTGTTATCTTTGGTGTGTGCCTCTTTGCACATGACTGTGCAGAGATCAGCCGCTGCTTTTGAGCAGGAGGTGCGAGAGAGAGCCACCGTTTTACAGACTGACTTTGAGAATTATGTTCATGCCAATAACGAGTCTCTGCAAACAGCGAAAAGCGGTAAGATGAAAAACTAATTTTCATGCAGGGTTGCTGTGTTAAACTGATATTTTGTTCTACAGCTTTCCAGCCCAGCTACATTTCATTACCTAGAAGAAATTCAGTTGAATATGTAAATATAGATATTTCAACATTTTTTTTGCCAACCATTTCACCTCTAAATCATAATTAATTAATAATTTTCCTTGATATTTCAATTGTGATTTTTATTTAATAAAAAATTAATAATACAATAAAATATTAAATATAAAATGTTTTATTTATAAATAAAATAATAAAAAAGTAATAATTAAAATGGAGCATCATTAACATTAAGGCCCTGTTTACAACTGGTATTAAGATGCGTTTTGGTCAATTGGATCACAAGTAGACGTGCAAGACGCATTCCTGTGTACTCCTGATGTTTTAAGTTGTCTATTGTCCACTTTTAACCACTTTTGAGGGAAGGGTCTATGGGAGTGTAAATGTAAGGGCTTTTTCAGGTCTTTTGATCTAATGGACGAAATAAGATCACTCATTTTACATATGATCGCAACCGGAGACGTTCGAAAAACACATGGCGAGCAGCTGTTGTTTCTGCTCTGACAGCCGCGAGACCGGCCGAACACGGTGAGTGCGTGTTCGAAATCAGGAATGGAGAGAGATCATTGGACTTGGTACGTTTTTCGTCTTCAAACCAAACTTGGGTCTGGCTAACACAATTTCCATAATGTTTACGCATTAGGTCAGTAGGCGGAGAGTAAGGCGGTCTTTTGTTTCTTTTCGGATGGATTTGGCCATATGAGCGTTTACACTATGAAAGCAATCTGGTCGAATGCGTTTTTGACTACCTCTAGAAGTAGACCCCGTTTACATCTGTATTTTGCATCATCCGCTTGATCAACCAAAACTCATCTTAATACCAGGTGTAAACAGGGCCTTGCATGGTGCTAAAATGAGTCCTTTATTGCCAATGAAACCCTTTTAAGTGCTTGAAAATGTCTACTACCATTCTAAATGCCTTTTTTTTTTTTTTTTGGTCCTGTAGCACTGCAGTCTTTCCTGAGAGCATACACCACGTACCCCTCCAGTCTGAAACACATCTTCCACATCCGCAGCCTGCACCTGGGCCACGCTGCTAAGAGCTTTGGCCTGAGGGACGCACCCCAGGGCCTGGGCAGCTCCATAACCACTAATCCTGCCAGCAGCAAAGATTCCAAGAAGGGCAAAGACAAAGCCAAGAGGTACAGCAAGTTTTCAGAAATTGGACAGTAATTTATGAATCTGTCAAACAGTTTGCGGTGCCCGATAGTATGATCTAGTTCTTCTTTTAGATAAATTGAGCCGTATACTGTTCGATGGCGCATTTTCCTTTGTGGCTTATGTAACATTTTCATGAAAATGAATTGTATAGTACAGTTCAAAAGTTTGGGGACAGTACAAAAATATATACTTTTATAAAACTGTATAAAAGTCAATACTTTCACCAAGGATTCATTAAATTGATCAAACGTTACTGTAAAGACACCTTTTAATGTTGCAAAAGATTCCCTTTTCAAATACGTGTCTGTCTTTTGAACTTACTATTCATCAAAGAATTCTGGAATAAAATGTATTGCGGTTTCTCCAAAAACATTAAGCAGCGCAACTGTTTTCAACATTGATAATAAGAAATGTTTTTTGAGCACCAAATCAGCATATTAGACTGATTTCTGAAGGATCATGTGACACTTAAGACTGGAGTATTGACTGCTTTACCATCACAGGAATAAAGTACATGTTAAAAGTTATCAGAATAGAAAACAGATATTTTTAATTGTAATAGTTTTTTACTATACTGTTTTTAGCTGTATTTAATAATTAATAAACCTGGCAAGGCTTTTGTCAGTACAATTATTTATTTATTTTTTCAAAAAAAAAAAAATTCTTATTGACCCCAAACTTTTGACTATTAGTGTATCCCAGATTAAGCTTAAAGTTCGTAATTATATATATATAGAATTTGGAATACAGCTCATTTCACTTAAGGATTACATGAAAGCCATTTGAAACCAAATAGATGTGATTATCAGCAAATATTAACAAATTGTAATATTAAGTACAAACAACATTTAATTAAAGCAATGGCATGTAGTCTTCGAATATTAGGTAAACAACAAAGAAACACATGCTTGATGTGCTTATCTCAAATCAAAATGAGCATTCAAAACACAACCACTGCAAAACTAAATTGTGTCAGTAGACTTAGTACTGCGTACGCTGTCAAGTGAATGGGAATGTTTTAATTTTTTTATTTTATTATCGACTAGGCACCAAAGTTCCAGTACTCTTGACAAAACGCAGGCTATGTGAAACCACTAATATCCTTTTTGGGTATAACATTCAACCACTTATCTAGTGTCACTTTCTAAAGAAAAGAGAAGAGAAATGCCTTCGAGCCATTTTGTGGGACAATGTTTTACTGTAAGTGTCCTGTAAAGGCTGCTCTGAAAATTGCCAGCTCGGCTGCGCTGGAGAAAAGCCCACAGCTCACACACGCTCTTGGCAGCTGCGAGTCTTTCACTGTAGCAGAGCTCGCCGGGGTCAAAGAGGACTAGTCAAGTCCTGCCTTTACCAGCTGTTTGCTTTACCTTTCACCTTTGATACAGTCACCCCTCTCGTTTTCCCTCCACTTTCTTTTTGCTGTGATGCACTAGCAGTGTTATTCCCAAAACATATTGAATATGACATCCTTTATAAAGAGCTGTTTTGTTGCTTTCAGTGCATACTATATTCAGGACTAACTTACTTAATCTTATGTGAGTAGGTGTAATTTGTAATGGCAGGTGATGATTGATTTTGCACTGATGAAATGGCCGGTACATCGCAGTATGGTTGTTAGGCACTAAATACGAGGCCAATGTTTGACACTGCAATGTTATTAGTGGTCATTTCCCATAGGATTGGTGCTGCAAGCGTGTGGTCTGGTTAGCAAAGGCCTTGTCCAGACTAGCCCTCGAGCACGTATGTGTCGGTGTAGGCCTTCCTACGTGCATCCGTATGTGGTCAGATTCTCCACAGGACGCTTAATTAAACTGAGCCCGAGCCAAACACCACCCTGAACGTCATTACCGTCACATAGCGAGGAACATTATCTGTGTTCGTGTGCATTTGTGTCCGTTTAAATAAAGAATATTCACATACAAGCCTCTCCTTCAGGCTTTAGCATGTATTTCATAGCTGACCCGCGCATGCAATGATCACAGTTCTCTTGTCAGACCAGAACTGTCATTTGAAAATTTCTGTTATTGTCGGTGTATTCTGCTGTATTTTACTTCCCTCGCTTTCATCCCACCTTCTGTTCTTCAACGTGCCTTTGAGATAAAGGCTCAAAAGCCCTGCGTGCCGTCTCTGTGCTGTGAAGGGGGTGTCAGGTACGGTTTGGTAAAACTGATGTTAAAGTTGCTTAACTCAAGGTTAGTGACACATTAGATTTAATTGAGTAGCGTCATTTTTATTTCAGAGTGGAAAACAGACTCCCAGTAGTCGTTCTTTACAGAAGAACTTATTCCGTTGCGGAAAGGTGCTGTGAATGTTCTCAATATGTAAAACTATTTGGATAAATTTGTTTCAGGGCTTTAGGCTATGGCTATGTGACAAAATAAAAATGTGCATCAGTAATTTAAAATCTAGTCAGTCGGGAAAGTATTTAACGAAAATTTTTATTGGCGCATGCACCAGTAGAGTTTACTCTACACAACTACGAACACAGCATGAGTTGCAATGTCCAAATCATGAAGAAATGACTTATGAACTAGTGATATTTGTCACTCAGAATTCACAAATTGCCTGCAAACTCGCTCACTCGTGGGCCGTTTGAAGTCAGACTCACTCTGTCAGTGTCAGTGAATCGTTCAGATTTCACAGCTGGCTCCCTCACTGAACCACCAGTTATTTTTCAGATGTGTTCAGTAATGATAAAAATAAATTACTGGCAACCCTTTCTGTGATGGACTTTAGAATCTTGATAATTCTGGTTATTGACAGGTTGTTTATGTGATATTGACAATGTGTAAATAAGGATACATACTCCCAATAGCCAATAATAATATTAGAAAACCTTATATAATTTCATATCTGAATGTTAAAATAGTTTCTGCTTGCTTGTTTTTTTTTTTTGTTGTATAAATTAGAACTGATACTGATGAGTAAGTAGGAGTACTTTAAAAAAAATTATATAATTTATAAATTCATATATAGTTTATAGTGTATAGACAGTATGATGTATAGTTTATAAATATTTATTATATTATTAGTTATTATTTAATGTAGAAGGTCCAAATACGTGAAACATTTATATTCAATCTGCTACAAAAACTACCTAGTTTAATTAAATTGTCAAAGTCTATAAACTAAAACATCACAAACAGCATTGACTGTTAAAAACATTTAAAAAAAAAAAACATCTTTATCAAGCGAATTGACACTAAAAAATGTCATTTGGCTTTGATTAGGAGCCATCCTTGTTTCATCCATTTTGTAATTTCACAATTTTCTATTAAATTGTTTTATGGCTTCATTTATACATGTGCACTTCTTTATGGTAGTGTTGAGTTTTGACTTTTGCCACAGACACTATAGGGAGAAGCATGTGTCTAACCACTAGTAATTGGCAGGGTGACCTGCAGCAGGACCTGTGAATGAAACCCATGGAGCGGGACAATAGGTCAGTCCCAGAGGAGCTGCCCCCAGAGCAGCCCAAACGCACTAACACTCTCTCTCCACTGCCCAGACAACAGACAACACCCGTAATGAACTTATCAGCCGTCATAGCTGACATCTATATTTACCAGCCATCACTCTATATAGAATATTCATGCTGCACTATGTCGATGCAACTTAACTGGTCAGTGCTTTGGCCCCATTAACATTTACCATTCCCAGCCTAATTGTGTGTGTGTGTGTGTGTGACATTGCTGTGTTGTGCTGCGCTGTGCCTTACGGTCTCAGTCGAGTCTAGCCGTCCTGTCAGGAGAGACTTCATTACAGCTGGCTGTGGTATATGCTGTCCATGTCCAGACAAGATTTCTCTAATGAGCAGATCACACCAATATAAACATACACACACACTTATGGACTCGCGACTGAACAACAAAGACCTCTGGAACACAGAAGAGAGGCCATTACAGGCAACCAAAAATACACACGCATCAATCCTTCTGAGTTTAATTCTGTTTTTGCAGGATGTTGTTATATATAATTAATATAGTTAATACAGTATATATTTGTTTTGCTCATATTTTATATAATATGGTGCATCTATTAACCTTACTAAAGCTACGTTTTGTTTAAAATAAAAAAGTAATATTGTGAAATATTATAAAAGTTTAAAATGACTTAACTATTAAAATGTAATTTATTCCTAAAATGGCAAAGCTGAATTTTCAGCATCATTGCTTCAGTCTTCAATGTCACATGATGCTTCAGAAATCATTCTAATAGGATTTTCTGCTCAAATATTTTCAATCAATGATGAAAGCTGTTGTGCGCATTTTTTATGGTCACTTTTGATCAATTTAACGCATCCTTGAAGAAAAAAACTTACCTCAAACATTTTAACAGTATTGTATATATCGGCTAAAATTAGAATTAGTAAAAAAAAATCTCTATGAAAGAGAATTTTTTTAATTTGAATTCTTATGTAGTCATCATAAATGGCTGAAAAAGAATCATAGAGATTCATCGGTCAGAAGGAACGGGAACCGTGTCTAGATCTGGACGTCCCACAGGATAGGTTTTTTCTTCTCTTTTTGTCGTTATGTGGTCCATCTCTCTAGTCTGGCTGTGCTTCGAGGGTGTGAGTTAATATGAACATGCCATTGTTCATTTTATGGCCAGGTGCTCTTGTTTTATTTCACTCCATTTTGTTTTTTCGGCCTGTCTGCACGTTTGTTTCTTAGGAGAACTTTGATGGGTTTCTCATTTTAACTCTGTTACAGATCACTGCTTCTGATGCATATATCATATTTATGACACTTCTTTCAGTAAGTGTAAATATAGTGACATTCCATATATAATATACACCATAGCGTATGTCTGCATACATCCTCATCACCTGTAGGGATCCCTGTAGAGTGCTCAGGGACCGAAAGAACAATAACCGCTGTCTCATAGCCGCTCTAAGCCCTGGGGGTAGAGTGTGTCGTGTGTCACCATGAGGTAGTTGTGTGTGTATTGGATCCTTAAGCAGACCCAGGGGGGCAAAGCGCCGCTTCATTCTCCAGAGTTATTGATTAGATAAACAGTCACTAGTTTTACATCAGGCCCCCGCTGCTGTCTACGAGCCTTTTATTGACGACAGTGGGAAATTTGTTCAGCCACACTCAAGCCAGACTATCTACTTCCTCTCTTTACAGGATAAATCTTATATTCTGTACTTCAGAACGCTTTTGAAACATTCAGAGCAATTCACACGGTTCCTGTTCATCACGAGCCGTTTCTTTATTCTATTTTTAATACACATAAGAGTGATAATAGTTCTTCATTTAAATGTTTTTCAGGCCTCCCAAGAAACTCACAGCAAAGGAGCGGGTGTCAAACCTAATGCGTTCAGAGTTTGTCAGCGGGATAGAGGGAGAATCCAAGTCTAAGAAGAAGAGGAAAAAGAAGAAAGGTCAAGCAGAGGAAGAGGATTCTATCTCTCCGTAAAGTGGAAGATGAGATGCTCTGTTCGGCCGAGAAGTGCTGAGGTCGAAGCCTTCATGGCCAGGTGGATTCTCACGGTTGAACTCACAGGTGTTTTTACACAGAGTGACATTTTTACCAGGAACAAAGCACGTCCGGTCAGCAGCACAGTCTGGAAATCTGCTCCGTGCAAAAGCTTTGATGCAGATGGGAAAACGGGCCTATTGTTGTGAAATGCCTCTGAAATGTTTTATTACTCACAGTGAATCGATTATAAATGTGGTGTATTAAATATGACTATTTGAGCAATGTGATGTACACGAACGCAAGCCGTTTCATCAAAATCTTGTAAAACTGACTGCATTTTACATAAAAGCGAGCTGTATTTGATGTGTGTGTCTGATTTTTCAGTCAGTGGCTATCAAACATGGCATGCGTTTCATGTTGTACACAAGGTTATGAGAACTCCGCGTAAAAATTAGTCTGTTAAAAGCTTTTTAGCTCGTTTCTTTGGCTTGAATTTCGGCTTGGTCAGGTAAATAGGGGTGGATATGTGTGGAGGCTTACGCTGACCAGCTGTTCAAGCGTTGGGTCTGTCTCTCTCGGTCACCAGCTGCTGTCTTTTGGCCGAGTCTTCGCCGCGAGCGCTTAAAGAAATTTGACCGGAATATTACGTTTCACGGTCGCTTTATTGCAGTCTAAGCCGCTTGTAAAAATTTGATTGGTCTGTAATAATGAAACGCCTATTATGATTGGTCAATTAAACCCACACAACAAACCACTTACGCTCATTTCGATGCGCTGCTCTTCTCTATGAGCCTGTGAAGAGAGCCCACTAAAGGTTTCCACGGGCAGCAATTTGTTAATTAAAAACGTAAATATTGATGTGCATGCAGATCTTTGGGAGAAAGTGTGCTTGTAGACGCAATATAATCGCAGGAAACAGGTTTTTGTGGTGTGCAGCTATAATGCAATTTTTTTTTCGTGTGCATAAACATTTTTAAAGCCCATTTTATGCATCATATATACACAATTATTTGACCACGAGGATATCGAAGAATAAATCACTTCCGTCATGTGTTTGACAAATTCAGTCTTTTATTTAGAAAAGTATTTTGGCGTCTGTTGAACTGGGGTTGTAAAGCACCCATAACCACAACACTATTTCTACAAAAACGGTTTAAACTGCTTGCATTGCCATTTTTTGTGTATTTCATTGTGGATTTTTTTTTTTGTAAAACAGCCGCACAGCAATACAACCACCATTACAATAATCGGTGATCAATACAGTCATTTGTTAATTTTAGTTGTATTATTTTTGTTCGTAAAATGCATGTTTATCATTAGGCAGAATAAAAAGAAAATCCACAATTGTTCAGTATTGCATATGATTCCACTATAATTGACAAATTATTTTTATGAGGTTTATTTTGGTTTGTTTGCGTCATAATTTTGTGCAAATAAACCATTTCTTAGGGGAAAAGCAACTTCTTGTCAGAACACAGTCACGAGGTTCATGGGAATCATTTTCTGGTAACCTCTCTCGCACTTTAAAGTTAAATAAATAGTTCGCATTCACCTTTTGGTCAGAGTCATTTGGAAAGTCTATTATTGCGCGTTTATATTTTGGGTATTGTCCAAGCGCAACCCTGTCGTTCCTGAGGTTGGAGCTGTTGTCAGGTTGGGTCAGTTCATCGCGGCGTGTGTCGCGGGATCACTCCGGAGAGAGATGCTGGATCTCCGCCGCCCTGAAGACCGTGCAGGAGGATCCTCGGGACCAGAGGCCGCTGAACCGGCGGTGGAGGCGCGGACGGCCCTCTGTAGAGATACAACCCTGGCCCCGGGTCGAGGTTAGAGACCAAACTCTGTGGGTAGAAATAGGGTGAAGGGAACATCCTCTGTAGAGCGGAGTAATTCCCTGCTTCTGCGAGGAGCTCCAGCCCGACTGCGGTCTGCCGCTTCCACTTCGTTCTGTTTGAGACAAACAACAGGCCTCATTGATATACATTAGCCAATAGTGTTCATGTTTTCTTAAAATATTCTCATTAAATGGCTAAAATTGTTTGGAAAACAATGTTCCTGTAGTTTAGCATGTTATTATTTGTATTATATATTTTTAAAAACCGTGTAAACCAGATCAAAGTGGCGTAACTAACATGCAGGAAGCCATTTTGTTGTCATGTGACACTAAAACCATAAAACAAAGACGACCTCTTCTTTAAGAATTTTCTTCTTCACATCAATTGATATTACGAAAACGAAAATTTTTTTCAGATCATATAAAGTGACCCTAAGAAAACTGAAAATGTTTTAAATTTAAGTTTTTATTTTTGTATAAAGCCCCCCCCCCCATCTAAAAAAAAGTCTCAAACCAACATGAATGAAAAATATTACAAATGTTTCTGTTTTCCAGAATTGACTTTTGCGAACAAGTATTTGCCGATTCATAGAAAGTTTTGTTCGTCGAGGATGAATCCGTGTGATATCCTGTTGAACACTCATCCGTCAAATTGTCACTCAGCAAAGAGTCATTTCAGATAAATAATTCATAATTTTGGCAATTGTTTAATTACTACTTGGAACCTAAATTATTTATACACGATGCAGTAATTTATTATTTATGACTAAATGTGTTGGACTCATGGTGTGCGAGGTTGTATATGCACAACTTTTTCCCCCCGTCGTGGTTTAATTTGACAGCATAACAGCAAACAACTTGCCTACTACAAGCAATTATTTTACAGTATAATATTAATAATATTTAAAAACAAATATAAAAGCTTTAGGCCTATATTTAAATGCCTTTTAAAATGGATCATGCTAGTCGGCGTCTTTAATACCTCTGAATCTTTGACTGTAAATATATATATATATAATGTTTCACAAGATGTTGGTATTCACCTGCGGTTTTGGTACCATGTTTTGACCTGTGTGTCAGTGAGGTTGAGAGACGCTGCCAGCTCCATCCTGTCCTGGACGCTCAGATACTTCTGCCGCTCGAAGCTGCGCTCGAGCTGCGCCAGCTGGTGATCCGTGAACGCAGTGCGGGCTTTACGAGGCTTCTTCAGCCTGGAGCTGGGGCTGTCTCGACTGCTGGAGATTTCTCGATCAGCTTCGTCTTTCACTGAAAAAAAAACAAATAAACATGCACATATAAATCATAAACATTTGCCATTTTGATACGTTTTTTACATTCTTTGTCCATTTCAGTGCATTTCTTCAATATTACATGTTTAATTATTTTAACTGTGATTTAGACAGACATTTCAACAGCATTATTTTTTTCTTTTGATAATATTAGGCCTATATTGTTGTAATGGTGCATTAAAATCATTTAAAAAGCGAGCTGCAAAATGAACTTGAAACTCTTTCAGATGCAGATTGTATTATGAGACGCTTTGGGTTGCACATTTTATCATTAGAAGACAAAATTCTTTAATGAAACACCTTTAGATCCTCTCGACTGAAGCTGTATCAGAACATTTGGTTTGGTTTTGAAACCATTATAAATTTTGAATAAAGTGACCTCCAAAACAGATTAGTTTTCATTTAAATGCATTATAGCTTGGCAATTAATTACATTGAACTGCGTTATAGGAACGAAGAGAAACGAAAACGAAAGTATGATCATAAAAATCTAAATATTTTGATTGCTTATATTGCGGTGCTGAGTATTTATTATTTTGTGATCTCTTGGAAAAACCTCCGTCTTCAGGCTTTCTTATTTTAGGTCTTGATTTTTAAACATCATCATCTTATTAATAATAATGATAGTGTATGTATGTGTGTGTGTATATATATATATATATATATATATATATATATATATATATATATATATATATATATATTGATCCTGATTTCTTAGGAAAATGCATAATGGTTTGTGACTATATCAATTTTAATTTACGTTAAGCCGTATTAAATAGACTAAACTTTAAAAAAAAATCAAATGAAAATAAAACAAAAATTGAATTGTGTTTGTATTATGAATCTTTTGAGTATATATCGAGCTTCAATATGTATAAAAAACAACGTTAGCGTGTCTCACCCCTGTATTCACTGTCCGAAGACGAATTGCTGTGAAGTTTGTCCATACAGTCTTCAGGATCTTGTGCTAACTGTCCAGTGCTGGAATAAGGAGCACAGGCTGCCAGAGGTTTGCAGTCCGCTAGTATGTCTCTGATCAAGAACGAGGACGTGACTGTTCTCGGCTGCTGGGATATCTGTAAAGGAGAGTCCAGTCCGAGAGCGCGAGCGTGTCTTTGCACTGCGTCTTCCACTGAGGTCCGTCTCGGGGAGGGAGGCGACGAGCAGCCGCTGTCCATGTCCGACCGCGGGCTCAACCCCGCTGGAGACCTGCATTCCCCCTTGGACATACACGGACTAGAAGGTCTGTGAGAAAGTATAGACTCGATCCCAAAGCTCGACCCGTTTGATACCTCCATTGTGAGTCAAATTAATATCAAATGTGCATTTGTCCTTTCTGACACGGGTTTTGGTGATGCAGCTGAGATAATCTGCCAATTCAAAACGGTAAAATCAGATCATAATTCTGAAAAAAGGTCTTCCAAACTCCGTTTGATACTGTCCCAGAAAAAAGGTCCAGTATTAATGAGTGATCTTCTGTAGTTGATTGCAGTTTTGTTTAAATAGTTCTCATACAGTCCCTTAAAAGCGAATCCGTGAAGTGCACAGGTCAGTTTCAGCACCAAGGACAGGTACAACTACTCACCCCGCACTTGAAAACTTATCTGGCTTTCTAGAGGCACAACTACAACCATACTAACCCCCTAATCCTGTGACCTAAACCCGATGCTGATGTTTAAAGTTCTAGCCCAGGTCTGCGAGGACTAAACCTGTGTAACAGAGTATAAACACAGGCAGTGATCTCCACGACCTGAAAATGACACCCTCAAGGAAACAGCCAATACCGGAGGAGGAACACGCTTTTAAAGGTGTCCATTCCGCGTTTGTCCCGAGCGCCACGTCGTTATTGGTTAAAGGGTGTTTTTGGGGGGGATGATCACGTATGTGTTGTGGGAGGGGGAGAAATATAGTCAACCCTCCTTTTTGTCCTAAATAAAACGCAGATACGTAATACGTGACATGTGGATCCAGCACAACCTGCTGTATTTTACATTTAGCACTTCGCCACCGTTTCCTTTTTTCCTTCATCAGAAGGAAAGAGATTTTTAAACTTGCACAGACCCAGAGACCAAAATCTCAGATATCCCAGAGACTAATATGAAAAGGTATTTATCGATAACACTTATTATATAATTATATACACACACACACACACACATATATATATACACATATATATATATATATATATATATATATATATATATATATATATATAGTGTGTGTGTGTGTGTGTTTGTGTGTTTTTGACAAAATTAAAATGGAACAAAAAATTGACAATTTTTTTTTTTATTGAGAGATTATTACTTCAATAAGATGCCTTATAAACAGAGGGGCTGAGATGTAATAATCTTGGCTCTATTAATCCACTGTGTAAATGCCTTGACCCAGAATCCCTCTCCTGCTTGCAGACTCTGAGTAGTGGGCACTCATGGCTTTCTTCCTGGCTTCAGGATCACGAAAGGTGTCCAGAGCTGGTCCAACCTACAAAATACAAAAATTCAATAAATCTGACAGATATTAATGGATTGCTGTCTGGGTAGAAACAAAAGTGTCTATTTTATATATCAGAAATTTTATGCTCTCTCTCTGTGTATATATATATATATATGGGGAGAGACAGAAATTTCTGATATCTATATAATGTAGCAATATCATCTGATCTGATATATTGTCCAAGAGATTTAGACTGATAGATCCTAGATTGAGGCCTTTTGCAGTTCAACATTGAAAACAAAAAAATATGAATGACAGAGGAAAGTAACATGGATGGCACGACTGGCACATGGAAGGCATTCTGCTTTGATACACAAAAGTGTAGTCAGAATAGTTAAACATTAAAAAACACAGCAAAAACACGGTAAAAGGGAGCAGAGATGCTTTGCCCACGTTTTACTTCTGTAGCGTCTAAGCTGGTATGTAAAAATGTATACTGACAGCTATTAAATAATATAACTTGTTGGCACAGCATATTTATAATATAACAATGGTTCAAAACAGCAGATATGTAAGCCAGGGGGTTTGAAATATGTATTTTATACGTTTAACGTCTTCCAAAGGCTAGTTCATGTTTATGGCATATTTCTGAACAGCAAAAACCCGCTGAAACTTTACCAGTGTGTCACATCATGTTTTAAATGTATTTACTTGTTTTTCCTTTTCCTTTTTCTACCCTAAAAAAATCTGTTGCCTCCCACAAACACTTTTGACACCTCCAAACCTTTTTGAATTAAATAGGAGGAACACACGTCTCAAGAAAGGTGGAATGAAAGAGATGTAAAAGAAGGTGACAATACAAACAAACAAACAACAGGAATGAAGAAAATGAGTGTAGAATGCAGAAGAGAGTCAAGGATGCAAATGTCGAACCCGGTGCTATCAGGACAGCTATTTGACAGGCTGTAATGAGCAGAGGTAAATCTTTTATAAGGTTAACGCTCCTCTCTCTCTCCATCAGCTGTCATACAAGAGAGAATTTAGCGCAGGCGTGCAACCAAAATAACACTCTCCCTCCCTCATTAGAGCCAACTGAGGGTGGACGACAGGACAGGCAGCCACGGGGTGTGTGTGTGTGTGTGTGTGTGTGTGTGTGTGGGGAGGGGGTTGTAATTTGCAGAGGAAATCCAGACAGAGAGGAAAAATTGGATGGAGGAGAAGTGCATGGAAAGAGTTAAAAAAAGAAACTATCAATATGAGAAATCAATGTACAGTAAAAGCATAATATGCATTTTTAGCCACGTGTCTGGTGAAACACTGCAAATAAATTTATGTATCATGTTTTTGCGTGAACAATAATGACGTGGTAACCATTGGATCCTAAAATTAAATATTTAGGAGCCAAATTTATTTTATTTGTTGTGAATATCTTTATTTCCACACATTGTCAAATTAACAACGTACATAAAAACCTAAAGAAAAGTACTTTTTACTAACTGACTGACCTGTTTATTTTTTTTGTGCAAGAAACACCAGCACACACTAACAGAATGATATGTAAGGAAACCTCATGGACAAAACACAAAGCTTTCTCGGCTAGGTTTTAAATTATTTTACAGAAACGCTACTGTATGATTTTTGTTGTATTTGCAACTATTTTAATCATGGTCTGGAGCTCTGTGTAAATAAACACTGTGGCTAGCGCATTATATGTATTGTGTTTCGTCAGTGCTTGTAAAGGTGTGTTAGGATGTGTGTAAGGCTCATCATTAGCTCAGCGGGAGTCTGATTCCTTCATAATTGGAAGCATTGGGGATTGTCAATGGAGAATTTTTATGTACTGCTGACAGGTAGAGCTGTCAGGCTGGTAGTCTGCTTGTCAACGCAAAAGACCAATAAAAACTAAGCACTTTTGATTTACTTGGTGCGTTTGTGTTAAGGCTAGCAGAGGGACTAAAACTGAGAGGGTTAGTGAACATGTGAACAATTGTAAGGGCTTGAGGCAGATATTGTTCATTTCAGCGTGGAATTTTCTTCAGAATACGTCACACGGCCACAACACACACACACACACTCACACATGTTGGCTTTTCATGTTTTATGGGGAGTTTCAATAGACATAATGATTCTTATATTGTACAGATTGTATATTTTATCCCCTAACGTTACCCCTAAACCTACCCATCACAGAAAACTTTCTGCATTTTTACAGTTTCAAAAAAACATCACATAGTATGATTTATAAGCTCTTTTCCTCATTGGGACAAAATCCCCACAATGACAAGGATTTCAGACATTACCATCCTTGTGGGGACATTTTTCCCCATAAGGTAGGGATTACCAGGACTACACACACACACACTCAAAGACAGACAGACACATACATTCAAACGGAGACATGCGCACACACAGACTCACTCACTCACGCACACACACACTCTCTCTCTCTCCTGCTTACACACGCAGTACACTGATCCTGATTTTCCCTTGAGTGCGAGTCAACTAAACCAATGAAAAAATATAACAAATAATACATATAGTTTTGAAAGGTCGCCACAAATATGACATAATTATGTATTATTTAGGAAACATTAGCTGGAGATTAAATTTTCACCTGCTGGAAACGAGGTAGTTTCCATGTGGACGGGGCCTCAGGCAAAGGCTGACTCTTGCGGAGCAGGGAGGTTCGTGTGTCCTGTATACGTCCAAGCTGAGCCTGTGAAGAAAAGGGGCAACCTCAGTAGACACTCACAGTTTAATGACTTTTCTCTGTGCAGCAAAGGTTAATATCTAATTTTGTGCGATCCTCCACAGACCTTCTTATGCTGATGGGCCTGTAGGGCTCTGTCCCTGACCTGCTGCTCTTCCAGCCATCTCTGAGCGTACTTATACTCCATGAGCTCAGAGATTGGGGTAGATGGTCTGAAATGGAACAACACAGTTTTCTCAGTTTGCCCACGTTTCAGTCTGCAGAATTCTGTGGAACTGATTTACACACATTTTGGTACTTAAAAGCATTAACGTGTATATTCAAAGATATAGCTTACCTAAAAATTACAAATTTTTAGTCATCATTTACTCACGCTCATGTTGTTCTAAATCTGTATGACTTTCTTTCTTCTGTAGAACATAAAAGAAGATGTTTTGAGAAATGTTTCCCCCCTCCTTTTTGCCAATACAGTGGAAGTAAATGGAAACCAAAACTGTTTGATTACCAATATTCTTTATTATCTTTTGTGTTCTGCAGAAAAAAGTCATACAAATTTGAGTTTTTTGAGAGGACAATCCCTTTAATATTCAGAGGCAAGGAAAAAAAGCAATGATAAAAACAAACATAACCATATTTACCCTTCAGAAACAGGACTTGCAACCATATTTGCTGTGAACCTGTCAGACTTGTAACCCGAGGGTTGCAGGTTCGATTCTCAAAACCGGCAGGAAAACAGAGTAGTAAATGAACTGCACTCTCTTCCACCCTCAATACCCATGACTGAGGTGCCCATGAGCAAGGCACCTAACTTCCAATTCTACGACCAATTCCGAGTATGGGTTACCATTGGCCTTAACGTCACATCACGTATGTAAGACTCAAAATCTACAGTAATATGTATACCATGCCGTTAGTGTTATTTCATCCTTTAAAAAGAAAGTGGATGAACATTCTCTTATGAGTTTAAATAGGCTGCTCAGAGAGCTTCCCAATCCAATCATCCTAAAACTGAGTGGAGTAACTGGCATTTGATCCTGGACTGCCAGGTGTAAAGGTGTGAAAGCAACACTCTTATTTCTGGAATAGACATCTCTAGATGTAGTAGTGTTGCTCTGGTATGTATGTGTGTGCTGTATTTCATGTGTGTGTATGGGGATGGTGACATTTTGTGCAAGGATCCAGGCATACCCTCATTAGGGCTGACCGTGGCATTGGCAAACAGCATTTGATGGATAGAGTGCAGGGCCAAACAAGTCCCTGTGGACCCCTGATCTTACCTCTCATTGCTCCAGACCTCCTTCCTCCTGACTGGCTCTTGAAACACACTCTCACCCAACACTTCTCACACTGGATGTATCAACATCAAGTGAGTGTGTGCGTGTGTGTGAGTGAAAGAGAGAAAGTCTGGACACAAAGCTGTGTTTTCAGTTAAATAATTCAGCTCCATTTCAACAGTATCAAGGCCCAAGAGGAAGAGAACAAAAAAGAAAGCAGGTGGAAGGCAGAAGGAAGGAGTGAAGGGAGCTTGTGGCGCTGTGGACCGCTGTAATAATCCTAGCTCTGCTCTCAGCAGAGTGCTCATGTCATACCTCAATGGGCACAGAGCTCAAAGATGAGAGCTCTCTTCTTTCCTTCTCCCTCTTTCTCTGTTTCTTACAGATATACACATTCCTTCCTGTACCTCTTTTACTTTCTTGCTTTCCTTTTTGCCTCATCCAGTAAAACAAGACACCCCAATCACTTTCTAAACTGATCAACACTCACTCACGCCTTATTCCCACACAAAAATTATGTAAGAGAGGGTCCTGTTCTTACACCTATTTACAGATTTGCTCCCTCAAAATATCCAGGGAAGAAAGTACGATATGAGAAATGAGGAAGACACATTATAAGCCTTATCAGACTTGCTCATGAAAATTAATTAAGAGACATAATATTCACCCAGTTGTCCTAAATGACTTGCTGAAAGGCTGGTTAGTGGGTGATGGCCATATTAGGATTGTTTTGGTTTAATAACACTGAAAATTAAAAAGGAATTATTTTGAAACAATTTTCACTCCGTAAATTTTACAAAATTACAAAGAAATGCTAAAAGTAACACTTTAAATTAAAGTCAGCATGAAACTAAAGTTGTGAAAGTCTTTTCTTCCCTATTGCGACGTATATCAGAGTGAAACAGCTTCTCAAAAAAGAAAAAAAATTTGAAGACTTGATTGTGTCTCAGGAATTGATTGGACTGTTCTGGTTTGCTATTGCTGTGATCTAATGTGAGTGACAGGGTGTCCCGCCCTCACGCCAGTAAATGTCATCAGAGAAGAGAAGATGTCACTACTAGAGTGAAGTTATTTTTATTAAATATTATGAGTGCACATTAATTAATTAATGATGTGAAAAAAAATTAACAATGTATACAAATACATTACTTATAATAAATACTGTAATATTCCATTAAAAAAAAGAATTGTCAATTTGTTTCATGTTGATATTTTGAAGCAGAAAGACTGCAATAGTATTTTCTTGTAAAACATACGCCAGTAATCTATGTTTTATTAACAACTTCATAAAACTTTTTTTTACAACCAATAGGCAGATGCTTCTTCAGAAGTTTATTTACATGACTAGGCTACAATTTGCAGCTAAGCAAAACAACATTCTTAAAATATAATGTTTATTACAACATCCTTATAATGTAATAATTGTTATAATTCCAAGTAATTTTCCAAAAATTATGATTATTATTAAATGTGTACAATATCTAATATTAATATCTAATATCTAATGGTTTATAATGCCTGCTATGCTCCTGAATGTATCCCTCTTATGTTTACGAACAATTTCTATTGAAATTTTATAGACAAGGCTTTGTGGCTGATGACAAATTCTATGTCTTTGAAGCCAAGTGTTTTTGAATGTTTTGATTCACTGCCTATATCTGATGCGACGGTGTGTGCATGTGGGTGGAAGTTGTAAACAGACAGTGGGAAAGAGACAAAGACACAAGGCAGAAGGAGGTGTCATTAAGATGCATATCAATAAAATCTGTTTATTTCTCTTCATATAAAATGATTATTGAGATTTCAAATGATGTAGTAACAGCCTAATAGGCTTATTAGTATTAGTATTTTTCCTTTAAAAATGTTAATGATTGTTTTCACTATGACTGTTCTGCTTCTTTATGATTCCTCCCAGCACAGCTTTGGTTCGAGACTCATAAGACACACTAACAATGAATGCGACTGACACCATTATGGTGAACACAACTACTCTCACCTGTTAGAAATGCCAAATGAAGCATCTGGTGGTATGCGAGGTGGGGCAGATCTGCGAAACCCCTCTCTGGTCAACGGTTGGCGCACAATGTCGTGGGTGGCACGGTATTGCTGCAGCTCTTTAGCAGTAACCAAGCCTGACTTTACCCCTTCTCGATTAAGGGCAATAAAATCTCTTTCAGCCACCCTGTTTCTGGTAGACATAGTGTGAGTGCGCCAGCTCGAGATAGCTAAAAGAGAGAGATATCACAGGAGGAAAATACTATGAAATCAAGAAAGACATCAATAATGCATACAGTTCAGCAAACAAAGTTCTTTGAGAAAGACTGCACTACAAATTTTTATAATCAGTGTTTTTGTCTTGTTTGTCCTTAATATGAAAATATCCTTAAATTTACTTGAGAAGCAAAAATGCAGAAAATACAAAGACTTGTTTTCAGAGGATATACCTTGAATATTAAGCATAAATTGAATAATATTTTGTTAGATTTATATTTAAAACAAGAAAAACAATTTGCCAACAGGGTTATCTTGTTTTAACCCTTTTTGAGCTTAGATCTGAACTGAAATGGTTGTAATTCATGAACACTTTTGAATACAGAATCTCTTATTTTTAAAATAAGACACTCGGTAGATTACTGCAGAGGTGAAAGAGCCTCACAAATGAAAGTGTAAAAAAAGTTCTAGAAGTTTAAATTTACTGTATAGCAAATGCACTGAACTAAACATTATTTTTTACAGAATATATATTTTACAAAATAATCTGAAGGCTAAAAACACTAGAAAATCAAACCCACTTGTCTATCCAAATTGTGTTCCAAATTTGAAGTTGATATCACAAAAATTGAGCCCACTAAAAGGTTTTAAAGTACCTTTTTCATACTAATTTTTAAACAGTTTTCTCAGCATGAATTTTGACTGTTCGAATGATACCTAATTTATGATGATTACTAAAATATGTGATAAGGGAAAAGGCAATAAAAATATTCTACCAACTGTCTTGCTACCAGGATACTGACAGTTAACATGCTATGAATATTTTCACATAAAAACAAGACAAAATACTAAAGGAAAAATTGCCTTTTTCTTACAGCGTGGCAGCTGGTTTAATAGGTATGAATAAGTAATATTTTAATTTTTCAAAAAGAATTCTGTACAACTTAGACCAGGGGCGTCAACCACCGTTCCTGGAGAGTTGAACTCACATTTTAATTAAACACACCTGAACTGTTTTTTGCAAGGTCTTTAGGATTACCAGAAACACTTGAATACTATATAAGTGGAGTAAAAAATGTGAAAAGTTGGATCAACTTAATTAAAATACTTCAATTTGAATTAAAAAAAAATTAATTATATATACTTTTACCTTCTTCGGCACACTCGCATATTACACAGTCATTGACGGATCAACAAGAGAAAACACAAAACTGTTCAATGGCTTTGGTGACTGGCAGCGCCTTCCTCTGCCACCAGGTAAATAACGGTAGGGCACAGGCTCCAGCGGGGCTCTGGCTGACATGTTCAAAACCAAGCAGAGATCAATTTTGGGTATTTTCTGTAATAATAGTTACATTAGGATTTGTTATGAGTAAGCTTAGATAAGCATGACAGGGTAACTGTATCATAGTTCATGGGACTGTATAAGGGCTTGACACTTGCAGTCACTGCCTGTCGTCCGTTGGAAGTGCATAATTAAAGTGTGAGGCAGGGGAGACATTGCAGAAGCCAGGCACAGTTTAGTATGCTAACAGGAGCGCACTGACAGCACAGGCTAAGCGCCTGAGGGGACACTTACTCAAGAAAACGCACTGTGACATCATCCTGTGACAAGAGTTGATGGGGAACGGGTGTGGTGTCTCATAAACAAAAGGTTTAAGTTAGTGTAGATGTAGCTTTATAATGATTGTATCGTAATGATGTTTTCAGTGTAAAGTTATCATGTGTTAAAAGTTTTAAAGGCAAATATAGAACTACTCCAGTGTCAATTTTACATAATTGTTTTGCCACTTACCCTCTGGCACTCCTCCATCCTGAACTGTGGTGGCCATCCCAAAAACAAAGTCAGGTCCTGGACAGGACAAACCTCTCGACTTGGCCTTTCCAAGAGCTGGCTATAAAGAACACACAGGACTGAGATAATTACTACTTTAATACTAAAAAACTATTTCATGAATAGTGTTCTAATGTTTTAATTACATTTTTTAATACATTTAGATAAAAATATATTAAAGGCACACGGAAAAGTTTCTTCCCCCAGGCCACCCATCTCATGAACAGTTCAAAATGCTCCCAAGTTCTCCCCACTGTGGAAAAATAATATAAAAAAAAAAAACATGCATTACTCAATTTAAACTTGTATTTATTTGACATATCCAACACACTTTCCTTATTCACATTTCCTCGCATAACAGCATCTATAGATTATTTTGTACATACATATTTTGTCTAGTTTGTATTAATCTGTCTTCTTATATATTACTTCATTTTGTTCACTGTACTGGAAGCTTCACCATGGCTAATTCCTTGTGTGTAAACATACTCAAATAAATAGTCAATGAATTCTCTGACTCTGATTCTAAATGTAATAAATTTTAAAATACATTTAACTGCATATTGTTTTCTCTCCAAAGGCCATTTTGTGTATATTTTCTGACAGAGAACAGTAACTCTCTTTTTGCGGAACTATTTTTCTGAACCTATAAACTGTCAATCAAACTGTCAATCAGCATCAATTACATCACCACAATAAAAGCGCTATTAAACTGAAGCGTTTAACGGCGCAAGACAATGCGAGCATCACAAAGTCAAAGTTTTATGGACCTCTAGAGTGGCAGCTGATTTCTTGATTGACAGGCAGCTTTTCGACCCATACCTTCAAATTCTAGCACACCAAAAGCATCTGATTGTGTCTATTAATAAAATCATAATTATGCACAAACTTATTACCATAAAACATGCCGCAAAAGAAGCCCAAATGACTGCGGTGTCTGGCAGCTCAGTAAAAACGAATTCCCATTGAACGTTGATGCGAGTGATCTTGATGGCTGAATTTCTTCAGTCAGGACTCAGTCTGATTCACTAACACAATGTAGTCCAGTCAGTTCATGTAAAGTATGATTTATGTCTCCAGAGTCATAACTGTAAGATGAGTGACAGCTAAAGAGTTGAAAAAGGCAACACTTATCTTGCCATGTGTGTTGGGGGGTTGGGCGGGGTGGATTTACCCCCCATCTTCATCTACTCAAAAAGAATCTCTCGTGGGGCAAAAGAAAAGCCCACTATTTTACTCTGAGCTCTGTTAAACACCTCAAAGCCCTGTTTTAAGAGCAGCTTAGCTTCGAAAAGGTGGAAAATTGAGAATCAAACCACGGCAAAGGTGACAACCGGATGTATCAAAAGTGATCTGTGGAATATGGTGCCTGAGCATTCCAGAAGCACATATCTTTGATCTTTGATGGAACATGAGGGAGGTGTGCTCATGTGTCAGTCACAGACTTACATTCATGTCGGCGGTTCTCCTCATGCTGCCTTATGCGATTTTTGGAAGGAGAAAAGAATTAGCGTGGTGAGTCTGTCATCATCTCTGGAGATCTCTGTGTGTTTGCTGTGTTCTAAAGACTTAATTCTTGTTTAAAAACCCTCAATCCTTCATTCTGAGCTTTGAATAGTCTACAGTGAAAGATGGATTTGAAAGATATTTGTCACTGGACCCCCACCAATCATGCTGGGCAAGTAAAGCCCTCCAAAAAGCCAATACAACTGCCAAACTCTGTTCTTTTTTTAATGGCGAATCCCTAAGTACGATATCCTAAATCTTTTTTTGGCCTTTTAACTCACAGACACCCAACTTCTAGTCGACATATCTGCTGAAACGTATCAAACGTTTCTTAAAAGCGCCAATCTTTTGAGTGAGTGCCACCAGGCTTCTCGGCCAGCCCTTTAATCCCCTTCACAATTTTAATCTGCAGATTGTTTTGAGGAGATCACTTAGAGATGCCTGAAGGAACGTGTTGACTGCTGGCGTAAAACGGCTAATCAGACCCCTCAAAACATTATTGGGCCTTTCATTCACAATAAAAGGGCTGAAAGAGAAGGGGACAACAGAAAAGGCAAGTCGGGCGAAGGATTATGTTAAGCAAAAGCTCCTTTTATATTGTCATTTACTGGTGATCTGTCTCTATATTGTGTTTTCATTAACCAGGCATGGACCTGCTGAATGAGCCAGAGGCCGGCATGAGAATAGGGCGGCTTCAGGAGAGGCTACACGAGGGTCAGCAGGAGCAGATTATTCACACAGGCTAAAAGAGACAGAGAACAGGGGGACATAATCATCTCTTACTAAGGAGACCCCTTCAGTCTATTCAGGCACCCGTGCTTTAATTTCACCGTCCTTTTGTGGCTCTCTTGCTCTTGTGTGCTTTTAGGATTTCGATTGAGCCGCTGAGATTAGCTTAGCGCTGACCCTGAGAGTCTATCACTGCACTTTTCAGTCCCGTCGCCGGTCCTGTTTGAACACTTGCACAAGTTGCTTTTTCTCAGATGTTGTCTCTCTAAGTGAATACCATGTGGTATTTGTCTTTTTTTTCTCCTAAATCTCACCCAGACATAATTTCTGACAGCCTTGCCACTAGATTTACACAAATTTCAGAGAGGAAGCTTCAGGATAAAACTGGTCTGCACCTCCTGTCCAAGACCTACTAGGTTTGCGCTGTCCCAGTGGAACCGGTTTAATCTTGTCAGGCAGCGGCATGGAGAATTGTGAGCCAGGACTGATCGTCTCATCTCATCGGCGCTGACAGACAGCTTTGCCATGAGTTCCTCTGTCAGACTTACAAATAAAAGTGCCCATGATGATGATTAGAGGATAACGGCAGTAATGCTCACCGAACTGTCTCCACTAATTATTATCCTGCTCTTCCAGCTCGGTTCAGCGCCATCTGGTGCCTGATTACAGGACAGCGGGCACATTGGCTTAAAATTAATCTCTTCATCTCTACTAAGCTAAATTGAAGGAATGAATGGCAGAGAGAAAGTGAAAGTGGGAAAGCGTTAGAAAGTATCTGTATCTTTGTCACTGTGTGATCCGATACAATTCACGGGAAGAGAATTCAAATATAGTCGCTGTTATAAAGAAGCAAAGAAGAAACCATGGTCTATAATCATAATGTAGAAGGGAATCTGGGAAATGTCAATATGTTTAAGTCAGCTAAAAAAATACATTTATTAATAAGGATTAGGTCAAAAATGCTGAGGGGTGAGGAAGTGGAATCATAACCTTAACTTTCTCATCAGATCGCAGCTTTTCTCTTCTCTGGCTAAATCCGTCAACTCTAGATTAATATCAGCCCACTTCTAAAACCCACAGAATGTCAATGTGCGCATATGTGCAACGCAAACATACACTCACATTCATCTCATCTCCTCTATGGTCTGGCTGGTTATTAAGATGCTAACTCTCTTTATGTGTGGCAAATCCTGAAGCTTTGGGTATAATTGATGAGGCATTTCCATAAAGAGGGCCAGCTAATTGGGAGCATGTGTCTGGGAAACCTTGTGTTACCCTTCCTCAATACAGATGAGTGTTATCCTACCTCTTTAGGTGTGTGTATGCTTAAGAATGTACATGTGGGTGTGTTTAATAAAAAATGGATCACAAACTGTGTTTAAACCGTGTGAATAAGCAATACAGTGATTAGACATGTCAAAGGATTCAACCTGGACTAAAACATGCTGGGTCAGTGACTTACTTTTTGGAGTCAGTAACATTCTGTTTTAAAGAAATTAATGTTCAGCACATTACAGTGTTACAAAAGATGTCTTTTTAAATAAATGCTGTTTTTTAGAACTTTTTTTATAATATTAAGCAACTGTTTTCAGTGTTGATCATAGTAAGAAATGTTTCCTGATAATTTGGATAATTAAAGGATATTTTCACACTAAAAATTGCAATAATAACTGCTGTAAATTCTGCTTTATCATCACAGGAATAATTACATTTTAAGATTGATTTACATTTTAAAACTAGGAAAAAAAGTTATTTTTAATTGTAATGATTTCAAACATTTTATATCTTTCGAATTTCATACAGTGACTTTGCATGCTATGTTCAGCATGTTTTAAATTTCTGATTTTAATAGCATAAAAGCATGAAGTAACCAATATCATGGTGGTAAATAGTCTGGATATCATAATAAAAAAGCCTAATTAAAAGAATGAAAATAGTTTGGCATAATATTTTATTATATTTGTTGTTATTATTATAAAAGTCAGTGCTAACTCAGTGCTATTCTTTATATTTCAAATGATTTTTTAGAACTAAATCTTTATCGTTTATCATTATATATATCATCCTTGGTGTGAACGGGCCTTAAGAAGTATTTTTCCTTGTTTTTTTTCCCAGCTGTAAGTAAATAGATATAGACAACAACATACATAGTTAGCTCTACAACTGAACATGGACAAGAATGATATATGCGTTTTCATTCTATTAATCCATAAATTAATGTATACGGCCCCTGTTTTGACAGGCTACAAATGCCAAAGGTCTCTTTACATATCTCATTTACATTAATCTATTATGCAAGCACTTTACAGTTATGTATTGGGTTCATGGTTATGTATCTGTCTCTCTGTGCTTGTGTCTACAGTGGTCCCAGCTGGATCCCATTAATAATAAGGGCCTATGTTGCTACAGCGACCGCGTGGAAGCTAAAGCACCTTGCAAGAGGCAGTAGTGAGGACTTATGAGGCACTGTATGCGTGGGCCTAACTGTAGATGCCTATGTACAGCTGAGGTGGGTGAAGGTCAAGGTCGGGGGCAAGATCCTTTGCAATTCAAATAAATTCCAGAGACCAATTAAAGTCAGTAGGCAACTGTATAAAATTTTTAGCTTCATTTGCCAAATCTCACACTCTGATTATGCTTTTTAAAGCACCCTGAGTCTTCAAAAGATATTTTTTAAATTTTATATTCTGAAGTTTAATTGAGGCAAAAACAGCATTAGGACAGACCACATATACATGATAAATGTGCGCTGCAGGCAAATATCAGCTACAGTATAGAATTGCTTAAGAATGAACCGCAGATTGCCGCGTGTCTATCGTTAGCAACATAGGCTGAATGAAGTGAATGGTAATGAGTGGGAAGAGGGGACTGTGAATAGGGCCCAGCCAGCCTGCTGCACAGCAGGTCTCTCTCAGACACCAGAGAACAACAAAAGCCCCAAATCTGCTCCCCTGATCTCTAATTTACTGGTCATCAGGGAATACAGGCATGAAAACAGGATTTATTGGCCATGCCTCATCAAAAAGGAATTAACAAGAGGAGAGGAGAGGCCTTTTTTGTACTTTTCTCACCATTAACTTTTTGGTCACAAATGGCTCTCTGGATGCTCAGCTCTCCACTCTTGAAAATCAAAGTTTTGCAGCGATGCCATAGAAGAATGATTTTGGGCTCCCCAAAGAACCTTTCAGGGAATAGTTCTTAAACAAACCTTTTGTGTGTGTGTGTGAAGAACATTTTAATAATCTGAAGAACCTTCAGAACTGTAAAGGAAAGGTTCTATGGATGTTAAAGCTTCATGGAGTGTAGAATGCAGACTAATTCGTTTCATTTTCATTTTCAGGCCCATTAGCACGTTACTAAGATATATGTCCCTTTTCCCCACGGGACAGGCATACATCAGCCCTGCATAAGCAGAGAAAACTCCTGCGATGATGAACTGCTGTGCCGGCCGACACGAGATGCTCTCAGCACAAGAGACTTGCTGTAGTTGGCCTATTTCTTAATGAATATGATCCTTTCATGGGTTATATAGCAAGCGAGCAAAGACAGCCACCGCTGATTCAAGGAGGATGAGGGTGAACATTCGAACCTACAGCTCTCAAAACTAGATGCACGAAAGAGAAGAAATAGAGCAACATCAGGCAACGCCACAAGAACAAAAGCTTAAATCCTCACAGATGACTCTGTCATTGTTCCAGCGCATTGCCAAAACCTGTAGCTATGACTGCTCACAATGAAAAAGAATGAGAAATCCTTGATCTCGTGGGACTATGGGAACATGCACGCAGTTCATTATCATAGTCATTTAAATACAGTAATCCTATTTTCTGCATCAGTCAAAAGGGGCATATCAAATAACCCTAGAGAACATTAGAAAGAAAGGAGGGGTGAGAGCAAGCAAAGGTCTAACAGAGGCCTCTTATCCCAGCAGGGATGGACAGGATGATTGGATGAGTCTGAAAAGGGAAAGGCCATGGGAGCGAGAGGAAAGGAGAAACATTGAGGATTGTGCAGGTTCATTTCATTCTCCCTTCTGCTCCAATGGAAGACTTGATTAAGTTGAAATGAAGCAGAATCAGATGAAAGACACGCTGGAAGTACTTAGTTAAAGATTCGAGGCTTGCGCTGGGTCTAACAAAGAAGGTTCACTTGAAGAGAAAGCAGAGAAAAACACTCTTACACATAAACACCATTCCTCAAATCTCAGTATTGGCATCTTTGGTTTTAGCAAGAACCAATTAAATGAATTCATTGAAAGTTCTTCTGTGGCATCACTGTTAAACCCAACCCTTTTTTTGGGAAACTTTATCGTTTACTCTTTAGCTTATTTAGTGCTATGTGACCTGAACGGGAAATGTGCCATCCTGCGGTGGTATTCCAGGGACAGTGCGGAGAAAAGCTGGACTAGATCACAAGTTTATCATGGTGAGATTTATTCAGAGACTATCTCTGCCATCTAGTGGTCATTTTAGTTATTGCTATGTTTATTTGTTGCGTTTCCAAACAAGAAAGTGAATGATTCCACCATTATTTTGTAAAACACATAAAGACTATTTATTTGTTTGGGAAAATATTAATTATTATTAATTATTATTATTGTAGGCCCTAAAATAATTCATATATGGTGCTATGCAGAGAAATAAGTTTAGAGAGTAAGTTCACTGTAGTCAAATCCATCAATATCAGTCCTGACCTTCATTAACAGAGGACGATGCAGCATTGACTCTCTCACCACACCAACACGAGGACTTTCCATCTCTGATTCGTTGAACCCCTGGTAAAATAGATAAATATATAGATAAATAATACAAATTAAAGATTATTAGGCCTATACTATATGATTATTTGTCAAAAATAAATAAATAACAATTACTACCGTACCTATCGATTATATTATCGAAAACAACGTCGCGGAGATAGCTATGACATGTTTTGGTACATGTTAGGGCAATTATTTGAAAGACAATATCTAACCTGTTGGGCAAGATGACACCTTGAAAGATACGATTCCCGGGAGGTTTTTGTGATAAACAAACCTTGTTGAACCGTTGTGGTAATTTCAGTTCAAAAGCACTAAAATACACCAGTGTGTTACAAACAGTTTCAGCGATTTCACAGGCCGTGAGGCAAACCTTCCTTTTGGTTGTGTTTCGTTGTCATGGAGACGGGACGCTTCTGTTCTGCAAGAACGAGAGTCATACTGTTATCATTGACGATAATTATTAATTTAAAAATATTTCTTGATTATTCGTATTTATAGTGATATATATTAACTCCATATAACCAAAATGCCAAGCTCTTTCTTTATTCGTTGTGCTGAACGGCCTTGATCGAGCCTCCACTACGATAGAGGGCAGCATGCAAAGACTGCGACCACACAACACGTGAGAAGTGAAGTGACGTATAGCCAAGTGTGGTGTGGTGTCCCATGCTCGAAATTTGTGCTCTGCCTCACCCATTCAAGTGCGCACACTCAGCAGTGACTGGCCATGTGCCAAATGGCACACTTCATAACATTTTCGGTCTTGTGGATTTACAATGGCTGTCGCGTGCGCGTGTCCGTTAAGTCCACGAGACCGTAGGGTGCCCCATTTTTAATTTTAGGTTTCAGAAGCAAGCTAGCGAGTGACCCCTTGGGGCTCTCGATGCGCACTTTTGTCCGCACTGAAGCGGGCTCCTCAGCAGACTATTATGGGATCAAATTCCCGCCATATATACTGCGGTCACGGATAAAAAAAAATCTAAGTGTGAATTCAAAATGTAAAAATATATTGCACAAAATGATTTTTTTTAATGAGAAGCATAGCAAACAAGGTGGTCACGGATTAAATTATAATAAGCGTGAATCATACCTGTCAGCACTCCCATTTTTGCCGGGAGTCTCCTGTATTTCACACCCATCTCCCGCCCATACCTCCTGTCAACGCTCCCGTTTTTGCCGGGATTCTCCCGTATTTCACACCCATCTCCCGCACCCCTCCCGTTTGCTATTTCTCCTGGGAAACACCAGTAATTTTTATGGCCCAAACCTCGTTATATGAATAATCACAAAAATATATTATTCCAAGGTTGTCCAGTTGCCAGATCTTGAAACGCATTCTACTCGCGCAATCGACACATCATACAAATTCCAATCCATTTGTGACCTCAACATGACAACCTACAACGGAAGATTTTAATTTCATATCTCGAAGTGATATTGCTACGCCTTTTGCAAAGTCTGTCGCACTGATTTTAATATCGGACACGTTTGGAAAAATTACGTTACTCAGCACTTTAATGCTGCCCTCACGTGTTATCGAAAATGTGATAATTCCCAATTCTGAAGTCGTGATTACAAACTCTTTGCATTCAAGTTTTGAAATGGGAGGGCGTCCATGTACAATTTTGTACCTAGGAAAGTTTTATTTACGATAATTCCGAGAGCATGTGAAGGCAGCACTAATCACACTAATCACAACGCCACAACCACCCAGCAGAGGCACAGAGGGGCACACAGACATTTAGACCTTCAGAGTAATAATGTACTACAATACATGTGTTTTTGTTTCATGTTCCACAGTTAACCCCCCCCCCCCCCACTCAAAAAATAAAAGAGCATTAATATATATATATATATATATATATATATATATATATATATATATATTTTAAAAAAATTACGTTTATGCTGTTTTTCTTCGCTCTTCTTTCCACATTCTGCTCTTGTTTTCCGAACTCAGTTCGAGTTTCATGTAAATTAGGGCAGGTTTGAGCCATTCTCCTCTAGCCAATCAATGGAAGAGGGGAGTTGACGTCACTCCATTGCGACTAATGATGTTTTATTAACAAAGTTCGGGAGGAACACATTCAAATGATCTAACTAATCATCTCTTCACTCCAACCAGCAGTCATTAATCAGCAATCATCATGTCTGCCCAATCAGCATGAGCGGAGACATATATATATGTAACCCAGTGTGGGGTATTATTAAGTACATTAACACCTTTTTCTAAGTCATGGGGTATTTATAAGGTTTTATGATTCAGAAAGTATCATAACAGTCTCTGTATGATTAGTTGGTGCACTGATGTACTGCCCCTTTAAGAGTTTCGGTGAACTATAAAGTTTATTTGAGATGCACTTACAAAAAACGTGTTTTCACCCAGCATGTTTGTTCCTTCTCGGGTGATTTGTTATTTTTGATTTAATCCCACCCCTGGGAATAGAGGGGAAATTCGGATTGGACAGAGAAGAGACTTGTCGATCGGAGAGGGAGAAGAAGCGGCTAGAGAATTGACGGGAGAAAAAAGTTTTTTTTCTTACCACTGAATAAGTGAGTTAACACGATATTTTAAGTTTATTAAGTGTTCGGAGTCCTATTTATTTTGTTGTGGTTTTTATATTCTGTTCAAGCGTTTATTTTCGCGATTAATTTTATTGAGACTCTACTTCTAGCGCACCATAAAGCTTGGTGAGTTATTTTGTGTAGATAAGAGCGAGAACCCAGACGCCTGACTGGTGGTTGATTTCAACGAATCTCTTGAGTTAGTTATTAAGGGTATGAGACTTATTTCCGAGAGCTGGGAGGCTCTGGGACAGTCCGCGCACAGGATCCTCGTTGTCATCGCGTGGGAGCTGTCGTCTGGGGAGAGGCTGCGACTTCCGGTCTTAATTGGCATGTGCCAGTAAAACTTGTGGTATGTGCCAGTCGATAGTGACATGTGCCAGTGACAATGTCGCGAAACACTGACACTGTGTTGCGGACCATGTCGCCTGCAGGAGTGACTGACAGATTAGATGAGCAGTTATACTAACGTAATTGCGCAAAATCCTAAATAAATTGTCCAACTTAGAGTCATATGGTTTTAAAAAATAAATAAATCCAATTAAACGCATTAAAGTCGATCATATTTTTGGACCTGCACAGCAAGACGTAGCTTGTATGCACTTCACTTCACTCTTCAGCGCCTGGCTGTCTTTTACTGTTATGGGTATTACTGTTTTTGTTTTTTTTTTTTTTAGTGTTCATACTATAATAATAAAATATTGCTTGTTGCCTCTTCGATTCCTGTCGTTTGTACAAGAGAAGATAACAAATGAAGCCTACCTCACTAATACAGTAATGGCTGGTGAAGAACTGTTAAAGATATGCCATCGCAGTTGTTTAGGTAATTGTAAACTGCATATTTTGTCATGTATTGTTTTCCTGTAAACATATTTGTAGCTTTTGTCTTCCATGTACAGTATATCATTGACAAGGTTGTTGGTTGTATAAATGATCACATTTTGTAGAAACACCCTGCAGCTTTGACACGTTACATTTCTTTAAAAAATGTAAGTTAAAATCTGCCAATGTACCCGTCTGAAGACTTCAGGACTGTCACTGTCACTGCCACGTCTACCTGGATCAGTAAATGCGCAATCCTCAAATGTTTGCGCTTTCTTTGCTTTTTCTAAAGACGTAGGCACTGGAATATTTGAGGGTGTGACTAAAAACTGTCTTAAACGGTTCCATTTTGCGTGAAGATCAGCGGCAGCTCTTAGTTTCTTGCTTACAGCGACATCTCCTGGTGGACATTTTAACTTTGGCAAGGACAATTTCTCAAATCTGCTGCGTCATGATTTGGGCTATCTCATCTACGACTGATTAAATTTCTACGGATGACTACATATAGCCCACGAGTTTTATAGGGTTCTTTTAGGAGTCCCTACATCCCTAATACTGTGTCTAAAAATGTGTTTACAATTATAGCCCAGCCACTGCCTGCATGTCAGTTTAAAGGGATGCAAGGATTGCCCAGTTATTTTAACAAAGAGGGGAATATACAATAAGACAATCAGCAACAGTCAGAAGTAAGGTTAATAGACCTAAGGAGAGTTTTCAGTTGACACTCGTGCACGCAGGAGCCGCGGTGACTGCGGCCATCATTCGACTGCGGCGGAGCTGCGGCTCTCTCAGCAGCATCAGCATCTCCATCGACTCTCATCTTTAAGGAGACTAGAGTGCCTTGACTTGCTAGACGAGGAAACAGCCCGAATATATCGGCTTGGAGGTAACATTGTTCTTTAGCTATATGACAGACTGCATGTCTTTTCAGATGCCCAATCGATTATGCTATTTCAGTAAGAAAAAAATCCCAGTTGAATGACCTGAACTATCCTTGAACAGATGTGGGATGGGTCGGTTTGCGGTATACGGTAATTTAGCACCTGCGATTTAACCCGACCTAATTTGTTGCTTGTGCAGTCCTTCCCATATTTTGATTTGTTTAAATCTTTTTGAACGGTGTATGGGTGAGATGTGTAGCCTAAAATTGAATTATCAGGCTGTCGCCTAAAACTGGGCCACATAATGACCTTTAAATCTCTTTCGGGTTTTTAAAAAATTGTCTCTTAAGTAACATATATGTCCAACATGTTTACCTTTTTTTTTTTTTTAAACAGTTGTTTAGAGACGAAAATCGAAGAGGCAATGAAGACTTATCCATCCCTAGCAGCTTGTTTTGTGTTATGTAAGTAAGTTTTAATTTTATCGAGATAATTCAGTTTATAAAAATAGGTGGAAGGATATTTATTCTTCATAAGACTTCACAAGTCCTCTTAAAATAACAGAAAGTTTATTTAGTTTTATGTTGTGAGATGGTTTGAGGCTATTCCTATATGTATTTGGGTGGCTAAAATTTCAAACAGTGACATCTGTGTCATCTAAACGTGTTTTTAAACAATTATCTTCAGATGTTTGTAAAATATTTATATATGAAGTTATCATGACCTCATTTAAATTGAACTATATAGAATATTACAGCTTGCCAAAAATAATTAAATTTACATAGATGGTTACTTGTGATGTTAATCCTTTAAAGTCGGCATGAAATGAAAATTCACCCAATATATTTTCTAAATGCATGTTATTGATCTCATTATGAGTGATTCAGCCATTCATTTGATCTCATAATTTTAATTTCTATTAACATCTCGGTGACATATTCTGGACTTCTCCAATCATTTAGTCTGGTTAAACTCTTTCTTACAGATCCCTGTAAGCTCATATTCAGATCCATTTTCTAAAATTCTAAAAGATCTGTTGCTACTTCCGTTTCATTGTGACTAACAATATTTATTCACACTCAATATTGGCATCATAATTTTATTTTCCCATGCATGGACACAAATAACTCACCCATTTTTATCAGAAGAACAATTAAAGGCACAATATGTAAATTTCGCCACTAGAGGTCACTTATTCAAAACAAAGGCGTCACTTGATGATGCCTTGTTTTTGCGGAATCATGGGTTGTCTTCACCTCTACAGCTGGTGGACAAGAATCGGGGCGGGACTAGGGCAGAAATCATGTTCACGGATGAGATTATTAATAACATTACTGTAGTATGAAGCAGAGCAGGGCCGTGTGCTGTGCGAACAGAAACAAGGGCGAGTGAAGCGATTGTTAAGGAGAGACGAGCGCGACACACGTCTCGAGAGCAGTGGAGCTTTTATTATGCTGCAGACGCCGCTTCCACTTCTTCCGGTCAAGCGTATGTGGGGTAAAGCAGCGCTGTTTTATCAAATTTTGTTGAAAGTTGTTATCCATGTTAAAAGTTGTTGCTACTCTGCACTCGCTCTGCGGCTGTTATGAGACACTTGTGGCACAGTGCAGTGAGCTACACCGATGTTAGGCATGGTAAAACATGGTACTCGCTGTAAATCAAGTAAACGAGATTTAAACAATAAGACTTACTGTATTGAGCTATAAAACATGATTAGTTTTCTGTTGATGAATGTATCCATCCATACAGTTGTTCAGCTGTCTAATAAATCATAATATATTAAAGAGTCTTTGATGTTTAGATGGTTTCTAAAACCGTAAACTGAGGGTAACGCGGGTATGATGTCATTGATGGGTGTCACGGACACAGTCTGTGTCATGGTTAAAATTACTTATTTCTCTAGATTTAAACATTCTTGGAAACATTTGGGATAATGCAAGTACACAAGTCAACTAATTTATAACATTGTTCTAGAGTTTTTTGGATATTTTAATCTAAAAATCTTACATATTGTGCCTTTAACATGCAGTAGGAAACAGATACCTGAGCCAAACATCCCAATGTCAGAGAATGCAGTACAACAACACTGGGCAAAAGAATCTCTTCCTGGCATCTCTCTCTCTTTCCTTTACGTTATTCCCGCTCATTTTCAAGGTCCGCTTCACACACACACACACACTTGATTTGTTACAGTTTTTATGCCGGATGCCCTTCCTGACACAACCGAGAATGCTGGGACACCTCTTCCTGACATCTGCTTCTCCAAAAATAGTTTCTATTTAATAGTGTTTTTAAAGCATGACTGAGTTTGTAGTCTGTGGTTCTGGATTGTGCTCATAACACTTTTTTATGTCTGTGTATAGATATATTTGAAATATATGTCTATAGATACAAGAACAAAATCTTATTTTTGAAAATGTCAACTGCTCCATAAGCATTAGCAAAAGCCTAAATCACATTTCCTATTTTAAAGTGGATGTGCTTTTCTCCCAGTAGCATGTCTGTCATGTATGATGGGTGTGGTCACTGCAACAAACCCATATCAGAGGCCCGGATTCTTGGATTTTGACTCCTGGTTTTGGAACACCCCTCGAGGGCCACAGATGTACTCCTGCATTACCTACATTGAAAAGAACCTCCGGGTTGACTGTGAATTCCCAGAGACCCACAAGATTCCAGGGCCATTCTGTGAATTCAAGCAGGATGGGCGACTCATGGGATCCACCTACCCAAACACCCCAGTCCACATGGTCCCACCTATTGAGACCCGACGCCGAGCCAATGTCTCCCTGGTGTCATCTAACATTTGTCGCCTCACCTGGATGCCTATGTCTGATGACCGTGCGTACACTTACACCTGTAGGGTTTATCAGGGCAACACCTGGAAGGAGAACAGCATGGCATTCCACCAAAGTGAGTTTAAACATGTCTCAACAAAACTCCCTTAACATATGCTGAAAGCAATATTACCTGGGAATTATGCAAAGCTTGCTCAAGTTTAAATTAAAGGTGTTGTCATTGTTTGTGAGATTCTCTTCTTTCAAAATCTGTAGCTTTTCACAATCTACATGCTTTTCTAATCTGCGTTCTTAAATCATTGTTCTGTTGCTTAATTATCTGTCTCTCTTTTTCCAACAGGAAATCTTCTGGTGTGCTCTGCAATAAGCATATTTTTCCACACTGGAGCATGGATTCTTGCAGTTGTGATATCACTTCCTGTTTCTCTTGGGTTTCTGTTAGAATGACCAGCCCTACATCGAGCGACCTAAAACTCAAAGCCATTCTCACGTTTAACTGCCTTTCACATTTTAAGTTAAATTTATATTTTCTTATTTTTTTAATCTTACATGGTTATGTTTATTTTTTATTTTGCTTTACAGACCCATTTAAGTTTCTGTGCACATCACTGTCATTACAACTGCAGGATTCCCTGAGAAAAGCAAACAGATAAAATGCATGTGACCCACTCAAGTATGGCCAAAATGTAGTTCAAAATTAAGATATAATGTATATGTTTAATTACACTAATAATGTATGCTAATCAATAATTACACAACTGTTCAAAAGTTTAGGGTCAGTTAGACTATTTGGTTACGCTTTATTTTACAGTGTAATTATACATTTATGTTACTGAGTAATATTAAATAACTACATGTACTTACTATAGGGTTAGCATGAGGGTTTGGATTAGGGTTAATAGCATGTAATTATGTGTAGTTTATAGTTATTACTACAGTAACTATATGTAATGTGTAACAATGACACTGTAAAATAAAGTGTTACTGACTATTTTTAAAAAAGAAATTAATATTTTTATTCAGCAAGGATGCATTAAACGAATCAAAAGTGACAGTAAATACATTTATAATGTTATAATGTAAAAAGACTTTATTTTAAATAAATTCTGTTCTTTTGAACTTTCTATGAATCAAAGAATCATGAAAAATATGTATTATGTTTTCAACATTAATAATATCAAAGATGTTTCCGCATATTAAAATGATTTCGAACGACTGGAGTAATGGCTGTTGGAAATTCAGCTTTGCCATCACAGGAATAAATTACATTATAATACATATTAACAGAAAAACGTTATTTTAAATTAAAATAATATTTTACAATAGTATTGTTTTTACTGTATTTTTAATCAAGTAAATGCAGCCTTACAAGAGACTTATGCATAAAACATCTTAGTGACCCCAAATTTTTGAATGGTAGTGTACACTGATTTTAAAATATTTCAGTCTGAACATTTACAAACAAGACGTTTGTAACAGCAATTATTGCAAATGTTTAATGTAATGATCATTTACACAAAGAATAGTATTATTGATTGTGGCATGTTTGTCAGTTGCATTGAATCCAGATGAAGGATTGCGCCAAAAAGTATATGCTGAAGCTGGAGTTGATCAGGCATCCAAAATATTTATCAACAAAAGGATTCTCTGTTATGAGAAATATATATTATTGTTTTGATATATGGCTTAGAACCTTTATACGGTCAAGTTTTTTCTTTGTGTTAGTTTAATTTTCATGGCCATTTAGTTTGTATTCATCAGTTACCTGTGTCCTTTGTTCATATGTTCACCCTTGAGCTCATTATCTTTGTATATTTAGTTCTTCTTTGTTTTCATTTCATGGTTTGGTATTGTTGTTTGTTACACCATGTCGCGTTACCAGTTCATCATCTCCGTACTTGAGATTGATTTATATAATATATACCTTTTTTTGGAACCTTTTGAATTTGTATCATCATCATCATCTGGACTAAAAGCATTACATATACTGTATCCAATTATGCGCTTCCTTCAAATCATATAGTAGTCATATAGTAGCTCAAAAAGATATACTTTTTATCGCTGAGATTTTTGTAATATTTATAGAAATAACTGAGTGAAATCATTGTAAGAGTAATCTAAAATCTCATTGATTGATTGGCTGGTTTATTGATCCTTGCCATTTGTCCAGTGCAAACTTTACTATACTAATTTTTCACTGTCTTAGCGCCTCTGTTTATCATCTGTATAAGGTCGGCTCTGTCTGAAGGACATCACCTCTGTTAACATATTATATTGCAGTACTTGCACATGATGCAACTAAATATCCTGTATAACAACTCAAGGACTTTTTTCGGTTGCACTTTATTTTACAGTCTTGTTCCTCATGTACATGCTATGTACTTCAATAACTGGGTAATAACTAGGTAATAACTAGGTACTAATGCTTAACCTACCCCTACACCTAACCTTAACCCACGTAGCTACCTTATGTTATCCAGTACTTTCTTAGGTAAGTACACTGTAAGTAAGTGTAAGTGCACATAGTGTAAAATAAAGTGCAACCCTTTATTAAGTATTCTTTCAAGGTGAATGATACAGACCTGGAACAGAACACAATTGCATAAGAATGAGATTATCATGGTTAAATTCTGATGTACTCTTACATGTATTTATGTGTCTTCCATTGCGCTCACATGCACACTCCAGCTGTAGTATGTACACGCCTAATTGCACTGTTTGCTTTCCCATGTTTAGCTGCTTCTTGCACATGCTTCGTTGCACTAACCTTAAGTGCCTTAGGTTGGCTTAAGGTATAATCTGAGCTTTTGCAATGTAGTGCTTTTCTTTCATTTTGACCATGACTCACAAAGGCTACATAGCAGTATGATCAAGACATGCACATTTCATGCACTTATATTTGTGAGGAAAACCTTTGTCTTATCTTCTTTCTGAATGTATCTCCTTCCAATGCTTTGTCATATTTTTTGAAGGATCTGTATGGAGAAATGTCACAGAAAAAAATAAAGGAATGTAGAGTGTAACCTGTGAATGATGAATGATCTCAATTATTGTTATAGCTTTATCAGAGATTTAACAATATTTTGGAAGAAACAGAGATGCTGTATATCAGAAACCCATTTTAGACTAGATTTCTACAGTGGCCCAGTAGTGCACAACAAAATGAAACTAAAAAACATAAGTTCACAACACAACGAAATAAAGCGAAAATACAACGTACACAACGAAATAAAGCCACAACACAACGGAAATGCTCCCGAGCACTAGGGGGCTTTCTGAGCCCAGTAAAATTAGATTCCCTTGCCACTGTTCAAGAGAGTCAATAGTCTTACATATCAATACCATGATTAGTTTTAAGTATGTAAACATTGTATAGCGACATGAAATTGTAATGTCAAGTTTTGATTTTGTGTTCATGTTTCATGTCTTTTATTTTGTTGTAATTGTCATGTTTCATGTTTGTTTTGCCATGTGCTCCCTTCTGTCATGTCATGTGATTCCCCTGTATGTCATGTGATCCTGCCATGTGATCCTATGTCATGTGACTCCCCTGTTTCATGTCTTGTTTTGATTGGTTCACTGGGTTAATCATTGTTCACAGGTGTTCATTGTTTGTAATTAGTCAGTGTATTTAAACCCTCATGTTTTCCATGTTTCTTGTCGATGGTTGTGGAATGATCCCTGTAACATTGTTGGTGAGTTCATGTTGTTCCCGTTTGTGCCATGCCATGCCATGCCATGCCATGCCATGCCATGCCATGCCATGCCATGCCATGCCATGCCATGCCTTGCCTTGCCTTGCCTTGCCATGCCTTCTATGTCAGCTATATGTTTGATGGACTATAAATAAACTGCACATGGCTTCTTTCAACAACTTGCCAGTGGATTGCTTGCAGAAATATTAATTCAGAATCACATGCGTTCATGATAGCTTTCTTTATACCGGTGAATGATTTTACTCGCTACCTTGGCACATGATGAAGGGAACGTCTGCCAAGTTCGTTGAATTATACGTTTTAACCACTTGGTGGAATTGACAGACGTTCCCTCCATGTACCTTGGTGGCGTGTCAAATCCTTTACAGGTATAAATATGAAGGTATTGTGCACGTAGATGATTTTGAATTAATAATGCATGTTGATACAGTGGTTACATACTATTAAAGCTAGCTGTGGTATTGATATCATAGACAAGTATTTAACATTATCAAGTAAAACTAACTTTACCGAGCTCTAAGCGCCCCCTAGTGGTTGGGAGCATTTCCATTGTGTTGTGGCTCAATATTGTTGTGTTGTGAACTTGTGTTTGCTTTTTAAATTGTGTTGTGCACTACTGGACCACTGTAGATTTTAAACTTTTTTTTTATAGTAAGGAAAGTCTTTTTTATTTATATATATATATATATATATATATAATTTTTTTTTTTCAAATCAGCTTTGCAGAAAATGGTGCAAGGCCATAACCACCAGTGACACTAAGAGGGACACATCACCCCTAATTTCCTGAATAGTGGTTGATCAATTAAAAAATAAAAAAAACTTTCTATAATTTCTTAATTTTAAAATGCATTGTGTGAGAATGAGAAGTGAGGTGATTTAAATATAATGTCTGCGGTTCATTGGCAAAATAATCTTTAGCAATGGGACACATATGATCCACCAATAAATAACTGTAATCCGTGCATGATGATTTTCAGTAAATCATATTTAATCTTACATGAGTCAAATCATTTAATCTTAAAATAAGTAATTTAAATCAGTTCCAGACATGCACAAAAATGTTACGCTATTACATTTAGGGCTATTGATTATATTTTAATGTTTTAAATTCGACTGTAACAACACTATTTTAACAATGTATGTTCACATCACAATGACGTTTTGTCTGTAACTGGCGCGCAAAGAAACAATGTTTCTACTTTTTGGACTTTAATACGGTGGAATTTTTACTGTAAACATGAACAGATAGGTGAGGCAGCCACACTGGCAGAACCCTCTGGAAACTAGGCACCTTTTCAAAGGACAGTTCTCGGAACTTACAAAATGTAGTTCTTTTTCCACAGTAACACGAACTCAAGAGAAAAGCTTGTGTGCATTTTTGAATTTGAGTGCACAATAAAATATCCGAGGCACCTTTAAAGGGTGTGGCAACCTCAAATGGTGGCGCAAGTATCTTTTCAGTTTTCACAACGCTGCCAACTTTAGTTTCAAGACTTTGTCCAGGTTATTTACACGAACGCTATCTTGTCGACTTCTTAAACAACAACTAATACACACAAGTTTCAGCTGGTCATAATGGGAGGTCTTGTTTTATTATAATGACACAACGTGATGTATATGGGCGTGCATCTGCCCTAATCTTACCATCTCACTCTGTCTTCATCAAGTGATCACTCACTGAGGGAGTTGCCTTCAGTAACGGTCCAACAGCTCCAGCATCCGAAAGCGGAAGAGATAAGGTAAGAACAAATTCCTTTGCATCTCGCCAATATAAAATTTGATAAAGATGTATATCAAAATGAATACCAAAGACGCCACTAGAAACGTGGCGCTCTGGTCCTTATTACTCCCCAACGCCACCCAGGAAAAAAAATGGGACTGGCTACCTTGACTTCTGTGTATGACGCGTTAAAGTGCATTTAAGTGGAAATAAAACTCGTAATGGCAATAAACGGCGGCGAAAAGCCATGTTAAAATCAGTTTTGAGTATTAAAACTCCTTCCAGTGCAGAAGCACGAGCTGAATTCTGGCTAAAGAATGTCTCTTGCGACATGTCATTTCAAAAGAATCCCCTCAAGTTCAGTCATGCCTGAGATAAGAGTCTTGAAGGGAGTTCTTCACATATCAATCTAGTCATTATAGTGTCCTGAGGGGTTTCTGACCGAGCTCTGTGTGGTTAAGTTTGGCTCATGAATATGTGAGCTTTTGTTTCAGTATTTTTGTTTGTTTGTTTGTTTGCTTTGATATGACCCCACCCATATTGAGAGTGTGAGATATGTGCTGCAGTGTCAGTGAGCTTGTTTGTCTGAACAAATTGTCTAGAATATATAATTACCTTTATTAGCATGATTCGCAAACATCATGCATATAAAAAATTCATAGTATAGTTGAACACTTGAAGTCCTGAAAAGTAATTAATGCTCATGTTTTCAGTATTACTTTTATTGTGTTGTAATTGACCCGTCTTGTTTTTGTTCTGCAGGTTCTGTTGTGTGTGCGTAATATGCAGATGTGTATTGTGGGCAGGATGATGTGCTATACTGCATTTGCCACATTTCTCCTATTGGGTAAATTAATCTCTTCTTTTCACTTTTTCATCTCCTGCTCATAGAAAAGAGAAGAAGATTATGTATTGTTCCCCTTCTCTTTTTCTGTTTCATTTAATATTCCCAAAAATGTCACCAAAGCCATATGTGTATTAAGTGATGTTATCTAACTAGATGCATGATCCTATGAAAATGCACAGGGCGGTCTTCTAACAGTTTGTCTAAGTTGGTGTTATAATTTTCTAGGTGTTGCTACTGCCCAGACTTCCCTTCAGATTTCATCCTGCTTGACTAAGGATCAAAACCTGCAGATGTACTGCACGTTCATTCCAGCTGCAGACCCCAAGTTGCAGAAGTTTTGCGACTACATGACGGAGAATAAGTTGATTGGCAGTACCAACAGCAGCAAAACCCCAGACGCCACCTTCAAGAACCGAGCCGAGGTCTCCATTGTCAATAACACGTGTGGACTGTTATTGAAAGGTTTCTCAGATGACAAACCGAAAAACTACTCTTGTTCCATCAAACAGACTGCCCTACAGTCGATCACTGCAACTGTGGACAAGAGTGAGACAAATCTAATATTCATTGCATCTTGCTTTCCATAAAAAAGGAGCATTTGAATTTTAATTAAGCTTATTTTTCATCTGCATTAGTAAATTAACTCAATTGCTTGGAATTGAAAAAGCATTCTTTATCTAGTCTTTCGGTGCACTTTTATTTCTATGGAAATATACCACTGAATCATTGACTGTTGATAACGCCTTTTTTTTTTTTTCCTTCCAGGTAAGCTTCAGACCTGTTCTGCCTGGTGTGTTGTGCAGCACAGTGGAGCAGCACTCCTGCTAGCCTTCCTTACTTTCCCACTCTTGTCAGAGCTTCTTTGAGTGTAGAATGGATCTGTGTACAACTCCACTTCCCCCCAAAACCAAATTATAAATCCTCTAGCTTGTACAACATCAAATAACAAAAATATCATGATGATGTAATCCGTTTCTTCAAGAATCAGGTTGTTCAGATTGACGGCACTCAATCACAGCGTCTATATTAATTGGTTTGGGTGATTTCTGATGTCAAAAACACTGTAGTTATGCATGTACGTTAAATACCATGTAAAGTCATGTACTTTGGATGCTGATGTATGAAATATGCTTTACAAAGCTGTCAAATGAAACCACTGTTTGGTCTATGTATAATGAATGCTAAAATAAAATTGAAGTTGTTGTACTCTTATATGTTGGTGTTGAAAGATGTTTTTGTGACTAGGGTTACAAACATGCCCTTATATAGGTCTTTCAGTACGCAAGTAAAATGATGATGCTGTTGTGCATGACGCCCTCTAGTGACTGACAGTTTAAAAACACTGCTGCACATGCGCAGAGAGGATATGGTTCTTGAACCTTTGCATCTAAAGATAAGCGGGTAACTATTAAATGTTACTAGTATTTTTGTGTGTATGTGTGTGAAACGATGATATGGATTATTATTAGCCATACATTCTAACGTAAAATCATTCATTAACTTTTTTTACGGGATGTTTTCACCCTTCTTTGTTTGCTTAGCTCAAATGCTAAATGCTGTTTTTTTTTGGTCAGTTTTTGCTTTGTTTGCCAAGTTAGTCGTAGTCACTTTAGTGGTGTTGATGTAAATAAAATATTCACCAGTTTAAAAAAAGCTGATGAACAGCACATCGGTTACTGGTTAGCAAAGTGAGCTTTTTATAGCTTTCCGGGCGTTTTTTCAACAGATTGGTATGGTGGTGGGACTTTTAACGCAGCGGCGTAAACATTCATAACACCCCGACGCCACACCTGCTTTTTGCAATATTTCAAGAGCAGGATCTACTCACGAATTGCAGTAGTCCAACATCTGTGTGTCAAATGTGCGCTGTTTTTGCAGTGGATGTTTACGTTTGAGGACCACAAAGCTGAAGCCCAAATCACGATTCACACACAAATATGAGGTGAGTTTCGTCTTCAGTGTCATTGAGTCACACTTTATGGTCATAACATTTCTGAAATCCTCACTCCTGTGAAGCACTGTACACTGTTTTCGACACTGACATTACATGGCTTGAAAATCCAGGACAGACCATTAGCGTAATTATTATGATTATTGTATTTGTTTTAACGCACTTTTTTTCTACATTGTAACATAAACATTTCTTAATAATTATATATAAAATATATATTTTACATTCTACATTTTTGTTTCTTTTTTAGAGAACAGAAAAGTCATGATCCAGAAGATTCTCCTATACTGCAGGATGGTGAGATGTTTGAGTTGAACCATCACAAAAGCTCCTTTGTCATTTTGGGTCATAATGGGTGTAGTGAAATTAACAGCATAAAAAAATTGCTTGGTAACAGCAAGTCTTAGGTTTCGGTTTAGTTGTGACAGCTTACAGCCTGTATAGCACCAAATAAGCAGAACATGTACCTGGAAGTCGAGAAACAAACTTCACATTTTCTCCAGCGAGACTGAAAAACAGCACGAGTTAAATTCAGCATCAGTGAGATCGCCAGTAAAAAAAATTCTGACCTCTCAACTGCAAAAACAACAACAAAACAGACAACTTAATGTTGAAATTAACTCTAAATTTATTTCTAGTTGTTTTAGTTGTACCAAACAGAGAGAGTCACTAAACAATAACCTCTATATGTTGCTTGACTAGGTGTTGATGAAACGGCAGATGATCCACTGACTATCACAACCATCCAGCCAGCTGCTGCATTTTCCACAGATCAACAAATTAAGTATCATCTTTTCAAAACGGAGGGAACAGGGGGGCAGGTAAGTGGCATAATTATGTATGCATAGTAAATATAGAAAATGAGATCTGATGATTAACCCCTTGAGCTCTCTGCTTCAGGTTACCTACCGGGTAATCCACTTGGCTGATGGGCAGGTAGAAGGACAGGCGGATGGGGCTGCAGCTGTCAGTGTGGTGACTGGCTTTCCAACAGCATCGCAGGCAGCAACACCACCTGTAAACCAGGTATCACTATTAAATATATATATTAGGGCTGCACAATTTATCACACGCGATTTGGCAAAACCTGCGATTATTGAATACGCAGCTTGTCAGAGCTCTGTGATCAGTAGTAGATGCTTCTCCATCTGAAAGCCAGAGGGCGCTGTTGTGCAGAAACTCTAAACATGCTCTGCCGCAGAAGAAGATAACAGGGGTCATATCACTGTAGCTGAATAAACAGAAGATTGAACTGCTTTGGTTGACTAATAAACACACGAAGCCACATCATTTCACAGAAGGATGCTCAACTGTAGTTTTAAAGTGAGTTTGTTGTAAAAACATGTTAAATGTTGCCTTTTGTTGTACAAGATGTTAACAAATGCTTCTCGTGTCTGAAAAGATGTTTGACGCGTGTTGCTTTTTCAAATGTACATTATAAGCGACTCAAAATGGCAGTGCGTTCAGATGGATTAGCATTTGGAGCCATGCTTCATTGACATGCTGTGCATAAAAATAATCGCAGAAGAATCGTGTTTAAGTGATAATCACATTTGAGCCCAATGTTATTTTTTGTATCGTGCAACCCTATTATATATATATATATATATATAAAAGAGGTAGTTGTAGGTGCTTGTGTGCATGTGGTTAAAGGCTGTAATCTCTCAGTCTGACAGTCTAGAAGGAGAGACGTCTGAAACTCAATACTACTATCCTGCCACCATCTCTGACACAACCGCTGGTACCATGGTAACCAATCTCCACACAGCTGATTCTGTACTATCTCAGCCCACCCCTACAGGTAATGCTAAACTCAATATACAGTCGGTTTAAATCTTCTCTCTTTTTTTGAAAGAAATGCATGCTTTTATTTAACAAGGATGCATTAAATTAATCAGTGACAGTGAAGACATTTATAATGTTACAACATATTTATTTCAAATATATGCTGTTCTTTTGAACTTTCTATTCATCAAAGAATCCTGAAAAATATCAGCAGCATAATGCAAAAGTATTAAAGGTGCAGTGTGTACTATTGACAGCTAGCGGTTGAAATGGGTACAGTAGTCTAAATTCAAAATATTGGAGAGATTCAACACGCGAATTTCCAGATTGAGGACACGCAACAGGAGAGAGTGTAACAAGCCTTAAGTTAATCAGTTGAATTCAATGGCTGCAATAGGCAAATAACCAAAACAAAAACAGACAATCTGAATGAGCGAAAAGGAACAACAAAAATGAACATACAATTAGGGCTGTGCCATATCATACCATCCACAATAATACCGGTATAATTTTTTGCACGATAAAAAAGTGTCACATCGCGATATTAATGATACAGCAACGCGATGTCGTATGGCGCATTCACGTTCCCTGGAGCGCACAAGAACAACACCTGTCTGAGAGTAAGAGCAGCATGTCAGCCTCCGATGAGGATTTAGTACCTAAACAGGGAGCTACTTCAACAGTATGGAAGTGGTTTGGTTACAAGAGGTCAGACCTCCAACAATTAAGCACAATATTTTGCAAAATTTGCAAGAAACTGTTACTGTTAAAGGTGGAAACACAACAAACTTGTTTCAACCCCTCGGCCGATTTTCCTCATGATCATCCCGGATAGGAGACCGACCGGTCAGTGTCACAGGCAATAACGTCAGCCGCACGTTCTCGCTCTCTTCTCGTCGATGGAGAAGTGACACACAGCCACTTCCTCTCTCTCACTCGTCTCATTCGCTCCGGTTTAATAGTAAAGGTTTCTCCCTCAGACCAAAAGCGCGTCCTCGACCACTGATCTATATTAGTGGAGCACACAAGCCGCTTCTCAGTCTCAAACAACTTCTGAGTCTCTAAAATGAGTGGCTTACTGCGCTAAAACGTTCAAATGCACACAAAATTGTGTCAAAATGTCTTGGCGAATATCCAGTTAAACACAGTCAGTTTTGTAGCATTATATTGGGTCCATACATAAACTCTGCAAGCAATCCAATATTCCTGCTGCTGAAAATCACTTTCTGCTCTTGACTGAATACGTTTAAACTTTAATGGTAAGCATTAATCTGTATTTAATTTTTACAATGAAGACTACAGAAATTAAAGTGTTTTTTACATTTGATTACTTTCATTTCTGTAGTATTTCTTACCTAATTAATTATGTATTTAATTAGGTATTTTGTCATCAACGACAGTAGCTCATTGGAAAAGGATGGAAAACAGCCTTCATAGTGTTTGCACTAATAAATGCTGCTGCCTGCCAGCTGCAATCACCAATAAAACGTTTTTCCATATATTTTTAATCATCATAAATATCTTGAAATATCGTGATATAATTTTGAGGCTATATCGCCCATCCCTACATACAATACATTGCATGAGTATATACAAGCAAGAGTTCGTTGTTAGTCGCCACACTCTAAACCAATATTGCTCACTTATGGAGCAGAAACAACGCAACCGTAGCACCCTTTTTTAGGCCTTCTCGCTCTCTAATGTCAGTCCAGCTCTGGAAAACTTTTCTAAAATGAATGCGGTTCCTAAAGCTCTTGTCTGATCATAACAATTCTTTTTCCTATTTCATTCCTAATGGCTGCTTAAAATTCAGCTTTGCCATATCAGAATTAAATTATACTTTAAAATATTTTTAAATTGTCATAATATAAAAGCTATTTTTGATAAAGTAAATGCAGCTTTTGTGATCATTAGAGACTTCTTTTAAAACTTCAAAAATATCTTGCCAACCCAAAACTTTTGAACGGTTGTGTATATAATGTTATCCTGGTTATCTTGTTATTTTGTTGCAGAAAAGTATATGGATTTTCTTTATGAAAGTAGCTAACTTTACAAAATGTATTTTCTATACAGCTAGTACTTGAAAGTTACCCATTTTTAAATATATTGTATGTCTAATGATGCAGTCAAATCAACTATCTATCTATCTATATCATATATATATATTTATAATTGCCTTCCTTTGTTTTCTTGCAGGTCAACTCTATGTAATGATGTCACCTCAGGATGTTCTAGCTACAACACAGCAGAGGTTGTCATCTCATTTCACATAGCCTACATAAAACCACATGTCCAATCACTGTATTCTTTTTCATTTCAACTTCTTCAATCAGTGCTATATCCTCCTTTACAGTAAGTCAGGAACACAGCGCGTTTCCAGGGATGACAAACGGAGGGCTCAACACAATGAAGGTTATTCTGTTTCATTTGAATTCATCAGCTCTACCTCATTATCCATTCCCTGCTGCTTTATTTGATATTAGAATGAAAAAGATTTACCTTGAAACATGCCATGGAGATCCATCTTAAAGTAAGCTTTCATTTTCTACCCTCAGTGGAACGCAGACGGAGGGACAAGATCAACAATTGGATTGTCCAGCTTTCCAAAACCATCCCAGACTGCAATATTGATGCAACCAAGAATGGTCAAGTAAGCTTAATTAGCACAAGCACCAGCAGTAGCCAGTTTGAATGTTTTATTCAAAAGTGAATTTTTTTCTATGGTCTGTCGGAATACTCCATTCTGATCGGGTGGATGGTGTGCATTAAAACCAATGAATTCAAATAAATGCTATAATTCATTCAAACAAATGTAATCTTACCACATTACTATATCTCTGTGTCTTATTTAAAGCGGGCAGAATGCTAGATCTAACGACCTGTAACTGATGAAAATAGACTTCCATTTTATCCTTCCGGTCAAATATTGTGCCGCAAATATCAATGACAGCTTTAACTTGTCAATGCCGCTGGCAAATGATCATGGTATAAATTGGATAATCCACGACTAGCTGTGCATTAAACGATGTGAATCTTTGCCTCCACGTCATGCATTAAAATAGTTTAATGCACAGCTAGCTGTAAATAATACAGTTAGTTCTGTATATTTCTGTACATTTAGTTCTATATTCTATTCTATACAGAAACTTTTTACTGTAAACCAAAAAAAACCCCACAAACTACGTAGTATAAATACATTCCTGGACACACAGTAATGTTGGCATTACCCTTGGACCTGTATGTTCCTTCACCAATGGCATACACCTATTGTAAATATAATTTCATATTTAATATAATTTTTAACTTTTTCTGATAACTATAGCACTTAGAGCTCTGAGCTCCGCCCACCTCAGAGCTCGGCCTTTATTGATTTTCAAACATTTATAATCTGACAGCTCTGTATACATCAAAATTCTTGTACACCAGCATCTAAATAGATTGAGATCCTGGTTATTCAGGTTTTCCTCTGCTCTTCCATGTAGAGTAAAGGTGGGATCTTGTCGAAGGCATGTGACTATATCCAGGAGCTGCGTCAGAGCAACGCAAGACTGGAGGAGGAGCTTAATACTGTGGATAGACTCAGAATGGACAATCAGCTTCTTAAACAAGAGGTACGTTCCACAGCAAAAGCTTCACACTTCAAACTAAAGAACATTCTGAACATTTTAGTTCATTTTATAGTACTGATTTTGCAAGTCTATTTTGTAAATTAATGAACAATGCAGGATGACTATCGGCTACCACAGCTTCCATTATAACCACAAGTACAACAACTGCTGCTAATAGTAATTTTAATGTCAAATAATTAGCTGTTCTGCACTTTTATGTGGTGGTGTGTATGCTTTGATGAGAACAGAAAACAGAGTTTCATTGCCTCTTGCAGTCGTTCATTTTTCTAATCCCTCTCTTCCACCCACCCACCCACACAAACACACAGATGGAAGAGTGGAAATCAAAGAATCAGATGATCAGAAACCAGTTGCGACAGCACGGCATAGTGGCGGCATCAATGGACTCTCAGTGAAGAACTGCAGATTCACTATATAAGATTACTTCTGTGGTCTTGTCATTAATTCTGTTTATACAGGTTTGAAAATACATGTAAGAAATCATTCTCACTTTAGACAAACACTTTCTCTTTCCCGCTTCTATTGTTTGACTTCACATAGCCATTGATTTTTTTTCAGATTCTTTTCAGGGTGATCTGGTATTATAACTCCACTGAAATTGTGCATAATTGTCAGATCTGTATATTTGTAGATCTGTGTCTAAAGAATAACTTAACATTTCTTAGAACTACTGTGGAGGTGTTTCAGGTATGTGTTGTTGTTGTTTTTGGAATGTGTTTACAGTTAGGTGACCTTCAAAAAATTATGAAATTATGTCCATTATATTCAGTCAGAATTTGTTGATAAAAACATTTTTCTACGCACTGGACAATCAACTGGGACCAGAACACCAGTTTTGGTCATTTGTATTGCAATTTTGAAAAGTACACATTACAATAAAATTACAATGTCTTTACATAACTTTGTCTTTATTGAACCTCATATAAAGGTTCATAAGCACAATTTTGATGACATTTTGAATGGAAACCCTGGGTAAGTTTGTTTATTTAACTAACTGTCTTGGAGACCCAGCACAAGCGCACAGATCTGGTGAAACTGGAAGATGATTTTAAATGCAAAGTATCAAAAGTGAAAAATTACAAATTATTAACAAAGCAGCCAATGTTGTTCTAATTTGAACTTCAGATTTTGTATCAAGAGCCATAGTGTTCATCAGGAACTGAAAGGGTTGGCTGGAGCAAACCATGCATGGAGCTTTTGCATAAGAAAACTAGACCAGAGTCTTTTTGGTGTATGTTTAATGTAAAATATTTCAGGTTAAATACTAAGGGTTATATAACGAATTAAATAATTAAGAGTCAGAATTTGTAAATTAAATAATACTTTGGAAGTTAATAATTAAACTCATAATGCAATTTAAAGGCAATCTACATTGTCCAGAAATACACAGATTTAAGTCTTTGTTAGGTAGGACTCCATATACAAGTATAAGAGTTTTCTTTTATTTTAAATAATTTGATTATGATTTATGATTATTATAAATGATTTTGTTACTATACAAATGTGTTTTCATAAATATATTTATGGTTCTGTTTTTTTTTTTTCAATCTTATTAATGAATAACCCGTAGTATACAAACAAAGCAGTGATAGCAAAATTTCTGTAATAAAATAAAACGTTTACATTATTTACCTAAATATTTGAGAGCAGAAAACACATTTATAGTCGCTGTTTAGTCTAGACTTGAGAAAAAGTTGTCAGTATATCAGACACAACTGCTGGTACCATGGTAACCAGTCTATACATAGCCGATTTGTTACATCACAGTCGACCCCAACAGGAAATGCTACACCATATTTACATACTGTGGTTTTATGTTTTTGACAGTGAGAAGTGTTCTGCTGGTGTCTTTTTTTCCTGCTCCACTCTGTCCAAAGCTAAACATTAAAATTTGTCTTAGATTTTGATTATTAAATGTTTCGCACCTAATTTTAAATAATACATATCCATAATCCCCAAACATTTTCCTATCTATTGGTTCTCTGCTCTCCACTGACATGTTTGCTCCTGTAGATATTATCATGAGGGTTACTTAATATGTAGGATGCAAAGACCTATTGGCAAAAATTTGGACTCCTAAACAGGGTTCACTCTGAGAACGATTTCCAATTATTTGTCTAACCTGGAATCTGTTTACTTTCATCGTGTTATGCAGTGGCAGTGTGAGTGTCTAACCAATCACCCACGGTACAGGTAACACTAGTCTATCAGCCTTTCAGCTCATTTTGACTCAGTTTTGTGGGAACATAACAGATAAACAACTCCAATAAAGTTCTGCTACCATAGCACTAATATAAACCAGATATCATTTTTAAAAGAAACATTTCAAAGTGGATATGTTGACTTTCGTCTTTGTGTGCCTGTCCATCTCAGTCACAGGTAGGAATTTTTGGCAGCAGTCTTTCTTTACAGAGATTTTTTTATTATTAGTATGTTGTGAATTCTTTCTGATGTGAATTATTTAGTCTTAACAGTGAATTTTGAAAATGAGCTGCTATTTTGTTAGGACAGGCAGTTTCCATCAGTGTTTTCCCTGTATATTTTAGAAAATTAAAATCATCCTACTGATGTGTATAGTAAAATGTATTGTTTAAATTAGAGTTTATTTAGTAGCTTTAAGTCTACAAGAACAGTCTGTGTACCTGTGTCTCAAATGTTGCCTAATTTTATAGTAATAAATTAGATAAACTTTCCCATTCGTATTTTGAATGGGTTTTTGTCTATGAGCAACTGGCCAGGGTGTCCAGTTAGTATACAGAATATTATATTATATATATGCTGTATGTGTAAAAATAGTTTTTTAATACTGTTGAAGAGTAATAGGTTTCCTTAAATGTTGAAATACGCAATTGTATAGGTTCAGGTATTACATATTGACCTTTTTCAGAGCCTGTCCAAATGAATATCTCACATGTTGCTTTTGTTTGATACTTTTTGTCCTGATGTTTCTGTTGCATAGAAAAATAGGTGGCTGGTCTATGAAGATGATGTCTGAACATCATTCCACTCTGGATACAGCTGTTCATGTGATTTATAATGCGTTTAAGGTGTAGTTAATCTGATGTAGTGTGTATAAGCTTGAATCCATCTCTTTCTGTCCTCAGGCCTACATGCATCATTTATGGTTAGCATTAGTAATCCCTTAATAACAGTGAAAGAGAATGAGGGTAAGTGTCATTTTACTTTTTCTGTTAATATTTGTCTTTCACTTATAGCCTAATTGTTTCTATAGCAGTGAGCAGCCAAATAGAAATACTGGGAAAAAAAACTGATGTGGTACCTGTTTTGTGTGGTCATACAAATGTAACTATTAACTGGAGAGCCTCTCTCTTGTGGCTTTTTGACGATTTTCGCTCAAGGATTTGATGTGAAAAACAATGCACATTTATGCATCAGGTTAAACAAATTATTACTTTTTTCAGGAGTTGACTTGCAATGTACCTACACCACTGACTTTGGAGCAACACCCAGAGTAGAATGGAAGTTCAAGGATCTCAAGGGCTATCAGTTTTTCATCTACTTTAATAGCATGCTAACTGGTATGGATAAAACGGTTGCCATCCAGTGTTATCACTGTAACCTTGCATAGCATTCCCTTAATGTGTGTAGATGCGTCTTATTGAAATGAGAATTGGGAAAATATTTAGCATTGAGCATCTTTTTTTTTCTTTCATCAGCTGAATATGAAGGTCGTATCACTGTGTATAATGGAGGTCTGAGATTTGACAAGGTGACGCGAGCAGACACTGGAGACTATGACTGCGAGGTGTCTGGAAATGGTGGATATGACGAGAAGACAATCAAACTTATGGTCCTCGGTAAATTTGAGTAGAAATTTGATTTTGTTATACATGGTTGATGGGGTGCACGGATTACTGCTTTGATTAAATAATGTTTTATATAATTAGCTTTACAATTCCCACTGTAATTCCCTCCACCGCAGTGCCTCCTTCCAAGCCCGTATCCAGAATTCCTTCATCAGTCACAACAGGCAGTAATGCCCTTCTGACCTGCTTCGACAATGTTGGGTCTCCCCCACCCACCTATAAGTGGTACAAAGACAACACTCCCCTCCCTGATGATCCCAGCAAGTTCCCCGCTTTTAAAAACCTCACCTACAAGATGAACGTTTTCAATGGAAACCTGGTGAGTGCAGATCTACAATATTAGAAAATACAAAAGAGCATTTATGAGTGTGTATATTCATATAAGATGATTTAAACTCTTTCGTCAAAACATTCAGTACTATATATTGCTATAATTAAAATGTAATTTTGTGCGTTAATATAATTCTATGTTTATACTACGTACATTTATTGTAAGGTAAACAAAATATGTAAAATAATTTTTTGTCTGTGTGTGTGATCAGGAGTTCCCGAGTGTGTCTAAGCTGGATATCGGTTCATACTTCTGCGAGGCCAGTAATGGAGAAGGTGCTGATCAGCGTGGTGATGCAGTGCGGATGGAAGTCCGTAAGTAACATTGTCATTGCATTCAAATAATAAGAGCACTAACATTTTCACAATGAGTGGCAGTTACAGGACTTGAGAATAACTTCACCAGATGATGTACCCTCTAAATAAAATCATATTTTATTTTTTAAATCATAACACTGCTCATTTCATTTGTTACTGATCAGTGTTTCGCATTTGATCATATATACCTCCTTACATTTTCAAAATACAATGTAAGCAAACAAATAAATGACATATCTGGGGCTGGTTGCATAAACGTAGCCATTAAATTGGTAACTGTGGTCAGTTTTCTGAGAATATTTGCAATTTTATATTCTTCTTTTTATTTTTAATTAATAAACCATTAACTATTTAAAAAAAATGTGGAGTAGGCAAAGACAGATATTTAAAATAAAAATCAAGCAGCAGGAAAACAACCAAATATTAAATTTAAAAAGGACAACTAGTTATTGAAGTTTATGGAGAGGAATTCCCCATATTTGGGGAATCATTGGAGGGACTGAGAACAGAGTTACTGGCAGGCCTCATACAGCCATAATCAGCCAGTAAACATAAACAGCCAGTTAGATAGTCATCATCACAAAAACAAAATACTCCTTACAAATGTGTCAATAAACTAAGCTTTTTAATGTCTCCCTAGCATTGTTAATTTTTGGCATTTTTATTTTTTGATGCTAATAACTTTGTCTTTGCAATATAGTTGATGTAGACAGCAGCCGAGTGCCAGCTGTGAGCAGCACCTTGAGCATGGAGACACAGACCGTGCCGAGCAAGATCACCATGAACCACATGCTGGAAAAAATGTATGGTGTATTCATGTTGCAAGAGGTGAAACTAAAACTAGAGATACAAAAAATGGAATTAGAAATAACCAAGTTAAAACTGGAGCTGCAAAAACGTGGACATGAAGTGTAGATTCCATTCAACATCACTGCTCTGAGTCCAAGAATGTATTTCATGTAATGGTTTCTGAAATTTTTTCATTTCATTAATATATCATGTAATTTCATTATACTGTGGGTGATGAACTAGAATAATCTAGTATTAGTTTTTTCTGTTCAATATATTCAACCAACTACATTTTGCATAAATGTATAACATATTCAAATAGTCATCGTTTCAATTTTCTGTCAGTCAGACAATGTTTTCTACAATCATATCATATTGTTTGTATTTCTTACCTTGCCATATTGTGTAAAACAGCACAGATTATGTTGCACTCTCTTTTATTCTGAGCTCTCCTTCCAAGGATTTGATTTGGCATGTGTTATACTGAGTTTGCTTGAATCCTAATGTGTCTTCAAATGATGGATCATAGTGCATTTTTAAATCCAGTGATGTTGAAACTGGTATGGATAAAATACTATTCTGTTGTTATAAACTCTGTTGTCTTCCAGTTTATCATTGTCCTGTTTATCATTGACCTTCCAGCCATATCACCCTGTAGCCCAAGACTGGTTGCCCACTGAAGCTAAACAGGGCTGAGCCTGGTTAGTACCTGGATGGGAGACCTCCTGGGAAAACTAGGTTGCTGCTGGAAAAGGTGTTAGTGAGGCCAGAAAGGGGTGCTCACCCTGTGGTCTGTGTGGGTCCTAATGCCCCAGTATAGTGATGGGGACACTATGTTGTCAAAAAGCACCGTCCTTCGAATGAGACATTAAACCGAGGTTCCAGGGATATAACCCCGGCATCCTGGCCAAATTTGCCCACTGGCCTCCTAATCATCCCCATATACCGATTGGCTTCATCACTCTGTCTCCTCTCCACCAATAAGCTGGTGTGTGGTTGGTGTTCTGGCGCAATATGGCTGCCGTAGCATCATCCAGGTGGATGCCGCACATCGGTGGTGGTTGAGGAGATTGCCCCTTCTATATGTAAAGCACTTTGAGTACCCAGAAAAGGGCTATATAAATGTAAGGAATTATTATTATTATTGTTATTATATTGTAACTTTTGGCCCAGAATTGAAATGATTGTGTTTGGTATGTGTTGCAGATATTCATATTCATATGATTCATATGATATATATTTTAAATGTGATATGGGGAGATGTGATTGCATTGTATGTTTTTCTTTCATTTTTGATATGAAGGCTATATCAATGTGTATAATGAAAGACTGAGGTTTGACAAGGTGATGCAAGCAAGATCATGGTGGAGGGTCAAACTCACTGTCCTTGGTAAACTATATTATGGTAACATTTGTGCTAAACCATATTGGCCTCTAAGCAAGTTCCTCAGTTTCAAGAACCTCACCAACAAAATGAATGTTCTAGTGGGGCTGGATGTTCATAAGTAACGTCGTCATTGCATTGAAAAAATAACTGCACTAATAGAGGATGTGCTTTCTGTATAAATTAATTAATATTTTGTCCTAGAATTAAGCTTTTTAAGTCAAAATACAGAAGTGTATGAACCAAAAAGATTTCATTTGCTCAGGTCTCTCTTTCTTTTGCTTCATTGCCACCCACATTCACTGGTGAAAATCAAAGAATCAGATGATCAGAAACCAGTTGAGACAGTACAGCATAGGAGCGGCATCAATGTGAAAGACCTCAGATTTATATAATTGTTGCAAATTAGCTCAAAGGGGAAATATTCATAATTATTCATAACCTATTATGATTATGCATTATAATTAATTATGAATATCTGAATCAGTTAATCAGATTAACTTGATGTAGCTACATTAAAATTACAATGAATTCAATTATAATTATAATTGCAGTTCATCCTTTGAACACTCAGTATTGATTATTAATTAATTCTAAGACAAGGATATTTTTCATGGCCACAGAAAAATAATTCTTTCTTAGCATTTACAGCTCTTAGAGCGTGTAACCAGATCGATCATTTAAGTGACAACTTATCAGCAGATGCAGTCAGAACCAAATATGTGTTTTCTCTTGCCGTGGTTTTCTTATTAATTATGTTTATATCTGTTTGAAATCACACACAGGAAATCATTCTCACTGTGGATACACTTTCTCTTGATCTCTTTCAGATCATTTATTATTAGCCGGCAATGAGTTTACAGTCACTGTGGGACTAGAACAGCAGTTTTAGTTACTTTTAACTTTACCTTTACCTTTTAAATGAACAGGTCTTGATATACTATATATGTTTTTGCATTTTAATTTATTTTACTCAAATATCTTGGTGAACCAGAATATTTGTTATATGAGTTTAAATACTAAATATCCAAATACTCTTGATCATGTTTTATTGTTGTAATTATTATTTTTAGTAGTAGTAGCAGCAGCTATATTTCCAGTATTGACTTTCCTAGAGAATACATGTTGTCCTCTTTATTTCAGCCTCGGGTAGGATTCCATGTTTTGCAACTTGACCTACTGTTTTGCTTTAATTTTAATCATTAGGCAATGTCTTTATACAGTGTTCTGTCCATCATAAAAATTATTGAAATATGTGAAAGGGGTTTAGTTTACATGCAGTGAAGTACATTCACAGCTAACAGAGCTCCCACCTCACCTGACTTGTGTAAGACAGTAAAAAACAAAAGAATATTCCAGGTTAAATACTAAAGTTTATATTCTATATTCTTTTCAAATTAAAATAGTTCAACAAAAAATATAAACATCAGAATTGAAAAACTTCCTCCTTGGTCCAAAAACTTGATCTACTGAGACTAAGCTGCAACAACAGCTCATTCCAAATACTGATCATCAGAAAATCAAACAATTAATTAAAGGTGCAAGCAGCATTTATCGGGGTTCAAGCATTTAACACCTTAAAAGTGCATAGCCTATCCATAAAAAGATATTAAGTTTTATTTAGCAAGAATGTAACCACTTAAATCATAGAAGGAACAGACCATTTTCAGCCAAAACAGGTAATTTACCATAGGAAATATATTGTTTTTAAAGCTTTTTAACAGTTATAGCGCCACCTATGGTCCAATCTCAATAAAAGTTTGCATGCTTGTTTAGAATCACATGTGCTCACTTATTTTCATGAAGTTTGGAGTATACGCTTTTGAATATATTTAGCCACACCCATTTTCTAAATGAGCCTGTCATAGCTACCCAAAGGGTTTTTATATAATTATTGATCTAGAGAGTCCAGAGAATTGTACTACACTGATTTCGTTCTGATCGGGCAAAAAACCTAGGACTGGTTTGCAAAATTAGATTTTTGTAAAATCACGAATATTTAATTAAAGATTTGATTGACAGCAGTGATTCTTGAGGCAAAGTTGTTCAGCATGAGGAGGTCAAATGATATGAATATTGAGTGGATAGGTGAAACACCACGTGATTACAGGAGCATAAAACTCATTAGTGCTATCTAGTGGCTAATTTCTTTCAAAATTCTTACAGACCTCTAGGACCATGAGCCAAACATGCAAACCGATTTTCGTTCCAATCGTCCTCCGATACCTTTGTGTGATAGGTGCTCAAATTTCATTGGCTGATTGCGGCCATGTTTTTTGTGATATGCCAATGTCCTCACAGTCAATTATGCCTCCTTGGACCAAGACACTGCATACCAAATTTCAAGTCAATCAGACTAATGGTTGCATAGTTATAGCTGTTTTCAAGTTTTTTTTCCGGTAATAGCGCCACTATGTGTCCAATCACTGCGATTTTTTTTTTTACTGTGACCAAAGATTGAGCCCATACACAAGTGTGTGGAAAAACATCTCATTCCGTTCAAGAGTTATAGCAATTTTAGTAAAAGTGGCCCCACCCATTTCGCAAGTGGGCGCCCCTTAGCGACAGCAAAGCAATATTTCAACTTTTTTTTTGATAACTATTGATAGTCAGACTCCAGAGAATATTTCTGCACTGGTTTGGTTCTTATCGAAAAACCTAGGACTCGTTCGCAAAAGTAGGTTTTGGACAAAATTCAAAATGGCGAAAAAATTTGCATACCGGAAATGAAATCGATATACATACACATACACATTATATGCATGTTTGTTTTGAGCATTCCAGGATTGAGGATTCTAATGATATAAAACACTTGAGCCTACGATAATTGGTTTAGAAGTTATGAGCAGTTTTGTGCTTTTGATAACTGTAGTGCCACCTGTTGCCTGATTTGGACAAGTCTGGGTATCTGAGTAGCGAGCAATACTACTAACATACAAAGTTTCAAGTTTCTAGGCCTTACGGTTTGGTCTGCACGGTCAGTTTTAAGGCACAAGAAAAATAATAAAAATCCAAACAATTACATTAGTGTGTCCGCACTATGTGCTTGAACCCCTAATGGGCAAAACAGTATCTTGTCCAGTCTCGATGTGACAAGGAAGTTTTATTCTTAAACACATGAAAGCTGTCATTATATTTTTTATGGAATATAAAATAACAATAAGTTGTGGGAGGAAGTTCCTCCTTCCTCCTATAACACATGATGATGGACTGCACTAAGTGGGGCTCACTGTTCTTTCAGTGAACTGATGTTTTTTGAGTCTGAAAAAAAAAAATGGACTCAGAGTGGCAGTAAAGGAATGACATGCTCCCTTTGTCGTTTGAGCCTATCCTTTCAAAAAGTTGAGAAAAGACACAAAATTATAAGGACGCAATAGTGATTAATAAAAAACATGATGTTGATGATGTTGACAAAATTGCTGAAATGAACGTTCACAATATGTAGGCTACTCAAATATTTGAAAGCAAACATGTTGATAGTCTCTGTTTTTAAGAAACTAGAGAGAAAGGTGTGTGAAGCCTGGTAACCAGCCTATTAATCTCTGCCCACATCTACATGTTTTCACATACTGTGGTTAGCTTGTTTTGTCAAGGAAGTGTGCAGCTGGTGTCATGCTCCTCTTTATGACGTTAAACATTTTTAGCTTAGTTACATAATTAATATTAATTAATTAATAACATTACAAGTGAAAAGAAAAGTAAAAGTAAAAATAATCCTATTAAAAGTAGCAACCACTTTTCTTTTCTTTTCCAGTACGCCAAACTTCCAGAGTATTCTAGTGACAACTCGTTTTACGCAAATAAATTTATAACATTTACCTGGATCCACAAGTTTACCTCAAGAGATGTGAAACTGAGGGCTCAAAACATTATTCTGCTCCTTTAAAATAATCATAATCTCATTTTTTACTCCTAACACATTTCTTGTGTTCTAAACACTGATGCAGGGACAAGATCAACAATCTTTATTCACATACTTCAATGCCATAAAACTCCACAGCTCACAACACACATACTGTTTAAAGAGACATTTAAAATATATCCTTTTTTATCAATTTGTTGTTTCAACAATGTGTATTATGTTTTGAATGGGCTATTGAATGATTTTACACCTGATATCAAATATAAATATTCCAATAAGTTTCCAAACTTTGTAGTTATTTGACAAGACTCTGTAACTTATGTTAAGATCTTATCATGTGGGTCACTTACTAAGTATGTAAATAGAATTCACAATAAGGATATGTTTCTTCTGAGAAGTGGTTTGTCTTCCTCAAACATGAGTTTACTTTCATTGCGTCATGCAGTGGGAGTGCCAAAGTGTCTTGTATTTAACCAATCACACACGGTTACAGGTAAGACAGTATCACTCGGAAGGGCGTTTAGTTTCAACCTTTCAGTTTATCTTCTCGACTTAGCTTTGTGAGGGCCTTGCAAATACTCAGCTCTCTAGAAGTTCTAGGAACATAATATAAAAGCAGGCATTTTTAGAAAAGTGGAATATTTTGGAGGACTTTTAATCATTTCAGAGTGGATATGTTGACCTTTGTCTTTGTGTGCCTTGCTTTCTCAGTCACAGGTAGGCGTCCATGTTTTCAGTGAATCATGTTTACATTTAGATTTTTTATTACGTCGTGTCACTGACTGCTGTGAATTATTCATTATATACTCTGAATATTTTAAAGTAGTTACTGTTTTGCTTTTTCATACTTGCTTTTCATCAATGTTTAATTCTTTTTATTACATAAACTAATTACTGTTTGCACGTTTAAATTATAGTTTTAGTACAAGTCCTCGAGAACAGAGAACGTCATCAGTGTAGCCTACCTGTCGCTTAAATGCCATCTTATTGAACCAATCCGGTAACAAATCGTCGTTTTGAATCGGCTCTTGTCAATGAAGCTTGAGAACGAACTTGCAAATATCAGGCCTGCTTGACGTCGAACCAGCTGAAGAAGCCTAGGCTTATTTCATCATATTCACATTCTTAAGTAGTGGCTTAAATGAATCAGTAAACCGAATCAATGAAGCACTCTGGATATAACTGTTAATGCAGTTTGTGTTTTAATGTGATTTTTTTAAAAAGTTTTTCTTCTTACCAATGTAATTAGGGATTGAATCCGTCTTTCTGTCTGCAGGCCTACATGCTTTTTCGGTTACGGTTCCCAATCCCTCAGTAAAAGTTAAAGAGAATAGTGGTAAGTTTCAATTTGCTTTTTGTTGATTTGACTTGACTTTCAGTTATAATTGTTTGTGTCAAATACAAATGATGGCAAAAATTTGATGTTGTGCCTGCATAGGTTTTGCACTGAAGAATAGTAATTTGTGTGGTGTTTGTTATAAATGTAACAATTTATTGTAGAGCCTCTCTCTGCTGGCTGGCCTAAGGACAGGACTGGCCATTTAAGGATTTATGAAAAACAATTATGCACCAGGTTATTTGAAATATTCAAACTTTTTTTTTTTTTTTTTTTAACAGGAGTTGACTTGCAATGTACCTACACCAGTGACTTTGGAGCAACACCCAGAGTAGAATGGAAGTTCAAGGATCTCAGGGGCTCTCAGTCTTTCATTTACTTTGATAACAAGCCAACTGGTATGGATGAAAAGTTTACTGTTGTCATAATTGTAACCTTGTAGTTGCATTCCCTTATTGTGTGTTGATCTGTAAAATGACAATTTGAGGAAATATGTGCATCTTTTTTTCTTTCATCAGCTCAGTATGTAAACCGTATCACTGTGTATAATGGAGGTCTGAGATTTGACAAGGTGACGCGAGCAGACACTGGAGACTATGACTGCGAGGTGTCTGGAAATGGTGGATATGACGAGAAGACAATCAAACTCACTGTCCTTGGTAAACCATATTGTGTTGTTTACTTAAACATTTACTACCTAATAGATGAGAAATCATAACCCTAACCCAGAGTGGCCCAGCTTACTTTTAGCCTATCACAATGTTTGTCTAATTCAGTGGCTAAGCCTATTAGAAATAAGCCAAACTGTTGATATTCCTTACAGCAAATTTAACTTGCTGTTTTTAAGGGATAGTTCACTCAAAACTGTGGACTATTGTCATTATTTACTTATTTTACTTATTACCCTTATTTGGTTCCAAATCTATATTCATTTATTCTTCTGTGGAACACAAAAGTTTTAAAAAATGTAAGTCAGTGGGGTCCAATGTTGTTCATATTTAACACAATAATATAAATCTGATTAAATAATGTTTTATATAATTAGCCTTACAATTCCCACTGTAATTCCCTCCACCGCAGTGCCTCCTTCCAAGCCCGTATCCAGAATTCCTTCATCAGTCACAACAGGCAGTAATGCCCTTCTGACCTGCTTCGACAATGTTGGGTCTCCCCCACCCACCTATAAGTGGTACAAAGACAACACTCCCCTCCCTGATGATCCCAGCAAGTTCCCCGCTTTTAAAAACCTCACCTACAAGATGAACGTTTTCAATGGAAACCTGGTGAGCGCAGATCTACAATATTAGAAAATACAAAATAGCATTTATTATTGTGTATATAGTCACATCAAATGACTGAAACTCTTTTGTCAGAACATTCTGACAAACATTCCACTATTGTACTGTATATTTCTGAAATTTAAATGTCATTTTACCCTTCAGTATTATACTAGGTTTATACCTTTTAGGTATAAGGTAAATTATTTTTTTAGTTTACTTATTTTTAGTTTTGTGTGATCAGGAGTTCCCGAGTGTGTCTAAGCTGGATATCGGTTTATATTTCTGTGAGGCCAGTAATGGAGAAGGTGCCCCTCAGCGTGGTGATGCAGTGAAGATGGATGTCCGTAAGTAATAGAGAGTGTCAGAGAGTGATTCGTTCATCTTGGGGCAAATTCGAAATGGCTTTGGGCTCTTGGACACAAGTGAATAGCTGAATCTCTTCAAGGGTCCTTCAACAATTCCGGTAGTGAAGGATACTTGCAATGGTCACTTCAAGGAAGTCTTTTTCTCTTTTATAGTCTTTTGACCCAGGGTGGCGAATTCTCACGATTCATTTAAAGCTAGATGGTATATTAAGCATATTTTTGTTAACATTTCATATGAATTTTAAGATTCATAGCTAAGAAATTTTTAATAGTAGATATGTTAGGTAAATATGAGTAGTACATGCAAGGTCTAAAGAAGGGATGGTAAGTTTGAAAGTTGAGAGCAGTCACTCACTCACTCACACACACACACACACACACACACACGCATGAAGTGAATGTTTTAAAAAAAAAAAAAAATTCCATAAAATGTATATTTATTTGCAACAGTTGTATTAAGAAATTGGGCATTATTGTTATACATATTGTTACATATGGTAATTATCCAGGTGAAGATAAGGAAATTAGGCTGTCTTTCTTTGCTCTCTTTGCAAAGTGTGTTTCATATGGTGACTATGACACACAAGTGCTTTCTTCCCTCCAAAGTCCCCACTTCAAGCGCTCTGCCCAGGGGCATTTTTACAGTTTGATCATCACTGAAGCACAGGCCTCCCAAATATTCTACCAAAGAAATTGAAGGTACACTATGTAACTTTCGGCCCTCTAGCAGTTAAAAAAAACAAGTGCATGCATATTGCGAAATAACATTGTCTTGGTTGTCCCTCGGCTCTGTGTGAGTAGTGACTGCAGATGAATATGACCAGAGGCGTAGCAGCTAGCGTAGCACTGTTAGAAAAAGACGTTTCCCTGCACTTTTTTTTTGACCCACCATCAATATATCCGTCCGTGTTCTCTGATTTGTTCCCGTTGAAAGTCACGTTTTGATTTTGGGTTTTGTCATTTGCACAATGCACACTTGACACAAATTACTGTTACTGGAGCATCTTTATCATAAAACAGACATGGTAGATTGACAGTAAACCTTTAGAACTTTCAAGTGACACAATCTTTATTAATATTTTAGATCGATGGCTATATAGCCTGGCAGGCATGGTTTCAACAACTAGGTACCTCAGTTCCAACCACATCCCTGCTCTTTGCCCATTTTTAATTGACCCTTCGCAAACGGTTTGATTGACAGGCGATCTGACCAATCATAACTCTGAATCTGCCATTTCGTCTGACAAAGCAGTCAGGGGAGTTAGTAGATTAACATTGGTGAACTTGAACTTGAAAAATTGTGCATTCACGTCTTTCCACGCTTAAAACAACATTCCTTCTGATGTTCATTCGTGTTTATTTGATGCTATAAATGAACTAGTATGAAGAGATGTTGGTTCACGAGCCGCTTGAAGGAGCTACAGCGATCTGTCACGACACAATAAAGAGCCATTATACGCTATTTATTGTTTAAACTTCTTTAAAAAATTACAATTTTAAATATGAAAGTGTTTCATACATTGTCAGTGTCCTCTTTGCTCCGAGATAGATTTTTCACTTCGTGAGATCATGATGTGTGGCGTGAGAGCACATGGCTTGTCGGGTATAGCAACCGCAACTAAAGGGGGCGGGTCTTTGCAAAGGGTCAATTATCCGGGAGTGACGCGGTGCCAAGATGGCGACGGCAGAAAATACTCTTTAGAAACCTACAGGTGCCGTCACAGACACCACGTTCTTTATTTTTTTACAGTCTGTGGGTAAAATACACCCCAGAAAAAAACCAGAGGACTTGCGCACACTGTAAGTATGTAATGTTGCAGTGACACGAATCGCACAATCAAAATTCCGTATTGTGATTTAACCTACTGTAACATCGCGTCTACACTGGATGTGAATGACGCGATCATGCACCTGACCTGTTAAGAACCTTGTCACGTTGCTCTGGATCCAGTGTGTTAAATGCTCTCCTACTTGTTGCTTTGGATAAAAGCATCTGCTAAATGAGAACTGATGATTGGGCTCTGCTGTCTATTGTTGTCATGCTGTTTGCATCCAGAGTAGAATTATCCTTTCCCAATAAAGCAAAGTTGTTTTGTGCCAAATACTTATCTTATCATACTTTATCATGTTTTAGTACTTTATTTCATTACCGCTTTGTCCTAAACTTTAAAGGTGGGTTATGTAGTTTTTCAAAAACACTTTGGAAGTTAGTCAGGCTGACACCAACAACAAACGTGTAACCTATCAGCATTAGGGAGCATATGATGGTTGAGGAGACAGAACAAGCAAGAGGGAGATTTGAAGAAAACCTGCAGAAAGAAAAATGAGACCCAATACAAAAGAGCTCAAAAGAATGAAGGTTTATGACTGGGCAAGCGTTTTACACTTTAATATTATAAAAGCCTTACAGCGCTGGAGAGAGCTATGCAGGAAGGCTTTAAAACGGATGCAGAGCCTGCTTTGATTCCGCTTCACATGTGAGTAACACTGGATTTTTCGTGAAGTGTTATGTTGCTCATCAGATAAACTGTAATCCACTCTCGCATTGCGTGTGTAATGGTGGCCAGATAGTGAGTTGTGCTGGTAAACTACTGACGACTGCTAGAGAATGCGGTGTTTAGCATCATTGTTAGTGCACTCTCCTCGCCTGCCAGCGGCAGCAAACGGCCCGGGATTCTAGACCGACTCGGGGGGGGGGTTAAGAATTGGAGGGTGAGTTTTAGGCAGAGCAATAAAGAGAGGGTGTGGGTTTATTTGGGTTGATTTCTAATGTCAGCAATGTCGAACAGCGTTTTTGAAAAGCTGCTTTCCCCACCTTTAACTGGTCTGTAGGAAAGGCAGGCAGTCACGTCACTGACAGAGAGAGGGGAGGACAGTTGCTCGACCTTCCTAGAATGTATACAGGTGAGATTTGTCTGGAAAAATAAGGATTGACTATTTTGAGGCAGTTTTTTTTCTATTAAGAATTTATTATATGAACATGAATGTACGTTGTACACCTATATACATTTGTTTGCCTTTGAAGGTCATGTCACCTGACAGCTGTCCCCCCATTTTTAAAATGCCTGCTATGCCCCAGAATATGACAACAGATAATGCTTTATAGTGAACTCCTACACATTTACATGTCAAAGTAGCTGTGTTTTTTTTTTTCTGCACAGGTGATACGTATGTACACCATTTCCCAAGAAAACCAAGACGTGGACATGAAGTGTAGATTCCATTCAACATCACTGCACTGAGTCCAAGAATGTATTTCATGTAATGGTTTCTGAAATATTTTCATTTCATTAATATATCATGTAATTTCATATTTCAATAATTTCAATAATCTAGTATTAGTTTTTTCTGTTCAATATATTCAACCAACTACATTTTGCATAAATGTATAACATACTCAAATAGTCATCGTTTCAATTTTCTGTCAGTCAGACAATGTTTTCTACAATCATATCATATTGTTTGTATTTCTTACCTTGCCATACTGTGTAAAACAGCACAGATTATGTTGCACTCTCTTTTATTCTGAGCTCTCCTTCCAAGGATTTGATTTGGCATGTGTTATACTGAGTTTGCTTGAATCCTAATGTGTCTTCAAATGATGGATCATAGTGCATTTTTAAATCCAATGATGTTGAAACTGGTATGGATAAAATACTATTGTTGTTATAAACTCTGTTGTCTTCCAGTTTATCATTGTCCTGTTTATCATTGACCTTCCAGCCATATCACCCTGTAGCCCAAGACTGGTTGCCCACTGAAGCTAAACAGGGCTGAGCCTGGTTAGTACCTGGATGGGAGACCTCCTGGGAAAACTAGGTTGCTGCTGGAAAAGGTGTTAGTGAGGCCAGAAAGGGGTGCTCACCCTGTGGTCTGTGTGGGTCCTAATGCCCCAATATAGTGATGGGGACACTATGTTGTCAAAAAGCACCGTCCTTCGAATGAGACATTAAACCGAGGTTCCAGGGATATAACCCCGGCATCCTGGCCAAATTTGCCCACTGGCTTCCTAATCATCCATATACCGATTGGCTTCATCACTCTGTCTCCTCCACCAATAAGCTGGTGTGTGGTTGGTGTTCTGGCGCAATATGGCTGCCGTAGCATCATCCAGGTGGATGCCGCACATCGGTGGTGGTTGAGGAGATTGCCCCTTCTATATGTAAAGCACTTTGAGTACCCAGAAAAGGGCTATATAAATGTAAGGAATTATTATTATTATTATTATTGTTATTATATTGTAACTTTTGGCCCAGAATTGAAATGATTGTGTTTGGTATGTGTTGCAGATATTCATATTCATATGATTCATATGATATATATTTTAAATGTGATATGGGGAGATGTGATTGCATTGTATGTTTTTCTTTCATTTTTGATATGAAGGCTATATCAATGTGTATAATGAAAGACTGAGGTTTGACAAGGTGATGCAAGCAAGATCATGGTGGAGGGTCAAACTCACTGTCCTTGGTAAACTATATTATGGTAACATTTGTGGTAAACCATATTGGCCTCTAAGCAAGTTCCTCAGTTTCAAGAACCTCACCAACAAAATGAATGTTCTAGTGGGGCTGGATGTTCGTAAGTAACGTCGTCATTATATTGAAAAAATAACTGCACTAATAGAGGATGTGCTTTCTGTATAAATTAATTAATATTTTGTCCTAGAATTAAACTTTTTAAGTCAAAATACAGAAGTGTATGAACCAAAAAGATTTCATTTGCTCATGTATTCGGTCTCTCTTTCTTTTGCTTCATTGCCACCCACATTCACTGGTGAAAATCAAAGAATCATGATCAGAAACCAGTTGAGACAGTACAGCATAGGAGCGGCATCAATGTGAAAGACCTCAGATTTATATAATTGTTGCAAATTAGCTCAAAGGGGAAATATTCATAATTATTCATAACCTATTATGATTATGAATTATAATTAATTATGAATATTTGAATCAGTTAATCAGATTAACTTGATGTAGCTACATTAAAATTACAATGAATTGCAGTTCATCCTTTGAACACTCAGTATTGATTATTAATTAATTCTAAGACAAGGATATTTTTCATGGCCACAGAAAAATAATTCTTTCTTAGCATTTACAGCTCTTAGAGCGTGTAACCAGATCGATCATTTAAGTGACAACTTATCAGCAGATGCAGTCAGAACCAAATATGTGTTTTCTCTTGCCGTGGTTTTCTTATTAATTATGTTTATATCTGTTTGAAATCACACACAGGAAATCATTCTCACTGTGGATACACTTTCTCTTGATCTCTTTCAGATCATTTATTATTAGCCGGCAATGAGTTTACAGTTTTAGTTACTTTTAACTTTACCTTTACCTTTTAAATGAACAGGTCTTGATATACTATATATGTTTTTGCATTTTAATTTATTTTACTCAAATATCTTGGTGAACCGGAATATTTGTTATATGAGTTTAAATACTAAATATCCAAATACTCTTGATCATGTTTTATTGTTGTAATTATTTTTTTAGTAGTAGTAGCAGCAGCTATATTTCCAGTATTGACTTTCCTAGAGTAGACATGTTGTCCTCTTTATTTCAGGCTCGGGTAGGATTCCATGTTTTGCAACTTGACCTACTGTTTTGCTTTAATTTTAATCATTAGGCAATGTCTTTATACAGTGTTCTGTCCATCATAAAAATTATTGAAATATGTGAAAGGGGTTTAGTTTACATGCAGTGAAGTACATTCACAGCTAACAGAGCTCCCACCTCACCTGACTTGTGTAAGACAGTAAAAAACAAAAGAATATTCCAGGTTAAATACTAAAGGTTATATTCTATAGTCTTTTCAAATTAAAATAGTTCAACAAAAAATATAAACATCAGAATTGAAAAACTTCCTCCTTGGTCCAAAAACTTGATCTACTGAGACTAAGCTGCAACAACAGCTCATTCCAAATACTGATCATCAGAAAATCAAACAATTAATTAAAGGTGCAAGCAGCATTTATCGGGTTCAAGCATTTAAGGCCTTAAAAGCGCATAGCCTATCCATAAAAAGATATTAAGTTTTATTTAGCAAGAATGTAACCACTTAAATCATAGAAGGAACAGACCATTTTCAGCCAAAACAGGTAATTTACCATAGGAAATATATTGTTTTTAAAGCTTTTTAACAGTTATAGCGCCACCTATGGTCCAATCTCTATAAAAGTTTGCATGCTTGTTTAGAATCACATGTGCTCACTTATTTTCATGAAGTTTGGAGTATACGCTTTTGAATATATTTAGCCACACCCATTTTCTAAATGAGCCTGTCATAGCTACCCAAAGGGTTTTTATATAATTATTGATCTAGAGAGTCCAGAGAATTGTACAACACTGATTTCGTTCTGATCGGGCAAAAAACCTAGGACTGGTTTGCAAAATTAGATTTTTGTAAAATCACGAATATTTAATTAAAGATTTGATTGACAGCAGTGATTCTTGAGGCAAAGTTGTTCAGCATGAGGAGGTCAAATGATATGAATATTGAGTGGATAGGTGAAACACCACGTGATTACAGGAGCATAAAACTCATTAGTGCCATCTAGTGGCTGATTTCGTTCAAAATTCTTACAGACCTCTAGGACCATGAGCCAAACATGCAAACCGATTTTCGTTCCAATCGTCCTCCGATACCTTTGTGTGATAGGTGCTCAAATTTCATTGGCTGATTGCGGCCATGTTTTTTGTGATATGCCAATGTCCTCACAGTCAATCATGCCTCCTTGGACCAAAACACTGCATACCAAATTTCAAGTCAATCAGACTAATGGTTGCATAGTTATAGCTGTTTTCAAGTTTTTTTTCCGGTAATAGCGCCACTATGTGTCCAATCACTGCAATTTTTTTTTACTGTGACCAAAGATTGAGCCCATACACAAGTGTGTGGAGAAACATCTCATTCCGTTCAAGAGTTATAGCAATTTTAGTAAAAGTGGCCCCACCCATTTCGATCATTTTGGCGCCCCTTAGCGACAGCGAAGCAATATTTCAACTTTTTTTTGATAACTATTGATAGTCAGACTCCAGAGAATATTTCTGCACTGGTTTGGTTCTTATCGAAAAACCTAGGACTAGTTCGCAAAAGTAGGGTTTGGACAAAATTCAAAATGGCAAAAAAATTTGCATACCGGAAATGAAATCGATATACATACACATACACATTATATGCATGTTTGTTTTGAGCATTCCAGGATTGAGGATTCTAATGATATAAAACACTTGAGCCTACGATAATTGGTTTAGAAGTTATGAGCAGTTTTGTGCTTTTGATAACTGTAGTGCCACCTGTTGCCTGATTTGGACAAGTCTGGGTATCTGAGTAGCAGCAATACTACTAACATACAAAGTTTCAAGTTTCTAGGCCTTACGGTTTGGTCTGCACGGTCAGTTTTAAGGCACAAGAAAAATAATAAAAATCCAAACAATTACATTAGTGTGTCCGCACTATGTGCTTGAACCCCTAATGGGCAAAACAGTATCTTGTCCAGTCTCGATGTGACAAGGAAGTTTTATTCTTAAACACATGAAAGCTGTCATTATATTTTTTATGGAATATAAAATAACAATAAGTTGTGGGAGGAAGTTCCTCCTTCCTCCTATAACACATGATGATGGACTGCACGAAGTGGGGCTCACTGTTCTTTCAGTGAACTGATGTTTTTTGAGTCTGAAGAAAAAAAATGGACTCAGAGTGGCAGTAAAGGAATGACATGCTCCCTTTGTCGTTTGAGCCTATCCTTTCAAAAAGTTGAGAAAAGACACAAAATTATAAGGACGCAATAGTGATTAATAAAAAAACATGATGTTGATGATGTTGACAAAATTGCTGAAATGAATGTTCACAATATGTAGGCTACTGTTGATAGTCTCTGTTTTTAAGAAACTAGAGAGAAAGGTGTGTGAAGCCTGGTAACCAGCCTATTAATCTCTGCCCACATCTACATGTTTTCACATACTGTGGTTAGCTTGTTTTGTCAAGGAAGTGTGCAGCTGGTGTCATGCTCCTCTTTATGACGTTAAACATTTTTAGCTTAGTTACATAATTAATATTAATTAATTAATAACATTACAAGTGAAAAGAAAAGTAAAAGTAAAAATAATCCTATTAAAAGTAGCAACCACTTTTCTTTTCTTTTCCAGTACGCCAAACTTCCAGAGTGACAACTCGTTTTATGCAAATAAATTTATAACATTTACCTGGATCCACAAGTTTACCTCAAGAGATGTGAAACTGAGGGCTCAAAACATTATTCTGCTCCTTTAAAATAATCATAATCTCATTCTTTACTCCTAACACATTTCTTGTGTTCTAAACACTGATGCAGGGACAAGATCAACAATCTTTATTCACATACTTCAATGCCATAAAACTCCACAGCTCACAACACACATATTGTTTAAAGAGACATTTAAAATATATCCTTTTTTATCAATTTGTTGTTTCAACAATGTGTATTATGTTTTAAATGGGCTATTGAATGATTTTACACCTGATATTAAATAATAAATATTCCAATAAGTTTCCAAACTTTGTTGTTATTTGACAAGACTCTGTAACTTATGTTAAGATCTTATCATGTGGGTCACTTACTAAGTATGTAAATAGAATTCACAATAAGGATATGTTTCTTCTGAGAAGTGGTTTGTCTTCCTCAAACATGAGTTTACTTTCATTGCGTCATGCAGTGGGAGTGCCAAAGTGTCGCGTATTTAACCAATCACACACGGTTACAGGTAAGACAGTATCACTCGGAAGGGCGTTTAGTTTCAACCTTTCAGTTTATCTTCTCGACTTAGCTTTGTGAGGGCCTTGCAAATACTCAGCTCTCTAGAAGTTCTAGGAACATAATATAAAAGCAGGCATTTTTAGAAAAGTGGAATATTTTGGAGGACTTTTAATCATTTCAGAGTGGATATGTTGACCTTTGTCTTTGTGTGCCTCGCTTTCTCAGTCACAGGTAGGCGTCCATGTTTTCAGTGAATCATGTTTACATTTAGATTTTTTATTACGTCGTGTCACTGAACTGCTGTGAATTATTCATTATATACTCTGAATATTTTAAATTAGTTACTGTTTTGCTTTTTCATACTTGCTTTTCATCAATGTTTAATTCTTTTTATTACATAAACTAATTACTGTTTGCACGTTTAAATTATAGTTTTAGTACAAGTCCTCGAGAACAGAGAACGTCATCAGTGTAGCCTACCTGTCGCTTAAATGCCATCTTATTGAACCAATCCGGTAACGAATCGTCGTTTTCAATCGGGTCTTGTCAATGAAGCTTGAGAACGAACTTGCAAATATCAGGCCTGCTTGACGTCGAACCAGCTGAAGAAGCCTAGGCTTATTTCATCATATTCACATTCTTAAGTAGTGGCTTAAATGAATCAGTAAACCGAATCAATTAAGAACCGTTCGAAAAATGTTTGGAGAAAGCGACTCATTCGGAGCAAACTAGGCTGATCTGCTTTCATACGGTACTTATTTATCATAACGTAAGTTTTGTGTACACAGAAACAGCAGTTTAAATGTGAAAGAAGGCCTTTCACGCATCGGCGGTATCACCTGGATAACCTGTATTTCCACCTCGCCCATCCCCCACCCGAAACCCGAGCTCAACAACCAGGAATTTCTGACAGCTGAAAGACAATCCAGGAAGCGCGACCCAATAAAACGATTAACAGTATAGTCGCTGTAGATTATTAAATTCAAAGTATTTATAAATTGTAACCACTATCGCTTACGCTCAAGCTCACAGGGGAAAACCGTTTCAGAGCTGCAGCTAGTCTAGAAAACGTATAAAATAATGATGATTGACATACTATATGAATTTTCATTTCATAACTAATGTTTGCTGCTGTTTACCCCTTTTTTATCTAGTACATATGTATTTCTGTGGTTGAAGAAAAAATGTAATGTTTCCTTTTAATGAAACCTTAAACACATTTTAATTTGAAATGTTTGCTGGTGTCACTAGGTTTTTCTTTTTGTAGCAGGCCTGATGATTTTTTTAGATGGAACAAAATGTGCTTGTTCTGAAATAGACTTAATTTTTTTTAAAGGATAAATAATTAAAAACAAATGTCTTCCTTAAACTTTTACCTCTTTGAAAAGATCTGTTTAAAACCTCTTGCATGTTGCTTTTGTTTGATTCTTTGTTTGGATGTTTCTATAAGTAAATAAAATAAGTTGCTGGTTTATAAGAAGATGATATCAGAACATCATTCCACCCTGGATATAACTGTTAATGCAGTTTGTGTTTTAATGTGATTTTTAAGTTTTTCTTCTTACCAATGTAATTAGGGATTGAATCCGTCTTTCTGTCTGCAGGCCTACGTGCTTTTTCGGTTACGGTTCCCAATCCCTCAATAAAAGTTAAAGAGAATGGTGGTAAGTTTCAATTTGCTTTTTGTTGATTTGACTTGACTTTCAGTTATAATTGTTTGTGTCAAATACAAGTGATGGCAAAAATTTGATGTTTTGCACTGAAGAATAGTAATTTGTGTGGTGTTTGTTTTAAATGTAACAATTTATTGTAGAGCCTCTCTCTGCTGGCTGGCCTAAGGACAGGACTGCCCATTTAAGGATTTATGAAAAACAATTATGCACCAGGTTATTTGAAATATTCAAACTTTTTTTTATTTTTTTTTTAACAGGAGTTGACTTGCAATGTACCTACACCAGTGACTTTGGAGCAACACCCAGAATAGAATGGAAGTTCAAGGATCTCAGGGGCTCTCAGTCTTTAATTTACTTTGATAACAAGCCAACTGGTATGGATGAAAAGTTTACTGTTGTCATAATTGTTACCTTGTAGTTGCATTCCCTTATTGTGTGTTGATCTGTAAAATGACAATTTGAGGAAATATGTGCATCTTTTTTCTTTCATCAGCTCAGTATGTAAACCGTATCACTCAATATGATGGAGGTCTGAGATTTGACAAGGTGACGCGAGCAGACACTGGAGACTATGACTGCGAGGTGTCTGGAAATGGTGGATATGACGAGAAGACAATCAAACTCACTGTCCTTGGTAAACCATATTGTGTTGTTTACTTAAACATTTACCACCTAATAGATGAGAAATCATAACCCTAACCCAGAGTGGCCCAGCTTACTTTTAGCCTATCACAATGTTTGTCTAATTCAGTGGCTAAGCCTATTAGAAATAAGCCAAACTGTTGATATTCCTTACAGCAAATTTAACTTGCTGTTTTTAAGGGATAGTTCACTCAAAACTGTGGACTACTGTCATTATTTACTTATTTTACTTATTACCCTTATTTGGTTCCAAATCTATATGCATTTATTTTTCTGTGGAACACAAAAGTTTTGAAAAAGGTAAGTCAGTGGGGTCCAATGTTGTTCATATTTAACACAATAATATAAATCTGATTAAATAATGTTTTATATAGTTAGCCTTACAATTCCCACTGTAATTCCCTCCACCGCAGTGCCTCCTTCCAAGCCCGTATCCAGAATTCCTTCATCAGTCACAACAGGCAGTAATGCCCTTCTGACCTGCTTCGACAATGTTGGGTCTCCCCCACCCACCTATAAGTGGTACAAAGACAACACTCCCCTCCCTGATGATCCCAGCAAGTTCCCCGCTTTTAAAAACCTCACCTACAAGATGAACGTTTTCAATGGAAACCTGGTGAGTGCAGATCTACAATATTAGAAAATACAAAAGAGCATTTATTATTGTATATATAGTCACATCAAATGACTGAAACTCTTTTGTCAGAACATTCTGACAAACATTCCACTATTGTACTGTATATTTCTGTAATTTAAATGTCATTTTACACTTCAGTATTATACTAGGTTTATACCTTTTAGGTATAAGGTAAATTATTTTTGTAAAATTGTTTTGTTTTGTGTGATCAGGAGTTCCCGAGTGTGTCTAAGCTGGATATCGGTTTATATTTCTGTGAGGCCAGTAATGGAGAAGGTGCCCCTCAGCGTGGTGATGCAGTGAAGATGGATGTCCGTAAGTAATCGAGAGTGTCAGAGAGTGATTCGTTCATCTTGGGGCAAATTCGAAATGGCTTTGGGCTCTTGGACACAAGTGAATAGCTGAATCTCTTCAAGGGTCCTTCAACAATTCCGGTAGTGAAGGATACTTGCAATGGTCACTTCAAGGAAGTCTTTTTCTCTTTTATAGTCTTTTGACCCAGGGTGGCGAATTCTCACGATTCATTTAAAGCTAGATGGTATATTAAGCATATTTTTGTTAACATTTCATATGAATTTTAAGATTCATAGCTAAGAAATTTTTAATAGTAGATATGTTAGGTAAATATGAGTAGTACATGCAAGGTCTAAATAAGAGATGGTAAGTTTGAAAGTTGAGAGCAGTCACTCACTCACACACACACACACACACACACACGCATGAAGTGAATGTTTTAAAAAAAACAATTTCCATAAAATGTATATTTATTTGCAACAGTTGTATTAAGAAATTGGGCATTATTGTTATACATATTGTTACATATGGTAATTATCCAGGTGAAGATAAGGAAATTAGGCTGTCTTTCTTTGCTCTCTTTGCAAAGTGTGTTTCATATGGTGACTATGACACACAAGTGCTCTCTTCCGTCCAAAGTCCCCACTTCAAGCGCTCTGCCCAGGGGCATTTTTACAGTTTGATCATCATTAAAGCACAGGCCTCCCAAATATTCTACCAAAGAAATTGAAGGTACACTATGTAACTTTCGGCCCTCTAGCAGTTAAAAAAAACAGAAGTGCATGCATTTTGCGAAATAACATTGTCTTGGTTGTCCCTCGGCTCTGTGTGAGTAGTGACTTTGCAGATGAATATGACCAGAGGCGTAGCAGCTAGCGTAGCACTGTTAGAAAAAGACGTTTCCCTGCACTTTTTTTTTGACCCACCATCAATATATCCGCCCGTGTTCTCTGATTTGTTCCCGTTGAAAGTCCCGTTTTGATTTTGGGTTTTGTCATTTGCACAATGCACACTTGACACAAATTACTGTTATTGGAGCATCTTTATTATAAAACACACATGGTAGATTGACAGTAAACCTTTAGAACTTTCAAGTGACACAATCTTTATTAATATTTTAGATCGATGGCTATATAGCCTGGCAGGCATGGTTTCAACAACTAGGTACCTCAGTTCCAACCACATCCCGGCTCTTTGCCCATTTTTAATTGACCCTTCGCAAACGGTTTGATTGACAGGCGATCTGACCAATCATAACTCTGAATCTGCCATTTCGTCTGACAAAGCAGTCAGGGGAGTTAATAGATTAACATTGGTGAACTTGAACTTGAAAAATTGTGCATTCACGTCTTTCCACGCTTAAAACAGCATTCCTTCTGATGTTCATTCATGTTTATTTGATGCTATAAATGAACTAGTATGAAGAGATGTTGGTTCACGAGCCGCTTGAAGGAGCTACAGCGATCTGTCACGACACATTAAAGAGCCACTATACGCTATTTATTGTTTAAACTTCTTTAAAAAATTACAATTTTAAATATGAAACTGTTTCATACATAGTCAGTGTCCTCTTTGCTCCGAGATAGATGGACTTGCGCACATTGTAAGTATGTGTTATGTTGCGGTGACACGAATCGCACGATCAAAATTCCATATTGTGATTTAACCTACTGTAACATCGCGTCTACACTGGATGTGAACGACGTGATCATGCACCTGACCTGTTAAGAACCTTGTCACGTTGCTCTGGATCCAGTGTGTTAAATGCTCTCCTACTTGTTGCTTTGGATAAAAGCATCTGCTAAATGAGAACTGATGATTGGGCTCTGCTGTCTATTGTTGTCATGCTGTTTGCATCCAGAGTAGAATTATCCTTTCCCAATAAAGCAAAGTTGTTTTGTGCCAAATACTTATCTTATCATACTTTATCATGTTTTAGTACTTTATTTCATTACCGCTTTGTCCTAAACTTTAAAGGTGGGTTATGTAGTTTTTCAAAAACACTTTGGAAGTTAGTCAGGCTGACACCAACAACAAACGTGTAACCTATCAGCATTAGGGAGCATATGATGGTTGAGGAGACAGAACGAGCAAGAGGGAGATTTGAAGAAAAACTGCAGAAAGAAAAATGAGACCCAATACAAAAGATCTCAAAAGAATGAAGGTTTATGACTGGGCAAGCGTTTTACACTTTAATATTATAAAAGCCTTACAGCGCTGGAGAGAGCTATGCAGGAAGGCTTTAAAACGGATGCAGAGCCTGCTTTGATGTGAGTAACACTGGATTTTTCATGAAGCGTTATGTTGCTCATCAGATAAACTGTAATCCACTCTCGCATTGCGTGTGTAATGGTGGCCAGATAGTGAGTTGTGCTGGTAAACTACTGACGACTGCTAGAGAATGCGGTGTTTAGCATCATTGTTAGTGCACTCTCCGCGCCTGTCAGCGGCAGCAAACGGCCCGGGATTCTAGACCGACTCGGGGGGGTTAAGAATTGGAGGGTGAGTTTTAGGCAGAGCAATAAAGAGAGGGTGTGGGTTTATTTGGGTTGATTTCTAATGTCAGCAATGTCGAACAGCGTTTTTGAAAAGCTGCTTTCCCCACCTTTAACTGGTCTGTAGGAAAGGCAGGCAGTCACGTCACTGACAGAGAGAGGGGAGGACAGTTGCTCGACCTTCCTAGAATGTATACAGGTGAGATTTGTCTGGAAAAATAAGGATTGACTATTTTGAGGCAGTTTTTTTCTATTAAGAATTTATTATATGAACATGAATGTACGTTGTACACCTATATACATTTGTTTGCCTTTGAAGGTCATGTCACCTGACAGCTGTCCCCCCATTTTTAAAATGCCTGCTATGCCCCAGAATATGACAACAGATAATGCTTTATAGTGAACTCCTACACATTTACATGTCAAAGTAGCTGTGTGGTTTTTTTTTTCTGCACAGGTGAGTGACGTATGTACACCATTTCCCAAGAAAACCATCTCACTAGATCTAAAATATAAACACATATTTTCTCATTGAATGAGTGTGAGACAAAAACATGTTTTGTACTGATGTATTGACTCATTATTGGTTACCTCTCCTCTGCTACAACTTCGTAATAATGAATAATCGTCTGACTGACAGCGAAAAGTGAAAGACGAGGAGCAAAGCAAGGGAGCGAGGGCAAGGTGCATTATTGGAAATGCGCAGGATGTTTTCGCTTTAGCAGCCTTTGAGTTTTAAATAATTCAAATGATGTAAATGATAACATTCATTGAATAGGAAACCCTATTTTAGACGCATCTATCTACTGTAATCTGATTTATCAGGAAAGCGGCCAACAGAACTATTTATCAACTAATCAGAATCCACTTGACTTTAAATAGCTTGAGCATTAAAAGCGGCAGAAAACATAATTGAAGCGTGCACTTTTAATAAACAGAACGTCAGTGTGTTGGTGTGGACGCTGATGTAGTTATCGTTCTTAGCATAATTGGGCCTTAAATTCCCACTCTGTTATTGCTTAAATTCTTATATTTATGACAACCTTCTAAAGAGAGATATCCAAGTATGATATTTGATATTTATGATATTTGCTTCCTGAACAGATGTCTTGATTGACTTTAATTTGTTGTTTTTCTTTATTATAGGTGATCTAAATGTTGGTGGCATTGTTGCGGGGGTTATTGTGGCTTTGCTGGCAGTAGGGTTGCTCCTCTTTGGTCTCTGGTTTGCCACTAAAAAGGGATATATGCCAAGTAAGTTCTTACTGCTTATGTGAGAGTGTCTGAGGGGGAGAGAGGAATAATTATAAATTTGAATAATTAGATACCATAGCTATAAATACTCACTATTTTTTTCTTTCTCTTTAATTGTCCACAGAAATGACAGAAAGGTAAGTGTTTATTTCTATGGCATATACAACTTCATATCTAATATACATAATACTGTTTCATTAAATATGTTCTAAAATGTAATAAAATGAGTGAAATTATCTCTTGCAGCAAGCCGAAAACACAAGCTGTTTATACACAGCCTAGAGCAGATGAAGGGGATGATGGGGATGTAAGTACAACACACTTGCTTAGTTGTGTAAATGATATTAGGCAGCTGAATGGAATTCCCCGTTGGAATCCTGTTTGCAGTAGTTTGTTTTGAATGTCCTTTTCTATTTGTGTTTTCTGTTCTACCACCAGAGTAGTGGTACTGGTAAAATAATTCTATTTACACTCTCTTGTGTGTCTGTTTCAGGGGGAATTCAGACAGAAATCATCTTTTGTGGTGTAGCCTGTGCTGCTTTGGATGAAATTTCAAAATTTGTTGTCTAGATCAAATTTTTTTTTTCATACAAATCAGGATCAGTTTGTATGTGAAGAGTGATATCAAATTTACTTCCCTGCCCTGCTTACCATACTATTTGACCATAGAAATGTCCAAAAAGTTTGAAGCAGCCATCATAAATGTGTGTGCAGTAGCTTAAACGTACAGATTTAGTTTAGGAATCTAAATCCTGTCTCTTGCAGAAATGAATTGAAATGTAACTTATTGAACTACAAGTAATCTGTGAGTGGAAAACAAACTTAAAGGATTTATTATCAATCCTTCTATTAATATAATTCGCTCAAATTATATTAATTTGTTTAGTTATTTATGGCTTGTGGTGTCCAAGGCTAATTCTACATGATTCTGCACTATGGGATAAAAGCTTCTGGGGAAAAGAAGGTACTATGAATGTTCCCCATTCAGGAAATAATCCCCCTTCCCCTGGATATAAACATTTGCTGTACATTGTAGTCATAAGTTGTTTACTTCACTTATTTTTTATGATAGTGTACTTTGTGTTTTTATGTGTTTTATACTTCATTCATGAAATGTAAATAGTCCTTTCTGGCTTTTATTGGATTTTATAGGATTTAAAATCATGCTTTATTGACGTCTCTCTGAATTGTTCAACTGGAACCAAATTACAAAAGTTTTTCTTGTTTTAAGTTTTTAATGTTGGACTTGATCCCATTCTTTCAATAAATTAAACGTACTGAATATGACTTACGCAATATATGTAATGCTGACATTCCTCCATTAGGAAGGCTGTTGTGGCCTAATGGTTAGAGATTATCGATGCTGACAGGAAATGACTGAGGTACCCTTGAGCAAAGCGCCTAAATTGCTCCCCAGGCGCCACAGCAAAAAGTGGCTGCCCACTGCTCCGGGTCCACGGTTTGTTCACTGCTCCCAAAGTGTTGCACTAACTGAATGAGTTAAATGCATAGGACAAATTCCGAGTACTTGGTCCTTCACGTGACTAAATAGTCAATCCAGAGTCTGCTCGTGCTGGAAACTCCTTGTGAATGTGAAATTAAGCAATGTTATCAGTGATTGTCTAAACTGATTTTTGGAAATATCTATTTCGTAATATGACATTACGAATGAATATTTTCAAATTATATCCTAATATATGTATCAACAACCTGATGAGATTTAAAAATGTTCTAAATATGACCACTAGGAGGCAGTATAGGACCACAACAAATCTTGCACAGCTTTGAACAGTTAAAATTTCTGGATCTATGAGGTTCAATGGGATGTCTTTAACACAAAAATCATGATTTTTGTAATTGATGATTTTCACAGGCTGTTTTTTTTCTCCTTCCACACAATTTTAGATTTAACCAAATACATTATTTGGACAAGGCAGAGTAGCTTACAGTTCATTCACTGGTTTCTAAATGATTCCAAATATTTTACTTCTTTCCTTGTTCTGGCCCTGAACATTTTACAAAATATAACGTTAAGTATTTATCTTCCACGTGATGCGTTCTACGTTCTACCTGCGCACAGTTACATAACGTTCGGTGGAATGTGAGAGAACGTCAATGACGACGACGCTTCTCGCTGAACTGCCTGCCATTCGAGCGCATCTGATCTGCTCAACGTCACCTTTCAAAACTGCGACTTTAAGGATAAGTGGGGCGGTGCCGGGCGGACCCCGTATCCTGATAGGCTGCTTCCGCTTTCAGTCAAGCCCCATTCATAAATAAGTCATGTATAGGAGGAACCGATGTAACAAGTATTGATAGATTTCGCTCGCGACGCGCCTGTTACAACATTTCTAACTACACGCCGAACCGCGATAGACTCCGGCGAATTCTATTTCTTCCTGTGACAGACAGCGACATCGATGGTTGTCGATGCGCGGAGCAAATGAAATTGACTTCCGACTGGTGACCCCTTTCTCAAACTGTAATGACACGAGCGCTCCAGCAGGAAGCTCAAATCATTTCGTGTTTAGAAACATTGTAGCGCGTCCGCCAAGACTTCTGTCTGTCCGACCGTGGGGAATAATGGAGCGTTTTTGAACCACCCTTTACTGTAGGTACTGTAGCTCTTGAGTCGATGTTTTAAACGTGTGTCGTGTCCGTCCATTTGGACGCATCAAAAGTAAGCAAATCGCTGTTCTGAAACCAAATGGAAAGCTGAACCATGGCAGCAAAAGAGGACCTATATGCCAAAGTCGCTCCACGGATGCAGCGGCAGAACCGGCCAGGAACTGTCAAACATGGAAACAGTCTGGATGTATTGCTGTCAATGGGCTTCCCAAAAACCAGGGCGTAAGTACCAGAGTTTCATCTCTCCCAGACCTCGAGCATCACGCAGCTGCGGTCACAGCTCTAGACGCGAAGAACGCAAACACATGTGATAAGTGTATACAAAACCTCTTTGGAAATACAGAAACATGGCAGATATTTAAGACATGTAGTGCAAGTTGCATTTGTAATGGCGTCGGTCTGGTTTTGTTATTGGTCAATATGCCAATTCGCTCGCCAAAGGGTTGCAAAGTTGTTTTCCTGTTGCCTCATTAAGCAGTTTTCTTATGAACTCGTCATACATGGTCTGTGTCTGTCCAGAAAGGACATGTTCCTGCTACCAGCGCTTCCTCGGGCGGATGAGGTCAGGTCACCGCTGGCCATCGTATTGGCGTTGTGTCAGCGCATCCATAACTGTCCTGCACCATGTTTTTTTTTATTTGTTTATGCATTTTTGCTTCTATTCCTGGCGTCATATATAAGGAATGTATGTTTGTAGCTACTTGAACATATATGTAAGCAATCTAAAGTTTCCGATCCCATGAATGATTCTTCAGTCCCTCCAAAAGAACAGTTATAATAATGGTTGTAATCATACACTTCTTGTTTGCACAGACTTTATTATTTTTCACACACCTGTTATTAAATAAAATCTATGCAATTTAGTTATTGGTATAACTGTTCACTAAATACCATTTCTAAACCTTTAAACTTTATAAACCTTTAATCACTTTATAATAACGTCCAAATAATTCATTTACTAAAATTAGCTAACAATGAGCAATTCATTTGTTACTTATTTATCTTGGTTAATGTTAGTTTATTCAAATCCAGCTGCTCGTTGTTAGTTCAGGTCCACTGAATGTGGCTGACACAACTTTTGATAGTAAAATTAATAAAGGTTCAAATTAACATTAAGAATAGCAAATGCTTTAGAATTACTTTTCATTGTTAGTTCATGCTAACTAATACAGTTAAATAATGTTAACAAAGATAAGATCGTAAAGTGTTACGGTTTACATTTATTTTAGAAACTACCAGTTGTTACAACAAAACCTTTGTTGCTGATTGTAAGTTAAAGGTTTTTTCATAAAGTGAAGAGAAATATAATTAAATGATGATGATTTACTCTAACTTAAGATGAAGACTGAATATATCAGTTGTCTACAAAAGACAACTAGTACGTGTTTATTGGACATGGAGCGGGTCGCCATAAAATCACATGACCAGCCTTGTCACGCGATTGATAGTTTCCACTACTAATAATAATTAAAAATGCAATTACTTTTATAGTACTTTTAATAATATACATGTAATGAGCCACCTTAATGTAAACACTTACTGAATGAACCTTTAAACAGTTTAATTGAGTAACCACTCTGACTGATAGTACATGCATGGTTTTTATTGGGTAAAAAGAACCAGTCATTTGTTTAGGAATTGGACCTCATTCATTCTGGGTTGCGAAGCCACTGAATAGTATTTCAGGAAACACTGGTGTTTTGCAATGCTGTTGGCATAAGAATGCACAAAAATAATTTGGTCCCAGTCATGCTTTTAATGGAGATCAATACAATTGACGCAATTCAGATCTTTACAAAAAGTGACATCATACCATATGTGGCACCATATCACTTTTTGATGCAGTGGGTTTCTTGATTTAGACGAAGTTGCCAAAGCTGAACATCTGTCCTTTCCATCACTGCTCTACACTGAGGAGCACGGTTGGAGTAAGGTATCTCCAACCAACCATGAAGGCTGCATTAGGTTGCTGTCAGTGAGGAGCTACATTCTCATTCGTCACAATTACAATTCATCTCTGCTTCTTTTAGCTTCACACATTCTGTCTCCTGTTCTCTCTGTCGTTCACTCATGTCTTTACTTTTTCGCTTGGGTTTAATCCAGCTGTTTCCATAATCTGTTTGGAATCCTCCTTGCCTCTGTGTGTTATTACGGTTTGTGTCGAGATTGGGATTGCACAGAGCAGGCCAAATGATTCCATTCTGTTAATCCAGGGAGAGCGAACGAAGGTGAAAAGGGCAAGATGTCTCTATTGAATGTTGTGGATGAATTTGATCCAGTCTTGGTTTTGATGCTGTGTGGATACTGCTGATCTTGTTCATGAATGTATGCGGTCAGTTTATTAAGCTGGTCATCGTCCTTGAGTCCTTGACATGAGAATTCTAAACATTTGGCCAAATATTTGTCATTTGCTGACATCGGAAGCAGTGGTATGCTAGATTTCTAGCCTTCTATGGTTCGTCTGTCTGCTTCTGACAACATTTAAAAGTTTTCTTAAGTGTTAGTCATCAAGTAGTATGCATATGTGCGGTTGGCATAACCTGCTTTTAATAACCATGTGATTAATTGATGGTGATCAGTCTTGTTTTAATGTTTGTAAAAAAATCATGTCATACATGTTTGGATACATGGGAAGCAATTGACCATGTTCACTAGTGGAGAAAGAGAAAGTAAATAAATTTATTGCCAAAAGTAGAGTAGTTGACTATCCAGAAAGGAATACCTTACCTTCACATATACCCTGAAATCTCGGTTGATTAACCCAAACCTTACAAACTCGAGGTATGTTGGTTCCAAAAAACGCATTAGGGAGTAAGTTCAGCCAACCCAGAGTATGTTCCCGGTTAACACACAAGACATTCTTAACCGAACGACGACTCGATGATTCACCATGGAAACAGATGTGAAAAAATGTGCCGTTCTACTTCCTCCCTTCTTCTTTAGTCCAATGGCGATTTACATATCTTTATATTGTATATACTGGATATATAGATTTATATATGTATTGTATAATATAATATTGTACATATAACTAAATATAACTATAACTATATTTATAAACTAAATGCAACTATATAACAAATTTAGTTACATTAATATAACTATATTAATTAAATAACACGTCTGAATACCTCTTAAGCAAACTAACCCTTCAGAGAGTAAGTTGCTATGGCTACTTACATACCCTGAAAGTTACCTGCGGTTTTGGAACCGAAAGTTGAGGTCATCTGCTTACTTACTCTTAAACATACCTTGGTATGTCACATAAACTGCTTTCCGGAATCCCCCCCTCATGTTTGTATGGGAGTGTAGGTGTAATTGTGATATGATTGTATTTGATATTTTTTTTATGTGAAGGTGTACAGACCTGTAATTGTTTTATAACACACTATACAGAATTACCTGAATCAAGCACTGCTTTTATACTGCTTCCACCTTACAAATGGATAATTCTAAGTTGATTTTAATGTTGACAGAGCAGTGTATTTTTTTTTTTTAGCCTGTTTGTTAATTTTGCACTCAGTGTTTGTATTTTGACATAATGTCTTGGGGAATAGAGTCATTTGGTGTGATTATTCAAATGAATGATCTGGTTTTTGAGAGTAAAAATGTATGATTTTAATGCGATTTGGAAATGATGTCATCACCATCAAAAAGGTTTTATAGCTCAGTTAGTTGAAATGTAGTTTACCAATTAAAGGTTTGATTTCAGTAGACGGAAAAAAAAAATTAAAGTTTACCTCAAGAATTGGTTTAGCTTTGAAGAAATGGGACAAATTTAGACGATGATATAAAAAGGAAATTTATTTAACTTGTAAATGATATTCATGACTTTTCATTCTTAATTGTCAACCCACATGTAATTGTACCCCACATTCTCAAGAATTACCAGTTAGTATTAATGGTGACACTTTTTTTCATACGTATTTTAGGAGTTGCCAAATACGTATGCATTCGTACGAATGACCTACCCTTGACCCCCTCCCCTAAACCTACCCGACACTGGGCTTTAGACAAATCGTATGAATTCGTAAGAGTGAGGTCATACAAATTCATATGAATTAGCCACCTCGTAAAATGTGCGAATTGGTCGTGAGATAGCGTTGGTCTGTTTGTTAACATTAACATTAAGATCATATTTATTAACATTAATTATTGCATTAACTTATATGAACTAACAAGCAATACATTTGTTACTGTATTTATTAATCTTCATGTTAATTAAAGACTATTAGATCACAGTGCATTAATGTTAACAAATGCAACATTTGATTTTCTTAATGTATTGGTAAGTGTTGAATTTAACATTAACTAAGATTAATAAATTAACTAGCAGTATTGTTCATGTTAACTATAAAGTAGTTAACTAATGTCAACTAATGAAACCTTATTGTAAAGTGTTACTTTATTAACACTGTTAATCTAGTGATCGAATGGTTGCTGAGTTTGTCTCTCAGGCCCAATAGGGCCTAATATAACAGATTATGACAGTTTTAGCTCTGAAGGGTCTTAAAAGGACATACTGAAAAGTCAGATATTTGACATTTGGATCAGACTTTCCCTGTTCTGATACGTAATAGCCTAAACATGGCTACATATGCCAGGAGTCTGCATCCATCTTGCTGGACACAAGTAGCCCAGCTGGAATTGTCATTGAGATGGAAGGGCGGGAGACTTTGTTTTGCTTCAACAAATAGCTGATTAATTAGATTTTTCAGTGATTGTTACATTCCATTTGTTAAATGTAATCTTAATGAGTTTAGCTTTATCTTTCCATCATGTTTGATCTGAGATTTAGACATTATTTTCTATTTAATATGAATCTGCCATGCCATACCATAAGTAAATGAATTGTATTTACGCTGTGTTCTTTGGAGTGTACTACTTTAAAGGCCTGTGGTTAAGCATTGTTTGACAAGCACTAGCTGTTTGTTTCAGTACTCTTCCAAGGCTCTTAGAGACTCTTAGTGACCAAGTTTCTGTGAAATGAAGTGATGTGTATTATTGTTTCGAGAGGACAGCATAGAGAGTGAGGAAAATACAATCCACAGTCATAGTCCAAAAACCAGGCAGAGGGTCAAAAACACAAGTTATCAGTCCAAATCCAAAATAAGGCAGATGTCAGAACCAGGAACAACATGACTACTCAGACACAGCTGAAACTGATAATAATGAGCAGAGGGTTCTGGGAAATGGAGTCTGAGAATAACAGAGTGCGACAATGAAGAAGGCTGCCGTCTGCTTGTAAATAATTGCATCCACAGCTGACAGATGTAACAATTGTATACCAATATGTTAAACCGCAGCAACAAAATAAGATCTCACTTACCTCTCACCTTTTTTTATAGCACTTGTTAGAGAAGTCACTTAAGATGCAGAGGTAAATGGTTTGACCTTTAGTCAAAGGTTTTGACCTGTTACATTTCCACACTTGGTAAAATGTCATATAACAGAAGCATATATAATTATTTAATAACACTGTTTTAATGTAATCTTTAGTAAGTCTCAAAATAAAGATGCATTTTTCATACTTTACATTATAGTATTGTGATGCCTAAATTCACTTGTAGTATTTTTTATGTATTTTTTTTTTATCATTATTTTTACAAAATACAATAGAATCTTAATATTTTTAGATTGAGCATAAAAATAAAATAATTCTCAGATGAGGTACTGGTTAGAATCTTAATATTTGTGCATCCCTGTTAAATATTTCTCTTCTTTCTTTCTTTCTTTCTTTTCTTCTTCTTCTTATTTTTTTTTTTTTAAATTTGTATCTTTTTCTTTCTGTTTTCAAAAATTTAAAAAGATTTAGACCCCACTGTATTTTTTGCCCATTAAACCCAATTTTAAGTTGTGAAGTCAGAAACACTTCTTTTTTTTATTTTCCTGTGTAAAGGCATCCAGATTTGTATCTCGTCTAGTGGTAAAAACCACTTTAGTGTCTGTTGACTCTGTTGTAACCAGATGTGTACAAGTTTTGAAACATTGCTCTTTTTTGGAGGTTTCCATGTGAGTTGGTGGAGGACAAACTCATCAGCCAGCTGTCTGTGTGTGTGTGTGTGTGTGTGTGTGTGTGTGTGTGTGTGTGTGTGTGTGTTAGTTAAGGTCAGTTTGAGTGGGAATCTTTCATACATTGGGTGGAAACACTGATGTTTCTGTCTCCCAGCTTCTTAGGGACTCTTTCCAGTTTCGCCTGATGATGCAGGAGTTGCACAAATTTTCCGCTAGAGAAAGGCAGGAGGAGAATAGAGAGGGAGTATGCAATGAGTTTTAAAAGGAGTCTGTCTTGAGGTGAAAACACTCAGTTCAAAGAACACAGTTTTGTGACAAAATTCAAAGCTACATTGTGTTTGAAAAAGTTCATTTTGTGCGTCAGTCAAGGCTTTCATAAAGCAGATGGTGGTATTAAATTTTGGTAATTCTGACGATAAAGAAAAGCAAGTATAAAGGGATATTTCTCCCAAAAATGAAAATTCACTGAGGTCTTTGTTTACTCACTTTTATGTTATTCCAAACCCATACAAATCTCTTGATACTCTGGTGAAGAATGTGACCAAAATTGCAACCAAATCTTTGAACTCAAGAATTAATTATGCATTAATTGTGGAATTTTATGCTTTACATTTCCAGTCTCTGGTGTTTCTAGTCAAATTAGCGTATTTTCCAACCTGATAATGTAACGATAAACCTATGAAAATGGTTTAAAAAAGCACATGGTTCCATAGTGCCATCACTTTACAGTGTCGCAATGACCATCTTTTGTCAGCGCCTCACCCGTCATTGCGTAGATGACATGATCCTGCCCAAAGTTAGATACATTGAAAACAGATGAGCACTCATATTCTACATACAGCTCCCGATCAGGGTGACGTTTGTCCTCAAAATGATAACCGCACAGTTGACCGCACAGTTAGCTGCTTAATCCTACGCTCATTTTAATTTTGTACTAATGTTCAAAATGTTTCTGTGACTTCTTGTTTTACCCTGTTTAAACAATGGGTTTCTAATGAAGACTAGAAAAGGACTGCATACAAACGGAAGTTACAATTTATCATGGTGGCGTACATTGTTTACTCAGGAAAAAGGTGGATACATTTAATGAGTTAGAATTGTTTGTGTCAGTGTGAAACATGTACTCCTATGCTTTGTAAGGATGAAAGCCAAATTGTTCATCACCTGTAGGGTGTGTAGATTTGTGTCTGTTCTCATTTTTGCTTTACACCCAGTCTACAAAGTTGTCTATTCTTCATTATACTTCACTACATGATAATATTTAGCCATTCTCGGATATTCAGTAATAATCTATGACTCAAAGACTCTTAATGACAACAAAGCCTCGGCTTTGTGTGTGGAGTCATCACATGACTTCACATGGGAAGTAGGAAGGCCATGACAGCGCAGTATCTAGAGAATTAAGCTCAACAAAAACCAGTCAACCCTTACTGTCCCACAAAATGATTGCAAACAATTGGATGTCTTATAAAAAGAAAAAGTTTTATAATGTAATGTTTAGCTTGTTTCAGCTTTGAAGTCTGTTGAGCACTGATGCAAAGTATTCATGTCTGCTAAAACTGAATGAAGATTTTTGTAATTGCACAAAGTTTTTAACTGAAAGTTAAATTCCTCAGAACGGAACAGTCATTTTCTCTTATGTATTTCTCTTATACAGAGCAAATGGAAAGTTTATCTGAAGTCATTGTGCTTATCTGACTTGCGTTTAATTGCTTAATAGATGCTTCATGCTTGTATCAAAAGCAACTTACAAATGAGGAACATCACAGCTAAGATAGAACACACACACACACACACATACATACAGTGGGTACGGAAAGTATTCAGACCCCCTTAAATTTTTCACTCTTTGTTATATTGCAGCCATTTCCTATAATCATTTAAGTTCATTTTTTCCCTCAATGTACATACAGCACCCCATATTGACGGAAAAACACAGAATTCTTGACATTTTTGCAGATTCATTAAAAAAGAAAAACTGAAATATCACATGGTCCTAAGTATTCAGACCCTTTGCTGTGACACTCATATATTTAACTCACGTGCTGTACATTTCTTCTGATCATCCTTGAGATGGTTCTATTGTTGTGTTTGATTATTCTGATTGGAATTGATTAGGAAAGCTGCACACCTGTCTGTATAAGACCTTACAGTTCATAGTGCATGTCAGAGCAAATGAGAATCATGAGGTCAAAGGAACTGCCCGAAGAGCTCAGAGACAGAATTGTGGCAAGGCACAGATCTGGCCAAGGTTACAAAAAAATTTCTGCTGCACTGAAGGTTCCTAAGAGCACAGCGGCCTCCATAATCCTTAAATGGAAGACGTTTGGGATGACCAGAACCCTTCCTAGAGCTGGCCGTCCGGCCAAACTGAGCTATCGGGGGAGAAGAGCCTCGGTGAGAGAGGTAAAGAAGAACCCAAACATCACTGTGGCTGAGCTGCAGAGATGCAGTCGGGAGATGGGAGAAAGTTTTAGAAAGTCAACCATCACTACAGCCCTCCACCAGTCGGGGCTTTATGGCCCGACGGAAGCCTCTCCTCAGTGCAAGACACATGAAAGCCCGCATGGAGTTTGATAAAAAAAACCTGATGGACTCCAAGATGGTGAGAAATAAGATTCTCTGGTCTGATGAGACCAAGATAGAACTTTTTGGCATTAATTCAAAGCTGTATGTGTGGAGAAAACCAGGCACTGCTCATCACCTGTCCAATACAGTCCCAACAGTGAAGCATGGTGGTGGCAGCATCATACTGTGGGGATGTTTTTCAGCTGCAGGGACAGGACGACTGGTTGCAATCGAGGGAAAGATGAATGCGGCCAAGTACAGGGATATCCTGGAAGAAAACCTTCTCCAGAGTGCTCAGGACCTCAGACTGGGCCGAAGGTTTACCTTCCAACAAGACAATGACCCTAAGCACACAGCTAAAATAACGAAGGAGTGGCTTCACAACAACTCCATGACTGTTCTTGAATGGCCCAGCCAGAGCCCTGACTTAAACCCAATTGAGCATCTCTGGAGAGACCTAAAAATGGCTGTCCACCAACGTATACCATCCAACCTGACAGAACTGGAGAGGATCTGCAAGGAGGAATGGTAGAGGATCCCCAAATCCAGGTGTGAAAAACTTCTTGCATCTTTTGCAAAAAGACTCATGGCTGTATTAGATCAAAAGGGTGCTTCTACTAAATACTGAGCAAAGGGTCTCAATTCTTAGGACCATGTGATATTTCAGTTTTTCTTTTTTAATATATCTGCAAAAATGTCAAGAATGTCATATCAAGAATACTGTGTTTTTCTGTCAATATGGGGTGCTGTGTGTACATTAATGAGGAAATAAAATGAACTTAAATGATTTTAGCAAATGGCTGCAATATAACAAAGAGTGAAAAATTTAAAGGGGTCTGAATACTTTCCGTACCCACTGTGTGTGTGTATATATATATATATATATATATATATATATATAATGTGTGTGTATATATGTATATGTATGTTTAATTACTTTTAAAAAGTATTTTTTAAGAAATTGATACTATTATTCACCATTAAAAATGCATTAAATTGATGAAAAGTGACAGTAAAGAATTTTTTCATGTTACAAAAAATTTTAAATAAATATTTTCCACAAATATTTAATGTCAAATGGTTTTTCAAACATTGATTTCAAACATTGATGATGATGATAATAATAATAAATGTTTCTTGAACACCGCATCAGCATATTAGAATGATTTCTGAAGAATCATGTGACTGAAGACTGGAGCAATGATGGTGAAAATTGAGATTATAATTTAAAATAAGATAATATAACATGTAATATAATATATGAAATAAATGCAGCCTTGGTGAGCTCTTTCGGAAACATCCTATAGACCCCTAGCCTTTGAATAGTAATGTACATATTTCTGTTTTCTATGTTTCCTTCTTAGGGATTTTTTTAGGAGAAACATCGGAGACAAATTGTTGCTTAAAAGGATCAAACAGAGAACTCTATTAAATCTCCTGAGCTATGAAAGAGCAACCACTGAGAAATAATATTTTTTCCTTTTGAAATTGTCGTCTACTGTGTGTTTTTATTCTCTCCCCTTTTACCTCATCTTATTTTTACCCGAGAGTGCAAACACATGAAATCACAGCTCCAGAACTCTCTTCCCTGAACACAAATTTTTGAAAGTTTTTCAGGATTACCATGGTTACTTAGTAACTTTGTTATTGATTTAGTTAAATAGACTTACTTTAACTGCGAGTAGAGCTTTTAAAGTTACGTTTAAAATAATTTGATTTAAAATTTAAAGGAAGTCAAATATGTCTTTGAAATGAAAATTTCATGTTTATGAACAGTACTCCTACGCTTGCAGGCTCCTTATAAACTCTCGGTGCAAAGTTTGTCCGCTAAGAGGAAGTGCCCCATTTCAGGAAGTGGTTTGTGACCTTTAGAGAGTGCCGTTGCTGCTGGGACATAAAGGAACCCATATGTGCTGAGACACAGAGACGTGGGGGTGGAAAGACACATGCATGCACAAAACTTCACATATAGTGAGTTACATGCATAGACATATGTGCATAATTTGAAATAGCATGGCAAGAGTTCACAGAAACTGAATCAAAAGAGCAAGTGGCACATGCAGATGCGTATACGAGCCTCCTTTGTAATCAAAGTAAATATGAGCCCAACCGTACACTGAACTGTTTGTGAGCATGCTGAAAGAGAACAGATACAAAGGCATTTCTGTATTTCTTTTGATATTCTTTCCTCACATTTATTCTGCAATTAAAATGAATTTCCATAATGTGACGTTAAATAGGCCTTTACATTTATGCTAAGAGTTGTTTCCATCAAAATACCATAGTCGCTACAGATATTATGGTATCACAACACCAGTTAACTGGTGTTAACATCAACAGTGACCAATGCATTTGTTAGAGTATTAACCTTTATTATTAAAAAAATTAAATATAAATGTATAACAACAGATACAATTTTTAATTTTAATAATATATTTGTAAATGTTGAATTTTACATGAGCTGAGATTAATGAAGGCTTTTTTTTTCATAGTTCATGTTAATTGAACCTTTTTGTAAAAAGTTTCCAATATTATTGTTTTGTTTATTGTATAATTTTGGATGCCCCGACAGAGAGGCTCTCAGAATCTTTCTGTTGTTTAATATCTTTTTTGACTTCTTATTAACTGACCAATATTTTTGTAGTAACTGATATTTTAGTGGAAACTATGGGAGCTTATGGTACGTGTCAGTCGACCGGTGTTTTGTTTAGTGGTGTGATAGGGCGTTTGTGTAAAAATCAAGTAATGAAAGGGTTTAAATTTTTACCGTTCTCTGATGTTTCTTCTCTCATCTACCCTGTCTCCTCTAGCTATGAATAAACTAATGATGAATAAATCATAGAGCAGAAATGAATAAATCATAATGAATAATCTAAAATGTTTGGAACATAATGTACTGTAGCTTCTAAAGTCTTCTGTGTGTCTCTCTGTACCATATCATACAGCTGTTTTCAGCTGAATGTCACACAGACGATAATCTGGCTTAATATTCAAATTTGAAAGTTTCTGCTGTGCCTTACAATCATCATCTTAAATACATTAATGCCTTAGTGTATTTATAGTGTATTTATATGAATAGAGTAATCAAATAATGGAGGAGGTTGTCTTTTCTCAGAATCTTTCTCTGTTTTTTTTATTCCTTTTTGATGACAGTGGCTAATACTAAATGAATGCAGTTATGTTATAGAAACTTTGGCAGAAACCAGACTTACCATAACTACATTTAAGATTTTGTAGCTGTATGCACTTTTGTAAATTTTGCACAGTTTGCACAAATGCATATCGGTGTTGTAATTCTAGCCAGCTAGTTAACCCTAACTACACTGTAAAAATAACTTGTTTTAATTTAGGGTATAAAACATCAGCTGTAGTTTCCAGAGATTCACTGTAAACAATATTGGTGACAATATTTCAGGTGTTTTGGTCTTGAGACCATTTTTTGAAGGTCTTGGTCTCGGCTGCGTTTTGTCTCAGTCTTGTCTTGGTCTCAGACTAAAAGGACTCGTGATTTTATTTCAAGACCACAACTGCAGGGATATCACTAAATTGCCGTTGCGTTCTTTGTTAACGTCATTAATTTGACTGGTTGTAAAACTTTCTGCTTCAAATGCAATCACTAACTTATTTCTAATTTCATTTATTTTGTTACTGTTGTGCTGGTTCAGAAATCAACAAGGGATTGTGTCAAAAATGTCACCAAAATTAATACAAATGCCCACAAAATTCAAGAAATGATTGAAAAAAAGTACTTGTATATAAGATCTTGATATTTATATTATAACATATGATATAATTAAGCAATATCAAGAGAAAGAGGGCTGTTTTCACAAATATGAGCACAATTGCAGACATGATATAGATTTTTTTTACAAATGTTCAATAAACAATTTAATTTTTAAAATATTAATATCAACATTATTTATGCATTTGCAACTGTACCAATTCAGATTGTAACTTCTGTTCCACCTCTGCAGTGAAAAGATGAATTTAGTTGTTAGTGATTTCAATTAATTGTTAACAGCTCTATATTGTTTATATACTATCTTATTATTATAATTGTAATTATTGATTAAAAATAAAATATTTCTCGGGCAGTAAATGTGGATCTTTCAGTTGAATTTGAGGAGTGCTAGTCTTTTCTTGGTCTCGACACACACTGGTCTCGCTCTCGGATTAGGTGGTCTTGACTACAACACTACGGGACAGCATATTGGTGTCTGTATATTTACAACTTTAACCGTATATTTCATTAAGTGATAGCCTATAATTTTATTATCTATTGAAATACTAAGGTAAATCTGCTTTTTACCTTAAAATGTACTGATATCCACTATTCCAGATGGTGAAACAGAAAGCCACGTAATGAATCGGTTCATCACAAGTGCTATGTCCATAAAACATGATCAATAATCTGCAAAAATGGTGCACAGGGTCAAACACACAAAGACAAAACACCATCACTGTAACACACATGATACTAAAATGCATTAAACATTAACAAAATAGTAAAAAATGTAACACAAAACACTCTGCATTACTGAAATAAGAAGAAACAAAACTATTTAAATGAAATATAATCATATGTGACGTAAAGTATAGTGTTCATACTTCTAGGAAAATCCTTTTACTTTTTTCTCTGTAATTATATAGTTTTTATTAGCAAAAAACATACTTTTGACAGTATTCAACAATAAAATTATACATAATGCAATGTTAAACTATTTACAGTTTTTCACTGTATATGGCAAGGTAACTTACAATTGACCAATTAACATGTTTAGAGTCAGTGATGCCATTAAATGGAAATACTGTGGAATTTTGATATACTTTATGGTACTCTCTTATGGTACGTCATTATTTTTTTGCATGGTACGTCATAGAATACCATGGCAAGCACATTAATTTTTTTTTTTTTTTTTTTTGCAGTTAGCATTACATCTCTTCTGGTAAAACCCTTGTCCTGATTATATTTGAACCAAACTGTACTGTACACTCAATCTGAGAACATGAGACAGAAACACTACAGAATCAGGCTCAAAGTTTCCAGAGGATGAGCTGTAATGGAAGAAGCAGCAGTGTGATTCTGATTGTGCCTTTGGAATCTAGACCTTCACACGTCTCTTTCTGTCTATTCTGCTGTTTCTAAATGGCAAAAATTGATGTTAATTGTTCAGTCACAATGAATCATGTTTTAGTCATGCATATGCATGTTCAAACCCATGGTCACACCTAAACACCGCAGACGTGCTCTTTATCTCAGAGAGTGACTAGCTCAACTACAGGGTTATAGGCTCTAGATGAATTGTATTTGCTTGCTTGTACCGCAATTCACAGATATAAGAAGCTATTTTCAGTTCTTTCTCTTTAATATTGCTTGTGTTACATGAATAAGTTCCATTTTTCTTCATGAATCTTCTGATTATTCCTTTCTTTAATGCCCTGGTGGTCCTCCCATCTCCATCTACATAAACAGTGTCACCATCTGCCCGGTTTCGTGCACCCTAACCAAGCGAGAAGACACTCACAAAAGCTGCGAGTGTCTTCCCTGTAGTTTTAACATAATAAGCTGTTAACTATGCGGGTAGAGAACATGAGATGAGCGTGAAAAGATCTTCACGGCCAGCCAGCCCTGTTACTTACAGAGCAAGAAGGGCTTATTGTCAGAGGATAACAATTGTGCATGAGGATATGTGCACGGAGAGAGAGAGCAGAACAATCAGAGATATCACATGCTGCATTTGTTATTCTTTCCTCTCTTTTTCTCTGTGTGGGATGGAGAAGTAATAAAAAGAATAGAAGAGAAAGAGAGATGGTGTGATGGTAAGATCCAAAATGAACACCCTTCAAGTGCCAAATAGGTTTTGGAAAGTTAAATGGAGCTCCTTGCCACTTGGCCGGTAACTTAATAAGAGCTGCAATACATGGTTTGAATCGAAATGATAATCTGACCCTCACTGATGCAAGTTTTACCTCAGTGGGAAATTTACAATTGAGGAAGAGAGGGTTTTGTTTTCCAAACACTATAAAAAAAAAACGTATTTTCTTAGACAACTTCTATTTGAACTGCCGAATGTAGAAAACGTTGACATTTATTTAAAATGAAATAAAGTCAGTTTTTAGTCCATTTAGTATGAGTAACTTAAAGTTTAACAGCATGAACCTGCAATTTCAAATTTGGTGGCAAGGGTCCAACCAACAGGCTTCTGAGCGTGCTCAGTTTGATCACTGATGTTACGCTTGAATAATTTGTGTTTTTGGTCAAAGCATTGGCACTTATGATGACAAATATTTGTTATTCAGTATTAATTGATGATCTCTATGTTGCATTTTTCATTATATTTTATTGTAAAAGTTTAAAAAAAAAAAAAAAAAGGGACTAGCATTCTTCTTCAGGGAGAAGTTTCTTCCATGTCAGTGAGTAGGCCTATATACTTTGAAACACAAGTTAGACAAATTAAAGAAAGTTATGTACTCAGCTTAACTTAATATGCAAACTTGGATCCACAAGTAAAAAAAAAAAAACTAGCTTTGTGTTTATAGAACTTATTATATTGTGTTTGCTGAACGCATTAACATTAAGTTGATACCACAATTTTTTTCTTCTTCCATAAGCGGAGTATACTCAAAAAAATCCTAAAGCTGGATGCTTCAAGTGTTGGAGTTTTCTCAACTTCTGATTTTATTTACAGTGTATGGTTTACATGTGGATTGTTTCGTCAACAAAACATGTTCAGGAACTAAATCGGGCCTCATTGTCTGATGAAATCCCCTCATTATTAATATCATTGAGTCTTCATGTGCTAATTTGCACCGAGGACACCATTTTAGGACACCCTTTTATATCTCTATATGTGCGTTTGTGCATGTGAGTGAGTGGGTGGGTGTTGCCCTGTGTTGTGCTGAATGGGAATACATGCTAACTTACTCCCTCTGTAAACAGGAAGTGACTATTTCCCCATAGAGTTTGGAGATTGGGCCAAAGCAGCGAGAATGATGGTGAAAATATGCTCTGACTTAGACCCTATTCTCTATGCATATGTTACACATTTAAACTCCACCTCTAAAGAAAATGTTACAAAGGGTTGATTAATAACAGGCAGGAAAAAAAAAAAAACTAGATAAGAATGTATCTTTTTTTTTCGTACATGAATAGTCATATTCAACTAAACCCACACACAAAAGCACACCCAGACAAATGTACTCCCTGGACCAGCCTCTTCATCCCTCTCAAATGCTGCACAGGAAATACAGGTTATAAATAAATCATTGAGTTCCTGCCTGGAGCACTGACCAGAGGGGAAGGGAGGAGGAGATGGCCTGTAACACAATACAGACACACGCATATATAGAGGCTGATGGATAATCAAACGAGTATAGCGTGTGTGTGTGTGTGTGTCTGTGTGTGATCCCAGATGCACAATGATTTTCAGTTCTGATTTCATGTGCATTAGGTAGAATAAATATCGGTGCTGTTTAGTACATGTTCTGTATAGGAGCTGGAATGTGCGTGGCCTCACTTTTGTTTCTTGTGTGTGGCATCACTTGTGTTTGTGTGTTTCTGTGGATGTATACGTGATGAAAGTTTGCGCATGTGGGTGGAGTGTTAGATTGGGGTGTGATGAAGTCTTAAACGTGTAAGCGTGGAGTTTTTTTTAAATGCTTCTTAATAACCAGTGTAAATTTCTTTGATTAATGGAGGTTCATATGTGACTACTAGTATTCAACTTCAGGCCAACATTGAGCAGCTTAGGAATATATTTCCTCTACAAAGCTTCTGTTTTTGTTCTTTTACATATTAACTTCATAAAAAAAACGGATGGTTGAAGTTTACTTGTGGTGCTTTTGCTGTTGGATGGGGATGTTGTTGCTGCAACAGTCAGCACCTTGTATATTGACACCAACTTTTATAAATATATATTTTGTACAACAGGCTTTTTGTGAACAAACTGTAAAGCAAGTTTTGGATTTGTTTTGAGGAACAATCTTTGTTTTATTTTCATTCATGACAGAATAGCTCGCCACAAATGAAAAAATTGTGTATGCAAGACTGCACAGGCATCTGAACTTGATCATGCATGTATGAAAGTCAGAATGTGTCTCACCGTGTTTCGATGTCATAACCTTGGTGAGTGTGTCGTGTCCGGAGTTTGTTTGTTTGTGTGTGATTCTGCACACATAGTTTGGCTGTAAATGCTTGCATTTCTTCATACGTGTTTAACTTGTGAGTGTATAAATGCATACATCTTTGCATGTTTATGCATTTGTAGACATATGGCTGTGCATCATGGGCTTCCCCATCCCAGCATGCATTGTGGCTTTGGGCCCTGAGGGTTAGTTGGCATGATGACCATTTTCTCTGGGAAGCCAACCAAATATAGAGTAATTGAGTGCTGTGCATAGGCTGTGAACTGGATTACCACACACAAAAATGCACACACAACACTATAGACTTTTATAGTAAAAGTCCCTTTCAATCTTCATTTTCATCTGAGGCAAATACATAAAATAAACAAAATAAATATGTGTGTGTGTGTGTGTGTGTGTGTGTAAAACATGTTTAAATGTGACAGTAAGGATATTGTTCTATTTCAAATAAATGCTGTTCTTTTCAACTTACTTTCATCAAAGAAAGTTTTCATTAAAGTTTTAATGTTTCTCGAGCACCAAATCGGCATATTAGAATGATTTCTGTTGCTGAAATTTTAAAATGTTAAAATCTAAATTGTAAGAATTTATATCACAATGTTACTCTCTTTTTTTTTTTTTTTTTTAGTTTTACTGTTTTTATACTTTGTTGCAGAGAGTAGAGGATCTGCAAAGAACATAAATGTTTGTTGTTAGTTTGCTTTTAATGCACTACATTGTCAGATATGCATTGTGGAGTGCCGATCACCAGAGGCTTCCTGTACCTTGAACAATCTGCATAATCTGCATAATTTCCCTCATCTCTGACGCGTGACTCTGTTCTGGGTGTCTTGTCATGTTTTTTTCTCGCGAGGCATAAGGGAAGCACATCTATACACTTGTAGTGAAATGTTGCTGTGGTTCATCCGTATTGTTTCGTTAATCCATCACTGAATAACTTTTTGTGATCCTGAGTTAGTGGAAATTAAATATCTATGGTAGGATGAGATTAAATGTGTTTTAGAGTACTCATATTTTCACTGATCATTGTTCATCAGCAGACTGTCCCTTTATATTGTCTTTTAGTCATTTTACTGTGTTTTTTTCCCTGCTTTGTTCAAACCTCAAGCAGCGTTTTCAGTTTTACTGTGAGGTTTCAAACGGATCCACAGTGCACAACACTCCGTTTCCCCTGAGAGTTAGTCAGAGTGTGTGATTTTTAGAGCTTTTATAAAAAGACCCTAATTAGATTTAGAAGATAATTTAATCAGCTCAGGAAAAAAGCCTTTGAGATGTCAGCTGACACATGAGGAAATGACATAGTGAGTTTAGCGTGACCTTAGATCAGATTATATGTCGTTTTACTGTATAGATGCGAGCAGAGGAAATAATATCAACCTACACATGAGAAGATTATGTGCAATTATCCCTACCTAGTAATGTACTTCCACTAACTGTGAACGTGTGTGTGCTTGTATTAGAGATGGCCTTGCACACATACGTGGGTCTGTGACCCTAAATTATTGTACCATAGGTGTCAGATTGCTTTTAATTACACCTTTTAGATCGGTATGATACAAAGCAAGAATAAAAGAGAACCAGAGAGAGAAAGAGGAGGCAGTGGCTGGTGTTTTATGAACTGAGAGATAGAACATATTTCCTTTTTCATCACAGTTCTTCAAACCACAGACCAAGTGATATTATTTTCCACTATGATCTTTATAAGGCAGACACAAGCTAAATGAGTCATACTTGTTGCTCAAATGTGAGACGTTCTATGCATAGATAAATTCAGGGGGTTGCTCTTTACGCAACCAAAATATAACCTTTTTAAGTATATACACTATCATTCAAAACAATTTTTCAATCAATGAAAAGTCTTCATTGATCAAAAATACAGTAAAAACAGTGATATTATGTTTTTTAAAAATATATTTTAAAATGTAATTTATTTGTGAAATACATTTTAGTTTCTTATTATTATTATCATGGTTAAAAACAGAATATTTTTGTAGAAACCATGATACGTTTTTTTTTTTTTCAGGGTTCTACATTAAATAGAATCTTAAAAAGATCAGCATTTATTTGGAATAGAATTTTTTTCTTTACTAGTCTAGAGTCTTTACTATCACTTTTGATAAATTTAATGAAAATAATTTTCCTAATAAAAGTATTAATGTATTTTATAAAAAGTCTTACTGACCTTGAACTTTTGAATGGTAGTGTAGATGCTGCTCTCTGACAACTTAAATAATTTAAAATTTTTTAATTTCTTATATTATGAGAAGAAAGACACAATGAGAAACATTTACAAAGTTTATACAGTTTAGCGGTCTTTGTGCAAAAATATATGACCAATTAGAAGTATTTCAGAGAACTGCATATTAAATATTGTTTTATAAATCTTTCTATATGTTATAGTGTGTGGGACTGAATGTTGTGGATTTATTTTTTTACCCGGTTTCACAGACGAAGCTTAAGCTAGTCCTAGACTCAAGTGCATGTTTGAGCTGTTTTAACTGAAAGTAACTTGTACTGACATATCTTAAAATATGTCACACGCCATCATTTCGTCTCAAGATGCACACCAGTAATGTTTTTTTTCTAGTGTATTTTTATAAAAGCTATTTAATATTGCTTATATTATATTATATATTATATTATTAGTGATCTATAAATAGTGCAGAATCTTAAAGGGGACATAAAACACACAATTTCTGCTAAAACTTCTTTCCGAAAAGGCGTGGAGGCGTGCCATGGGCGGAACTAAAGAGTCATGAGGACGCAATACATCATCACAATATCTCTGGATAACTTTTGATTCACTATACTTTTGTGTTGTTTACATTTATATGCACTTGCACTACGATTGCCAACAAAACGCAGACATTTGATGCCGTTTTACTTGCCGCCTGCAGGTCAGACTCGTGACAGGGATTTATTATCGCTGGGACCGCTCCATCTTTCAGTTTCAAACCATCTGCAAATCCAGCATCGAACTGGGCCTTGTTTATAAAACATTCGTCACCGAAATGGCGGGAACAAATGAACACTCTTGTACAACTCTGTTGCTGCCCCGGGAAAAACAAACTGCATCTACTGTTCAAGGTTCAAGGTCTACTGAACAAGGTTATCTTTCCCTCACAACCAAAACAACTGTGGTCAAAAAACAAAATTACAAATCTTCCTCGAGCAAGTCTTGTGTATCGATGCTGACGACTCCCGCAACCTGAATGTTGCACATTAATGGGCGTGCTCTTGCTTTCGCTCTGATTGATTGTGCGCTCACTCTTCCGGGAGAAATGCCCATATAAGGAATTCTGCCTTTTATGATGTCATAGAGGGCCATACTCAGGGGGGAAAAAACTTTCCAAAACTTATATGAATCCTGACGGAGTGTATTTGGCACAGAAATAATTCGTCATACGTCCAACTCGTTTTTTGAAACTTTGACCATGTTTAGCATGAGAATCCAACTCTTTAACAGTGTAAATAAATCAGAATGCAAGAAATGGCATTAGATGGAGAAGTAAGCCTCCTCAATATTCATAAATGCCAGTAAATAAGTGATTATCCAGCTTCCCCAGTGTTGCTCTGGGCGACAGTGGTCTCTAGAGCGTTATCAGAATTTGTTTAGCCTGCGTGTGATTTTATTCGTGATATATGTTTCACATAAAGAGATAGGAACAATAGAAGAACATCTCTGTAATATCAGATTTAAATCTCTGAGAAAACTCCTCAGTGCTAATGTGCTGATAAACATCCTCCGGAAAGGAGGCCATTGATTTTGTGACCAGTACAGCAATTGAGCGCTCTCTCTCTCTCTCTCTCTGTCCTTTCTGTTACAGGCTAAAAGCTCTGGTTTCGACTGGAGGCAGAAATGTACAAGCAGCCTGTGATTGGTGAGTATTCACACCCACACATACGCACCGTGACCCATGTCATATTTGACAGTCATTCATTTCAGTCCGTACTGATCCACAGACACTCTTTGAGCTTTGAATGATAATATGTTGCACTTTAACATGCCCACAGACACACACACTGAAGAGAAACATTACATTATTATATAGGCTCACATGTACTCAAACTCATGAACTTAGCTTCATGTGCACTTCAATGCACTTTAATGGTTTACTGCTGCCCTCTACTGGCTGGGAGTCAGCAGTATATGTTCTCACTTTAAGAATGAAACCAGGCCAATTATGTCCTTACTTTCCATCCCAACCAAAAACTGAAATTACTGCTCACTTACTCATAATGTCTTGGCAAAGTATATCCAACATGGCATGAATGTCTGTTTTCTACAGGTTGTTTTCCCATGTGGATGACCCGTTTCTGGATGATCCTTTACCCAGGGAGTATGTGCTGTACCTAAAACCCACCGGTCCCCTCCTGAACCAGCTTTCCAACTTTTGGCAGCAGAGTCGCATCACATGTGGAAAGAACAAAGCCCACAACATCTTCCCTCACATAACCCTCTGCCAGTTCTTCATGGTCAGAGCACTTCATCAACATATCCAACCATATATGTGTCTTTCTTAGCTCAGTTCTTTAGTGTTGTTTTACTTAATACCACTTTTTAAATGCATTTTTAACAGTGGTTTTCTTTTGTTTTGTCACACCAACCTTAGAAACTATATATAAAAGCACATTATTTACATTGATTAAAATTACGTAATGATTTACACTGTATTAAATTCCATAATAGTAGTATACACCAGATGATTTAATTGAAAATTGCTGTTAAAGCCTTTTTTCTTTTGGCTTTATCACTTTGAATGTCTGAATAATGAAAACAGCTGTGTTTATTTAGTTTTCCCAGTTTACATTATTCTGTTGAATAATGTTGTTTATACACTCTGACTTTACGTTTTGTCAGTAGGCCTTTATTTGCCACATTGTTGTGTTTTGCATAAGGACACATTTAAATTTTAATTTTGATTTGATTTTATAAAAAAAAAAAAACATTTTAAATATCTAAAAAAACTACTGCTTTATATTATAGGAGAAATATCAGAGGGTTACTTCACCTGAAGATGAAAATTTGCATTTACCCACCCTTATTCCAATCCAGACCATTATTTTTTCATCCTTATTTTTTGTTCCACAAAATGTATTGTTTTGTGGGGGGAAAACACTCCAAAAAGATATAAAATTCTACTTTTACTTACCATTAAAGTGGTTCAATATTCAGACTTATCATTTCAAGAGATACAACAGCTTTGTGTGACAAACAGACCCAATTTCAAGTCATTATTTATTGATAATCTTCCCCAGCATAAATGATATGCATTACTGTTCAAAGTTGTTTTTATAGAAGTCTCTTAAGAAGACTCTTATGCTCAAGGTTGCATTTATTTGATCAAAAATACAGTAAAAGATTAATATTATGAAATATTATGACAATATAATTAACTGTTTTCTATTTTAATATATTTTAAAATGTCAGCAGCCATAACTCCAGTCTTCAGTGTCACATCATCCTTCAGAAATCATTTAAATATGCTGATTAGGATAGAAATTTCTAACAGCCTTTATATGAAATTGAATTTTTCTTAACAATGTAAAAGTCTTTACTGTCACTTAACGTGTCTTTGCTAAATAAAAGTTTTTTTTTTTTTCAAATAAAAAAAACTCACTAACCACAAACTTTTTTAAAAGGTGTTCTTGACAGCATTGCTATAGGACTGTATCTCTCTCTTTGTCACTGCAGTGTGCAGACGCCAAGGTAGATGCCCTCTGTGAAGCTCTACAGGCTGTGGTGGGTCAGTGGAAAGGTCGTTTCCCTTCCCCGCTTCCCCTGGAGTTCTACTCATCCTCAAACTTCATTGGCCTCTTTGTTGAAGAGAAGGTGGCTGAGGTGATCAAGAGCTTTGCTGCAGACTTTGCCACTGAGGCGGCATCCAAAGCAGGTGTGTCTGTGTGTGTGTGTGTTTGTTATTGCTACTGATGATGACACTGTGGAGCAATAATCTTGATTTTCTTTCTTTGTTGCTCCCTTTCTTCCTTTTTCAGTTCAATTTCAATTATGGTGTGCTTTTCTGGCATGGATATAGGAATAGGTTTGTGCAATGTAAAATAATGTACATTCTCCCTCTTTAGATGTTCATGTGGAGCCCCATAAGAAGCAGCTTCATGTAACTCTGGCCTACCACTTCCAAACCAATCATCTTGCATCATTAGAAAAACTTGCCAAAAGTGTAGACATAACCCTGTGCTGTGATTGGCAAGCTGTACTCTTCTCACGAGACATCCGATTTGCCAATCATGAGGTAGTCTATTGGTTGTCACCAATTGTTTCTTTTGTGAACATCCTAAAGAATATAATGTTTTATTTTAAGAGAATTCACCATTATTTACCATATAATTTCATTGTTGATACCAAATATTTGCCACAGAAAGTCATCTATAGTAAATGAAAAATTTACCATTGTATCACTACTTTCATCTACATCCAGACAATCATTTTAAAAATTTTGTAGTGCAATGTTATTAATATCTACATGGTAATACTTTGAACACTGAATATATTTAATTAAAATGCTTGATAATGCTGAAAGATTACTAATTAATAATTATGTTATCATATGGCTTAGGTGGCTTTGTAACTTTTCTGTCTTTTTGTTTTAAGACCCTGCGGGTGATGTACCCTTATGTGCCTCAGAATGATGATGAACTGGAGCTGGTGCCCAGTGACTTCATCTTCATGTCGTCTATAGAACAGACCACTGCCAGTGAGGGCTGGGTCTACGGGACCTCGATGAGCACAGGGTTATCTGGGCTACTGCCAGAAAATTACGTCAATAGGGCAGATGAGTGCGACACTTGGGTCTTTCATGGGTAAGATGGATCTTTCTATTCATCAGAGAATCCTAAAACATAATCTCCCAGTTGAGGCTTAAACCTAGTCCCAGACTAAAATACATGTTTGAGTTGCACTGATATATCTTAAAATATATAGTATTTGTTTTCTAAGGCATGTTTATCAAAGCTACTTAAAGGGATAGTTCACCCAAAAATGAAAATTCTGTCATTAATTACTCACCCTCATGTTGTTCCACACCCATAAGATCTTCGGAACACAAATTAAGAAATTTTTTATGAAATTTGAGAGCTATATGACTCGTCCATAGATAGCAATGTAACCCCCACTTTCAAGGTCTTGAAAGGTACTAAAGACAGTCGAGGTACTAAAGTCACAGTACTAAAGACAGTCTGTTTTTGGGTGAACTAACCCTTTAAATGTTCTAATTGAACTAAGGCCCAATCCTGGCTTAATCTAAGCCCTGTTTGTGAAACCAGGCAATGAATTTGCAGTTTCCACAAAAATATTGATTGCCATGAATGATAATAATGAGGAATGTTTTTGAGCAAGAGATTAGAATGATTTCGGAAAGATCATGACCACCAAAAATTTTGTTTTGTCATCACATGAATAAATAACTTTTTAAAATGTATTAAAATAGAAAGCAGTTATTTTAAATTATAATAATATTTCACATTATCACTGTTTTTACTGTTTTTTTTTTTAATCAAATGAGAGCATAAGAGACTTCTTTCAAAAACTTTAAAAATCCTACTGACCCCAAACATTGAACTATGGTTTTCTGTCGAGCTCTCTTGCTGACAGTGTGCTAGATCTAAAAGCTGAACTGTAACTGAAATATTTACATCGCTGCATCTCATTACCTCCATCTCATTATCTCTTTTTTTCCAGGTCTTTCTCTTTCCTTAATGGAACACCCCCAACCAATATCAGAGGTGCAATGGGTGGGATTTTTTTTGACCCACACTTGGATGGTCGTCTCCTTGATGATCCAATGCCATTGGATCCCCCCAGTCTTAGCGTCATATGTCAGCCTATGCAGGTAATACACTTTCAGGGATTTGATTTTTTTTGTGTATTTCTACAGATTTCCATATTTTCCGCCCTGAAAAGTATGACCAACATGAATTGCTTAAATTCAAGAAAAAATCGGAGGTGGAGGGGTTGGTTGTGGTGCTAATTACTATATGATGATTGAAATTGGGTAATTGCTTAAAAATTGCTAAATAAAGTACATGTTACATGTTAAAGTATAGAATGTTACATATTCAAATACATTTTTTTCATGCACATCCTAAAAGTGGTACACCCTAGCGTGAGTTAGCCAGGGTTCAAAGCGCAACATGCACCAACCATCTTCCCAAATTCGTCATGAGAATTGTTTATATGTTGTTGTCAATAAAGAGAAACCTTAAGGTCTCCCTGTGGTTTTCTGCCAAAATAAAAGCTCCATGGGTTTAACATTTGAAAGCAAAGAAATTAAGACGACCATAAATGCTTGTATTGCAATTTTACGGTTTCTGTAAAATAAAAACAAATAATAATAATAATAATAACAATGACAATAATACTTTTTTTATTGTAACATATTATATTACAGGAACATGAATATTAATTTTTTTAAATTATTATTTTACAGTACAATAGTATGTATTATTGCAATATAAGATACATCTTTATTAATTTGATAAAATATATATTTTTAATAATATATGGTGGTCAGGTTTTCCTTCTTTCCTTGTCTTTAGCTAATCACATGCCTGACTTTGTGATCTTGTGGTAAAATGAAAGCTAACGTTTTATTCAAAATGATTTGTTTTAGATCCTACGACCCAATCAGTCTCGATTGCCTAAGAGAACGTTGTTTGTGTGTCGGCATGGCGAGAGAATGGACGTAGTGTTTGGGAAACACTGGATCACTCAGTGCTTTGATGCCAAAGGTCTGATTTCAACTTTCCAAATCAGTTCTTTATAGTTGTTCCCACAAACCAGCTGGGAAAGCTGGAAATATCAGCAGGTTTTAAAATGTAATGGTTATATTAAGCTCTAAAATATTTCATCAGCTATAAATCGACAAAAATAAAGTAACTATATCCAGAGGAAAGAAAAAATCAAGGGAATTTATGGGCCAAATTGTGTGAGAACTCTGCTGATGTGTAATTTCTCCATGTGTTCTCGTTTGTCTATATTTGTGTATATTGAGCAGGTCGGTATGTGCGGTCAAACCTCAATATGCTGCCAACTCTCCCAGTAAGGAGTGGGGGGTTCAGGGACTATGATAAGGACTGCCCTATTACTGTGTTCGGATCCACACAGGCTCGCCTAGTCGGTCAGTCCCTCATCACTGATAAATACACTTTAAAATCAAGATCACATGAATTCCTTTCTATTCTGCACACTAATAGCAATAAAGATGCCATTTCTGCTCCACTATTTGCACTAACAAGTGTTTATGTCTGGTTTGTTTCACAGGGGAGGCTCTTCTAGAAAGTAATACAGTAGTTGACTTCGTATACTGTTCTCCATCTCTGCGCTGTGTGCAAACAGCTCATAATATCCTCAGAGGTAAAAAAAAAGGCCCTTCATCGCCCTTTCACCTTTCTTTTGTTTCTTCATGAATAGGTTTCGACTTCATTAGCCATGTCAATGTACATCCCTAAAGCAATTTCTTCCCATGTGCCTCTTTCTGAACTGTATGCCTCAGGTCTTCAAAAGGATGGGAAGACTAAGATCAGAGTTGAGCCGGGTTTGTTTGAGTGGACAAAATGGGTGTCGGGAACCTCATTACCCGCCTGGATCCCTCCTGCAGACCTGGCTGCTGCTAACCTTAGTGTGGATACAACGTACAGGTATTTTATTAGACGATCAAAGTACTATACATCCTTATTGATGGCATTATTTATAGTTTTATGGTTCCATTTGATTTCATAAATAACTTCTGGCAGTAAATGGATTTAAATAGTCTTGTTCCCCTGCAGACCTCATATACCCATCAGTAAACTGGCCGTGTCTGAGTCCTATGAAACTTACATCAGTCGCAGCTTCCAAGTGACGCGTGAAATTCTGTCTGAGTGCAATAATCTGGGTAGGTTTTTTGCATTTTTTTTTTTTTAATCTATACTGATATAAATGTTGACTATGTTGTTCTGGTGTCCAACAGGAAATACAGTGCTGATTGTGGCCCATGCTTCCTCTCTTGAGGCTTGTACGAGGCAGATACAGGGTCTGACCCCACAGAACTCTAAAGACTTTGTGCAAGTGGTCAGAAAGGTCAGATCTCTTGTGCATTTTCTAAATATTTTATATATAATACAATTTTTATATATAATACATATATACACACACATATATTCTTGTGTAAAGGTTTGTTTGTAAATTACTGATGATATTTAATATATTAGAACTTTAAAAATATTTAATTTATACATAATTGTTTTGTTTTTTTGCCAGAAATAAATACTTTTAAGTCACTGAAAAGTGGCAGTAAAGAGTTTTATGTTGTTATAAATCATTTCTGTTTCAAATAAATGTTGCTATTCATCAAAGAAAAATAAATCTTGCACGGATCCAACAATATATTAAGCAGCACAACAGTTTTCAATGTTGATAATAAATAAGAAATGTTTTTTGTCCAAAACAGCATATTAGAATGATTCATGTGACGCTGAAGACTCAAGTAATGCTGCTGAAAATTCAGCTTTGCCATCACAGAAATGCGTTACGTTTTAAAATATATTAAAATAGAAAATAGTTATTTTAAAATGTAATAATATTTTAAAATATACTGTTTGACTGTATTTTTGACTAAATGCTGCCTTGGTGAGCATAAGAGACTCTTTCCAAGACATGAAAAAAAAATCTCATTTGTACTTTTGTATGGTTGTACACAATTATTTTATTTATTTTATATTTTAATGTTATATATGACTTATATTTATATCTAGATATTCTTTCCCCTTCTATTTCTCTCTCATAGATACCTTACTTAGGCTTTTGTGCTTGTGAAGAGATGGGTGAAACAGGTGTTTGGCAGCTTGTGGATCCACCCATCTTGCCGCTCACCCATGGACCCAATCACAGCTTTAACTGGAGAGAAACGCTGCTGCAGGACTGAGAAGCGCTGCAACTTTACCTTCACTGCTCTTCCTCCAAAGGCAACAAAGACGTAGCTTACAGTCACATCATTACAGACCTACATTATAGCACTATAAAAGGCTCATGCTTCCATAGCCACGTTCTTGCACTGCTATAGTACACCTCATTGACTCTGTCTTAGCATATACGGCATAAGAGCAGTAATATTTGCGTTAGATTTTCATAATGTGCTTAAACACCATTCAAGCTGCAGCAGAGCTCTTGCTTCCAACTGTAGCCCAGGCGTAACTAAAAATCGGAGAGCTTCAAAGACGTACGTCATGCACAGGATGTAATACATGGTGATAAACTCAGGTTTCCTGCCTCAGTGAGGAGGAAATAGTGTGCGAAGTTGAAGAGTCATCATCCAACACTTGCAAAATGGATGCCGCTGGACTCGGGTTGGGTCTCCGCACCCTTTGTAAACTCCGTTGTACTAGACTTTGTAGGGGAACGAGATTTCTCCCTATTACACTGTGAATCAAGTAGACATGCACAACCTCTTGCATCATGACTTCCCAATTACACCTTCTACAAGCCCACTCACCAACCTCCTGAAAGCACAAGAATATAATCCGGCAATCAGATAGACTGAGAAGCAGCTTTAAAGTAGTTTTAAAATGGATTTGGTGGACAGCACATTCGTCCTGTGCCTTGCTGTCATGCTGCTACTCTTAAACACTTTGCAACTATAGGACACTTTGGGAGGACTGTTAGTTAGGGTTTATTTGGAGACAGTATTTAAAGGTGTACTGTCGCTCTTTTTGCCTGTAGGGTCGATTTAGCAAAACGGAAGATGGTAAACCTACTAAGGCATCATCAAACATTCGAAGGCAGTGCCACAAATGGATACAACTTCTCAAGCAGCAGCTTAAATAATGTTATGTGCAGCTGTTAAGGAACGCATTGCTGTAAGGCAAGCTTTACTTTTTGAGCACTTGAAAAATCAAACCAAACAGGAAAGAATGTTTGAACAATGTAAAGAATTGTACATTAATGCATAACGTGTCTGTATATACTAAGTAACATAGTAAAATCCATTTGATGTTTCACCTTTAAATGGAACAATTATAATTGCATTTATTTATGTATTCATAAGATCGTTGTAAAGATAATCTGTTGGTGCTTCAGGTTTTTTTGTTTGTTATTTCCTGTTATTGGAATAGAGAAATCAAGCCATAGCAAATGACGATATAAATCACTATATAATGCAGTGTTTTTCTCCACTTCAAATTCTTACATAAGCATATCTGTTACGGTTACTATAATATGCCATCTATGTTCCCTGAACTTCATAACTATTTTAGCCCACCTATGGTTTGACATTTAATGATGAGAAAGAGGAGGCATGCATAATGAGGTGTGCAGTGCATTGCACAGCAAAAGAGCTTTATGGAATTTTTTTTGGCATAGTTTTCAATATGCGCTGATCTAATCTATTTACTTAAAGATAAATATAGACGTTAGGCTCGACCCAACATGCCAAGGGTGTACAAACAAGGTTAGATCTGCCATAATATGTTTTTGACAGTTTTGTGATGTTACTGTTTTTATTTGTATTTTATTTAAAAAAAAATGTTTAAGTTTAAGAGTTGATCTCTTGCCTATTAACTATTAAAGGGATAGTTTACCAAAAATGTCTTTTCAAACCTACATTGCAATCTTTGTTCTGTGGGACACAAAGCATAATTTTTAAATAATATTTGGGCCACTATTTTTTTTTTTTTTTTTTTTGGGTTAAACGTTTTTATTGCGTTAAAAAAGTGCAAATGTGTAGGAAACATCCAAAATGAACAAACAGATGAAAGCAAAAGAAACACCAGTTTAAATGTCAGATCCATTTAAAAAATGTCTAATGCATTTTCTTTATACAGTCTAATATATTGAAAGAGAAGAATTTCCAGGTATCAATAGTTACTGGTTTAGCCTTGTTGTTGTTCATGAACAGTTTAGAATTTTAAAGATTTAATATGTTTTTGTACATGTACGTGGTATAAACCAATTTTGTATATATTTGGGCCACTCTTTTCAAGATAATGAAAGTAAATGAGGGCTAGTGTGGCTGTGTATGACCACTAGTATCATTCTTTTGAGATTTTTTTTTTTTTTAATAAATCAATAAATGGCCTCAACTCAATGATCCGGTTGCATTTCCAGTTAACAGCCCGCCTAAGGGGAAGAAATCAGTGAATAACAATTTTACCCTGTGTGTTCCACAAATCATCGTATGACATCAGAGGACTTTAAATAGTACTATTGCTTTTTTATGATAATTTCATTGCCAAATATCTGCTTTTGTGTTCCATGGGGGAAAAAAAGAAAGTTATAGTCAAGATTGGAACATGTGTGTGAGTAAATGATGACAGAATTGTCATTTTTGGATGAACTATTCCTTTCAAATATTTCAGATTACAGGGAGTCTGAGACATCTTTCTTCATTCATTTGCCATTTTCCAGCTCAACAGTATAACGTAACCTTCTAAATGCTTCCTACTCATGAATTTAAATGAGACATTTATCTCAGCACAGATGACTTTATGTGAACTTATGAAGATTTTTATTTGGTCAGCCCAGTGCAAGTGTGTGTGTGGGGGCGTAGTTGAGTGTTCATATGCTAGAAACTGAAAATGCTGTTTTCCAATAAAAATAATTACCTTATGAAATTGCCCTTGTCTGCCATTACAACACGTCTACATGTCTAATAGATCCTCGTTCTTCCAAAAATGGCAACACACAACTACCCCATCACGTGTATCAGTGTGTATTACCACAGAGGGTTGAACGTACAGCTTCAAAGACCGTGTTTGATTCACTGAGAGGTAATATTTTCACTGTATAATTTTTCAGAAGCATGCTATGTGTGCAACTTCTTATGACTATTTGAAAATGAAGTGTAATATAAGCCAAAGTGCTTCATTGATTTTTTTTTTTTTTTTTGAATGAATGAATGAATCATTGTTTTCTTAGGGGTGTATACTTAGACTCATGAGATGTTTTATGTACCCTTTCTGATCAATGACTGAGGAAACCAATAGATAGAAATAGAAATCTAAATGCAAAATAGTATAAGGGTAACAATCAAGGTATTACAGATTGTTTGCTATTATTATTAACTGTTGTTTGGTCCTCCCTGAAATGAGTCATGTTTAGTTATCAATATGCTTTTATTCAGGTCTCGGTTTCAATCAAATTTAATGTTGAGGCATTTCAGTAGCTTAAAAATGATCCTTGAATGCATGAGAAGAAAATGCAAATTTAACCCATTCATAGTGAAAAGTTGTAAATGATAGAGCCTAACTGCGCAAAACATACGTTAGTTCAGTGCGTAAATAATTTGAATATGGATTCCAAAAGCATATGTGACATTCCACTAAGAAGCTACCTTATTAAATATGATTGTTGACATTTCTTTTAGGAATTATTTTAATGTGTATCATTTGTAAAGCATGTTTGCAAATAAATCTTTTGTCATCCTGCATTGAAGAGTTTTTCTTTTATATTTGTCACACTTTACATTAAACTGCAATATGACCACTGAAATGACATTACTAAATAAAGGGTAATACTAACAAATGATATTATATTGTCATTGTTTTTGCAATTACTAAGGGTCTCTATGGAGTATAGCCTGTTCTTAAGGCAGGATGCGTTGGGCTCGGGCCCTGTGTAGGTATAATGATTTTAAAACTAAAGTTTAAATGATATTTTCTAATAACTTTATCAGTATATGATATTATATTGTTTATTATTATTAATTTTATCAACATTATTTTTAGGAATGGGCAGTATTTATGATACATTTACTTCAAACACACATTTTAATTATAATTAAATTATAACATATTGTATTTGATAGGGTTGATGAAAATGGCTTCACATTTTGTATCAAAATACTTTAATGTTTTGTATTTTTGTAGTTTTAAAATACTGTAAAATAGAAGTCAACATGATGACATCATAGAAATGGGGCCTCTGATTGGTGCCTGCTCAGTTGTTTGCCCAGACTTGTTGAGAACAGAACAAAATATGAAATGTGGTCAAGGTAAGAAACGTGTTGGCTGCCAGCTTTCCATCAATTTTTTTTTTTTGCATAAATTGCTATAATTTTCTAACAGTTCTTGTTAAGTTTTTCCTGTTCGTTTTAGTAGCCTAGGCTAAACCAACTAACCTAATGTCCTTGAAAACTATTATACCGAGCTGCAGCACCCTATATTTATGATTAACAATCAAATGATTAACTAATAGAAACCAGTTGCAATGAATACAGGTGTCTTCTTATGACCGACTTGTCATTAAGTTAGTGTTGCTGATGCAAAGTAGGCCCTTCATTACCAAACACCAAGTAACTAAATTAGGGCACAATTATGAGTCTTTCGCAAACTGTTTAACATTAACCTGTGGTAACATTAAAGAAATCTCAGGGATATGTGAATTTTTGATCTGCTAACTGGTTGCATATGTCAGATTTATTGCATGACTCGGGCTGTGGAAAGCTGTTGCTATCGAACATTATTTACTTAATCAACCGAGTCAGTGTAATGGTGAAGGGACAGATCAAATAGGCCAATTGATGGAAGGTTTGCGAATAAATTTCATGCTTTAAAAAAAAAAGTATATTTTTTTTAATACAAAAATACAGTAGTTATTTTTATACATGGTGTGCCTGCTGTATTTTGTAGATTATTTTGATACACTTAAAATTACGGTATTTAATGTTAAAATACATTTTGATGTATCTTTGACGTTGATTATTTTGATATTGAGCGCATTACGTTTTCAATCACAGTTCATGTACAGATATTGGACCAATCAGCTGTAAGATGACGCAATCCCTCTGAAATAATGCGTGGTTTATTTTGGTCATAATGATCATATTAATGTGTAAATGTGTATACATTTTTCTTTTTTATATAATAATATTTTTATTTTCAGAGGAAAAAATAAATCGTGCTGTCTCTGTCATCGCATTGGCTGTTCACTGCAAACGTCACACGTTTATGTGCACGAGCTCGTGAGTAATGGCAAACCTAGCCAGGTGAGGAAGAGGACATCGCAGCTTCTCTATAGCCTATAATCTGTAATTCTTGCAGTGTAATGTAAATGTGTCGACAAAACATTAACATGACAAATTGATACATTTATATATAAAAAAAGAGCCCGTCGTTGTAGGGCGTAAAATGGTCAAGTGCGCAGTGCAATATTTGATATAGCAAGTTGTGGAAAAGTTGATAAGGGCCATTTGTTTTGCCATCGACTGACGGATAAAATCCATTTATTTATTTATTCATTATTTTGAATGCTATTAAAGGCATTTTGACTGGACCTTATATTCATTTTTGAGGTAAATTAATTTTTTCCCCAGGTAAATCGTACGTTTTAATTACATTTCACAGAAACATGTATAGGCCTAATGAAATCATCTAATGTTTACATTAATCCGTTGTGCTGATCCCACAATGATATTTTATGCAAACAGTAATAATATTTCCACATTAGAGTAAAAAAAACTCCTATGAATGTGCATTAATGTTAAATGGAAGGCCATTATAAGTGCATCCAGTTTCATTTTTTGTACATTTGCACCTCTTGGAAGATGCTAACTTCCTAATTTCCTTGGTTTTGTACTTGAACTACACAATGACAAAGTTGAATCTAATCTAATAGAATAAATTTAAGGTTGAGATGCTGCTGGGCAAGTGTGCCTTGAAAGATGTACTGCACCTGTTCTCAGACCTGCATTTGTTCATTATGTTAAAGTCTGCTATAGCCATACGTTTTTTCTTCTTTTGGTGTTCAGTCTTTAGTACTTTGAGTCTTTGTGCAGCAATGAAGACTTGTTTGCTGTCTTTGCAGAGGAAGAAGTGTGCTGCATCCTTGACATACGATTGGACGAATTGACATATTGAAGATGATGCTGGTGTATATAAGACTGGAAAGATGTCTTCTCACTCAAGTAAGTTAGTGTATTTAATCGTGCACCACAGTGTTATGGACATGTATTTGAGATTGTGTAAGTACGGAGCCCCTAAAGGGACATAGTGATGGGAAGAATGAGAGAACACAAAGTTTCTTTTGTGAGAATGCAAAAGCATTGAAATATATTTTTTTGTCCTATCATATTTTTTTCAATCATCCTTATGTATGACTAATATATTGTCTTATTCAAAGAAGTTTGTTGGTTTAGGTTGGGAATTTGAACAAATGTGCTTCAAGTGTTTCTCAAAGGGATGGTTAACCCAAAATGTCATTGTTTACTAGCTCTTGTTATTCCAAACCTGTTCTTTTCCCCATACTTTTATTATACTTTTATGTTATGTCATTTTTATTTTTGTCTTTTTTTTGTTCTGTTCTTTTGACAGATCTGAACTGACAATGCATGGAAGCATGCGATGCATTAAATATTTTTATATATGGGTTTCATAGAAAAAAATAAAAGCACATGGGTTTGGATGAAAGTGTCAGAGAAGAGTGTCAGTAAATAATGACAAAATTTTAATTTTAATGAACCATTCCTTTACTGTAGCAGATGCATGAAATACTCTTATTAGCCACTAGATGGCAGTCTGTGCCTCTAGTTTATATGCTGCCTCAATGTATTGGAACTAGATGCTAGATTAGATTTTTTGTATACTAGTATAAAGGGTGCACTCCTTAATTATTTTCTTATTAACAACTTTTACGTAAAGAAATGAACTGCACTTTTGAACGCTATTATTATTACAATGATACATTCATATGAGATGGAGTTTAATTCATTCAAAACAAAGAAGTACTGAAAAAATAGTGATAAAATAGAGCTTTTAGTCAGTGTTTATATGCGTTTCTATGCATATTTGAGCTGTGCTGTCTCATTGATATATGTTATGTGATGTGTATGTTTTAGTTTTCAGGAAGTTCTGTAACACAGGACAAAAGGACTTATGGTTATATATTGAAGAATGTCTAACTAAACAGTTGACGGGCCCCATTGATTTTCATTTCATTGATTTTTTTTTTTTCATACTATGGAAGTCCATCAACTGTTTGGTTATCCATATTCTTCAAAATATCTTCTTTTGTCTTTGGCAGAAAAAAGAAATTCATACAGTTTTGGATTTGGAACTACTTGAGGTTGAGCAAATGATGATAATTTTTGTTATTTTGGGCTAAGCTGTTCCTTTAAATTATACCAACAAAATTAATTTTTATGGGTTAAATCAAGTTAAAAACAGCTCTCTTTCAACAATTTCAGGTTACTACTTTTTACAGTGTTACTGGGGCCGTATTCAGAAAAAATTTGGAGTAACTCTTAAAAATTAGGGGTCTGTTGCTCGTAATTTTAGGATTCATTTTTCTCCGAAAACTAATTCACAAAGCATTTTAACAAAGCAGTCCCTAAACCTAGACAGCTTAGAAGCATTCTTGAGGACATCTAAATCCCTCAGAGAAACTCATACGTTATCCGAAGCATGCCTGCTGTTGTCAATCTGCGTCACAACCAAGTAAATAAATTGAAATATTACAGTGACATTGACCTTTTAAGAAAGGATAACCTGTATAGAACAGAAACTGAATAGAATTAGCCGTAGGTGTAGTACTTGATTGTTATAGGCTACACAATACTTGATAATGTTGCACACACACACACACACACACAGTATTTCATATATTACACTGTCTGATTTAAAAGAGTGAATTCATCCATGGCAACAAGGTCAAACCCAGACTTACTTACCGACTTGAGAGTTCCTTCGTAAACCTTGCCTGTAAGAGTTTTGTGAATAGGTTTTAAGCTGAAACTCCTAGCTCCTAGTGGTAAGATGAAATTCTTTGTGAATACAGCCCCTGGTCTCCTCTGTTTCTGTCTTGTAGGTCTCGTGTTCACTACACCGACACTGTCTGTTGTTCTGTTGCTCAGGATTTCCATAAAATATGGATATTCTTTGCTCTAAAATTTTTAATTGGTTAAAATTGCTCTTGGGTACAGTAAAGTCAGTTGTGTATGGTTTATGAGTGACTTGATCTTTTCAGTTATTTTCTGTGAATTAAATATTTTTAAAAAATCTTTTTGAATTTATTAACAAATCAGTCTGAATGATTGATTTGGGAATTGGTGTGAATTTGATTTTTAAAAATATATTCTAAAATACATTGAAGCTAATAATTAATTTAATAGTACTAATAAATTAATTCAGTAACGCTAATAATTTTTTAAAAAATAACTCAAATTGATTCAAAATGAATCAGTTAGACTGATTATTGAATCAGTTCAAACATTTCTTAATCTTATCCAGTAATCATATATGCATGGAAAAGTCATGGAAATCTATGGGTCAAAACTTTTGGGGACTGCAGCTGAGAAAGTCGATGATTAATGCGTTCAAATGAACAATTTCTGGACCATCTTTATTCATATTTCACAAGCTTTTTTCCCATCAGCCATTTTTTTGGTTGGAATTGAATAAATGTTTTTTTTTTTCTTTTTGGGTCAATGGCCTGAGGGAGGCTGGGTATTGTTACCTTCAGAAAATTGTTCCTCGCCTTAGTCCTTCTTTTGCCACCTTTCATTGGGTCAACCTTTCATTCAAAGTGAACATGTCTAGGTCCGTGTCTCTGTGCAAAAACTCTGTCAATTCTTCGTCTCTAGTACCACACACACAGACTTACACACTCAGAGGGCTTGCTTCTCTCTCACTGCGCACAAGCGCTCTTTTGTTCTGTATGTTTCTCATGACCTTTGACTTTAGGTATCAGTCGGGTGCCCATTGGGGTCTAAGAGATATTCCCTACTGTGTGTGTCCCTCAATCGCACACACAAACCCTGACAAAGAACTCAAGAAACTGCAAGAACAGATAGCAAACTCTGTGAAATGAATTATTGATGCTAATCTTCTTTTACCTTTATTGTCTGCAAATGAAACACGATTCTGAGCATTTCAGCAACTGAAAAAAGGTTTTGTTGAGAAATAAACGGAAGTATCCGTAATTTAAATCAAAGTGACATTTTAGTGAGCTGGAACATTATGCGTGGGCTGCAGTTTTTTCAGTAGACAGACTATCCTCAAGTGAGGATCTTTCTGACCTGGATCTTTCCGACCTTGTCTGGCTGCAAACATCACTAAACAAGTGCTTTCCAGAGCGACAGCGTTTCTTCTTCCTGTTCTTGTATAATCCTCATATTCCCTAATGGTTTATGAGAAAAGTGAAAAATTGAGGTTTGCTATCTAAGGGTGGGAATCAGCATGGACCTGGAGATACAATATTTTAATATTATGTATTTCTGAATCAATATAATACTGCACTGTTTAATGTTAATATTTAGAAAAAATATGTATTAATAATATTCACAGTATTGGGAAGTTTAGCTATAGATATTTATACTAAAATATATATATATATATATATATATGCATACACAGTATGTTTCAAAACCTTGGATCGGTAAGATTTTTTTTTCTCGAAAGAAATGTAAATTTTTTTTGAGCAAGGATGCGTTCGTTTGATCACAAGAAAATGCTGTTTGAATTTTCTAGAAATTTGGGAATAAAAGGGTTGAAGTTGGACTCATCGGAGAACAATATATGTTTTACATTTTCTGTTTTACAAATTTCCTCTGCTGACGTTTGGCATTGGCACGAGTGACCAAGGTTTGGCTATAGCAGCCTGAGCATAAATATAGAGCTCCTGACAAACAGTTTTGTCAGAAACAGGAGAGTTGAGGTGCACATTTAGTTCTGCAGTGAGTTTGGCATCTGCGGTTTTATGTTTCTTGGATACAATCTGGGTTAGTACCCTGACATTTAGGGATGCACTGACAAAAGTTTGGCTGATAGCGCTAATTCTTTATATTTAAAAGCCGAAAACTAATATATACTGGCTGATAAATCTAAATCTAAATTTTATAGAATGTTTGAGAGCGTTACTTACAAAAACAAAAGCCTCTCCATTAAAAGCCATGTCCCAAGCACTTCAACATATTTCAAACATATACAGTACTGTAGTCTTGTTCGCACCAACTTAAGTTTTAAAATTAATTTTACACTATGGCCAACTTTCTTAATCAAAAAAAAAATCTATTGCCATACAAATACATGAAATAATGTAAACGGGTCATTGGACAACATTACTTGCATGTGAAGACTCAAAATGCATGTGCCCTGGATAAATAAATTTGAATAGCCTGTACATGGGCAATAATGAGATGACTTCAATTAAACCATATCGTTAATGAAAATAATAATAAAAGTGATAGTAATTATCAACATATCAATGTTTTTGAAAAAGAAATATCTAAAATTAATATATTTGTTTCAAATAACAGCACTGCTGTTTGATCTGTGTGCGCTAGCTGAAGAGCTGAATGAACACCAGTAACTGATGCGCTTGGCTCAACTAAACACATCCTATATGAGATCAATCAGATATTTATACAACATAAACCTAATATTACATATTTTGTCTGCACAAAATGACGCAAACGCACAAGTAAACTTGAACTAAGTTAGGGACTAGTCAGAATGCAGTTAAGCAACGTAATGAGCTGTTTTGTACAGCGAAAAATAGCTGGAAGCGATTGACACCGGAAGCAAGACAAATTAAAATTACAAATGGCCACTCCCTCTCTTAACCTTCTATAAAATAATCATTCATAAAGTTCGAAAAGGTTGAAGTGAATTACAAAGGTGTTTGCAGTGGGCTGATTACATTAATCTCACTTCATAAAAGCATTCTAAGGGGCAAATACATTCTTAGACTTAGCCGAATGCATGAGCAGTCTTCTTCGTGTGCATTTGAGCATGCAAATGAATTGCGATGCATCGATATATTGTCACGCAGTTGAATCTGCGGATTGCAATGCATCGATATATTGTCCCAGCCTTTATAATATATATATATATAATATATATATATATATAATTTCTCAAAATAAACATAATTTTCCAAATTACAGTTGCACAAAACAAAAGGCTGTGAGAGCACAAGCAATCTTGACTGTGCTAGTCATAAATGTGCATGCTGTTGATGTCGTGAACGTATTGGAGCGTTTCTGTGTTCTACGTCATTATTGGCCAGCACCTGCGTCAGCATCACACACATGCATTGTGCTGCACATGTGTACAGCGTCGGGCAATAGAGGGTATGCAAGTGACGTCACCGTCAGCCGTTAGGACTACAGTTACGCCCATTGAGTGACAAAAAGATGGAATGTTGGATCATGCCTATATATTGTATTGTGTTGACAACTCATCATTTAAATATTTACCATCTTATATATCCTGAATAATTGGGTGTTTTTGACACTGACAGAAACTTTTAGGGCTGGACAATATGACGATATATATATCATTGATATAAGTGATCATTCCGATTTAGACCTACCTATGTTGTAGTTATATAAAGTGTTCACAGGCAGATTCACTTCATGTAGTTCCCCGGTGTCAAAATCAGGCACATATAAATGTCCAGAAACACGATTCCTGGCTGCATGTCAATTTCCATGGATTAGGTTTCTTTGACAGGTTATAAGGAACACTTTAGAGCCCAACCTTTAGTGTGATCATTTGTCTTTCTTGTGTTTTCGCAGTTTCCCCTATTAAATCCAGTCATACAGCAGGTTCTTTTGCCACTCAGTTCAGCTGAGAGAGCGTGACGTCAATGCATACCCTCTATACTGAGTCAGTGTTCAGTATTATAGATGAGTGTGTGTGTAATATATATATATATATATATATATATATATATATTAGTAATATATTACAATTGTAATAAATAAATATATATATATATATATATATATATATATATATATGTATGTGTGTGTATATATATATGTATGGACACACACATCCATAAATCATCTATATTTACCCAAATCATCAGATTAGGCAGCTAACCATGGTTTAGCATTACCCATAGAGCTGAGGGTTGCTATGTCATTCCAGCTGCACTAGTCACAGTCCTCAGTGTTCTGCTCATTGCTATGAATCAGCAAAGCCAGCGAAGCATAGTACAAAACACAGACAGAATGTTCTGTCTGCTCGCTGGATTACTGGAGCTATTTCCAGATAGCACTCTGTAGTTTTCTTTCTGTCACACACACACACACATACAAGATTTTTAAGGGCGGCCTGCCTCTGGGGACAGCTGTGCCTCTCTGACTTAAACTCACTGATCCATGGCTCCTATACATTCATGTGTGAAAGCAATGATGGCTGATTATATGTCTATAAATCCAAAAAGAGTTTGAAAAGACAGTTTTTGGATGCATAAATTCTTAGATCCTTGAATGTTGTAATATTTCTAGTAGATGCTAGCCTCATGCATACAGCAAACATGACCCGTTCAGTTCGATGAAAGACACTGTCAGATCAAAAGCACTTTGAATGACAACACTGTTTTCAGAGGTGGATCCATGGTCTTGACAAGCTCTGGGTGTGACCATCCTAACTGTGTTTGACTGTGGGACATTATGTACTTTGTCTGCTGTCATATCGTTAGACTGTATATGCTATATGTGTGTATATATAGGCTAGTATGTAAATGTGTAAATGTGGGTCAGGAAAAAAAGAGGAGATTATGTTCAGACAGATCCGCTCTTGGTGTCAGTGCTGTGGGATATATTAGATTGAGGGATTTCTAGGACAGACATCAGAGAACATTCAGATTTCCCTCAACCACACACACACAGTTCAGGATGTCCTCTTTCATTCGCCATATGCAAAACACTTCCATTGCTATATGTGTAATGCTCCTGTAATGCAGGTACAATTTAGAAATATACAGTATTAGATACATATAGATACATATATAGATACATGTTGGACTAACTCTACATTGGACTAACTCTGCATTTTAGAATAATAGTACATTCATCAAAACTATGAAATACCACAAAGTGAGGAAGGCTGAGAATTATGTAGCGACCAAAAATCATCCCCTAGGAATTGTAAGGTACGAAATGTTGAACTGGATTTTGCTGCTTTTTTTTATTTTTTATTTTAAATCATAAAAAAAATTTTTTTTAAAAATTGCGTTATATTTAAAGCATTTAGAAAGCCTTCACGATTAGGAGAAATATACATTCAGTCAGATGTGTCCAAACATTTGACTGGTACTCACTGTTGTAGGAGTGTATAGTAGTGCAATTTGTGCACTATTTTTCTCTTTAAGGCATAACTGGTGTTATAATTTGGATTAGAGAGGATGTAATAGGAATGTGATGATGCTTTTTGAAGATGAAGATGACCTTTGTTGAAGGGTACTTATGAAATCTCTCTCATATAAATGAAGACGTAAATAGTATATGTTCTCTATGACTATAGTTGCGTTGACGCAATAAGTTTGGGTTCTGATCTGAAAACAAGTCTCGATAAGGGAAATTCTTTGACAACTTTACCTTAACATACATATTTTAAGAGGAAACACTTTCTATTGGCAAGTTCTCTTTTGTTGCACCTTTTTTCATTGTAAATATATGCATGGTAATTTGCTTTTCAGTCAAATCTGAGATTCATATTAATCAAATTTGGGACTTTTTGGTTTGAATATTTGGGGTTTAAAATGATAGATGATGATCAGATATGGCAATGGCTGTTTCATTTCCATCACACACTGTAAGCAACAAACACAACCAACTGGGCCATCTGACTAAACAGAGCAGAGTATACTATCAAAGGAGTTGTTTAGAGACCCCGAATCCTTTATCGAACCGTTTCAGACACTCTGAGAAATGAGGTGATGCTGCAATGTAGGAAATTAAAGTGTTTTTTGACCTTTTTTTTAAACCTATAGAAGGAGACCTCCAAAACAAAATTAGGGACTTTTAAAATAGGCACTTTAATGGTAAGTTTTATGCTATTTTCACATGTTTTATACCTGTTAATTGCACCTTAAAAGAAAACGAACATGTAAATAAATACATGCAGAAGCGTCATGCCACATGCATGTTAACTGAAAGCTATAGCCTACTGTACCACTAAACTAACCACTAAACTATGTATAGTACTAATAAGTCGATAAAAAGTGTTTTATTTCTTCTCCTCCCACATGACTTTTCTTGCCAATGACACCAAGTAAGCCACGACTTCCACTGTTCTTAAAAAAACATACTGTATGCTCAGGTAAGTTCACTCGCTGTGGGGATGCAAACTCAATACACTGCAAACAGTAAATTTTAATTCTTCCTTTCCCTCACACGCGCACACGCGCTGCATTTGCAGTGGACTTTGGACTGTACCAGATGGCTTCTGCTCTGCTACAGGACGGAGTCTCTGAGAGGGGAGGGGAGCTGAGCAGAGGAGGGTGGGGGGTGGAAGAGTATGCAGAAAAGTGGCAGTGGTCTTTTCACTGAGCGTTTGTGTCTGGAGCGTTCACTAGCTTCTACCACTCTCTCTCTTGCTCTTATTGTTGCTCAGGGTGGAGGTTGAAACAACTGGATTTAACTGACTCCTAAAGGAAAGAAAGTAAAGTGAAATAGACGAGCAGAGCAGAACATGTGTTTTACATGTTTTTCAGATATCTCTGTATGAATATAAAGAACAGTCTCCACTGAACGGATGGCTGAAGTTGTGCAGTAGTGGGTAAGTAAATTTCTCGAGTCTGGCTGAGTGCCGTGTGTGTGAGTGTGTTTGTGAGGTTAAGTTTGGATACCATGAGCATGTTTTTCTCGGTACAGTTTTTCACTTCATAGCAATGGGAGGGTCTAAAGTTAGCAAACAGGTTTTCTTCATCTGAACACGTGGCGATTTAAATGTCAAAAATGTAACGGTATTCCACTTTGGGGAGCTTATGATCTGTTTAGAAAGGTAAAAAGATTTATATTTGTGCAGACAAGAATGTTTGATTTACATGTACATACTTGATAAAAGTACTGTTGACATTATGTCTACTCTGTAAAATCTGTAAAAGTGGGATATATTTGGGTCTGTGTGCATGTGCTGTATGTGTGTTATGCTTATATACTTGGATGAATATCATACGAGTCTGTATGCATGCATGCATGCGTGTGTGTGTTGTATACTCATCCAGAGTGTTCGTGGATGTGTATTAATCCTAACGGAGGGGTTGCTCACTGCTGCAGTGTATGATGGACTCAGCTGTTGTCTTTTTCCTCGTCTGTCTCGTCTGTGTCTCCTTTGTTCAGACGTCCAGACATCTACTGCATCCAGAAATAGAGACTCTGTCTCTCTTTCTCTCCCTAGTGTTTTGAGGGGGCACACACAGAGACAGTTTCAGACGGCATCAAAGCAGTTCTTCACAGCTGTCTGCATATGCTGCCAACTGATTGATAAGCTAAGCGACGCAAGAAAAAGCTCTGATTCGTACTTATCGCTCTGTAATCCATACAATCGCTCATCAGTTACTTGCTAAAGGGCTTTGAATTGTTTATGCTTATGCTGCATTAGCAATGTGCGCACAGCCTGGAGAAGTTGTCGGGTAACTTTCTGCACGAGCGTGCACGGGTTCAGGGGTGGTTGGGTGGCAATCTGCGCAAGAGTTTGAAAATATACAGCATGTCCAAAAGGATATCCTGAGGGGAAACCGCCTAAAATAGCCATACTTTTTAAACTTAATTTCTTATCGCAAGTGTTGTGCTTATGGAGAAGGAAAAGAATCTGTGGCAGAGAAACTGATAAACAACAGAAAGAAAATAGAACGAACGTGCAGAAAGGCAGTAGAGACACAGACTGAGAATGAGGGAGAGAAAAGGGCTTACTCGGAAGAGAGACACATGCAGTCTTTGCATGCCGTGCATTCTTAGTGGCTGACCCCTATGGAAAATAACAACAGGCACATGTGAAGGTCATTCAGTCATCATCCTCCCCTCATACTGACTACTTGCACACACAAACCACTGGTCATAGAGTGGACTTTCAACACTTGTTTCGCTCGCAAACCTGTCTGTTAGCACTTGATGAAACCTCCAATTTCAAGTTTTCATTGCTTTATTCAGTTACACTAAAGAGAATGAGAAAAGTGGTCCAAAATCAAACTGAGGAGGCACCTGTGATTTAAAAGGCTTTCTTGTTATGTCTGATTCAGTCTGATATCCTCCCTTACTCTTTTTAATCTGATTAGTTCTCATGTTTTTGGTCTGCTGGCTCATACAGAGGAGTGAGAGGTCACAGTGACTTCCATTGTTTTTGTGAAAGAGACGACCATGAGGCGATGAGGTCATGAGAGACTTTGGTCCTTCGGAGGTCAAAGTTCAGATTGGGGGCAGGCTGTGTTCTTGGTTGGATGCTGTTTTGAGTGGCTGAACTGAATAAGATGATGTCTGGAGAACCCATCAGATTACATTATAATCACTGAATGTAAACTAAATGTTCTATGTTTTTCTTGATGAATGATTGGCGGTGCAGTTGTTTTTTTAGATGTTGTAGAAAGAGTTTTTTATTTGTTGTTAGGAGCCGTGGGATTTTTGTGAACACTCTCCTCCCCTCCTTACCTTTGCTCTACTTCTGTCTTCCTGCGCTGTTGCGTAATGTTTGAAGATTTCACACTCTGTCTTGTAAAAATAAATTATTTAAACCACAGTATTCATATATAATTAATTAGAAACAATCTAAGGTGCATGATCTATTGCTATTTGAAAAGCACCACGTGATGCTGAGGGTATAAACCCAGTTATGTCAGTTTCAAATTGTGTCAGAAAATTGAGGTCTGATCATTTCATGGCACTAGCTTTCGTTTAGTTTAATTCTTTTAATTGTACATTTCAGGCTTTGTGAGGTGAATTGGAAGCAGTGCTGGGTTCACAACAAGATTTCAAAATAGTTGTTGATAGAATGTAACTTGACCTCAGCCAATGGCGTCGCTCAGAGCTGTTTTAATCCCTCCCACATGTAAACAATGGCATGTTGCCCAGAGCAACTGCCAAAACCGCCATGCCTCAAATGAACTAACCGAAAGTACCTTTTCCCACCTCTCTCTCTTGCCCGTATTATATTACTCTTTTTCTGCTTTCTTTCTGTTGTTAGGAAGGGAGAAAGGAGGAGCAAGAAAAGAGTTGCACCTGTAGTCAATGCACTTTTGTTTGGGCACATGTATTCCCAGTTGTATTTGCTTTGATTAAACAAAGAAAATACATATTTCTTATTATTAGCTCAAATGAATGATGCTATCCACTTGATGTTATAACTTTCAGTGGGCTCATCTACTTATTTGTTGCGATATAAAGTAGCACTTCTCTTGTGGTTGCCTAAATGAAGAAAAAAAGTAGAAGCATCATATTGCTCAATCCATAATTAGCAAGTGCTTTGCATTTTGCTTGCTAAATTCAGAAGAGAAGAATGTGCCGACTGAAGCTCGACAGTCACGTGGAAAGTTGACTGTCCTATGCATTAAATTCACTTCTCATCTTAAATTTGCAAAGGAGGATATGATATTGTTTGAGCTAGATTAAGTCTGACAGTCTGTATTTAAATTTAGTGCATGCGTGGCAGCTAGAAGGGCAGCAATGCTGAAAATACATTGAGTGCTATATCTGGTTTTCGATTTGCCATTATGACAGATCCCAGATGTTTTCAGTTTCTGTATGGTTAGAAACAACAGAACATACCACTCAAAAGTGTGGGGTTGTAAGATTTATTTATTTTTTTTTAATATTTTTGAAAGAAGTGTCTTACTTGATCAAGTATATAGTAAAAACAATACGGAGGCCCGTACATGACATGCAGGAAAAAATATTAGGCTAAATTGTGCCACGATTTACTAATTTGTTCCCCTCGATTTACTAAATCGTGCCCTCGACTTTTATATCATGTGCATGATGTATAAATCATTTTAATAATTTATTGCTTTCTGTATTTTCGGCTGCAAAAAAGAAATCAACGACACTAACTCGTAATCTCAGTAGTGCATGTTTCAGATTACGTAATCTGAGAATATTTGTTTTCCACTTGAATTCATTGACCTATCGTTTACATTTCAAGATTTCTATAGATGCATTTCTCATGTCTGTGAGACAAGTGTACACTATTTTTTTGACACACTCAAGTTTAGATACGATATTGCATAAAGCGCATCCTGTTTGTTTTCTTTATTTTACAAAAGCACAACGTTTTCTTGTTAATGCTAGTTTACACCAATAAAAATAGACCCTTTACAGTTTCGAATGTTATTTGAATGACCAAAAATGAAAGAAAAAATTCAAGTGATTGTACCGGCACCTCCATGTCTTGCAGTAATCGTGCTATACTTCAGCTTCGATACTTCGCACAAATATATAGATATGCGCCTAATAATAGAGCACATTTATCTAGGTCAACGCTAGAGCGAGCACAGCCATATAAAGTTGCTACTAGAATGTTTCAAACGATACGCCATATTAGAGGTCTATGGATATGAACTTTTGGATTTCCTACCCTTCGTAATGTAATTACTACAAATACCCGCCATTAACGATCTGACCCTCACAGACTTCGCCAGACTTTTTATTATCATTTCATTCTGCGACTAACCAACTAATACAATTTTTGTTCATCAAAGCCTCTTCTAGTCTCGAAGTAGACTTTGTGACCTCATTATAATTGGCTAAACACAAACATTAATGATGCAAGTAGCTGACAGATGTAAGAGCTGTAAGATCAAGAGCAGAATTCGGAAGAAAACAGGACAGATAAACAGAAAGAGAGACTTCTGACACAGTTAGTCGTGTGGTAGATGAAGAAAGAGAGAGTGAGACAGAGATGCCTTGGGCTAAGTCTGACCCAGCTGTGTAAAAATACCATCTATTTTTTCATACACACTCATCTACTAAAGATACTGTTTATCTCCCTGTGCCTCCAACCAAAACAGGGACACAACTCTCCATACAGAAATAGATCAGAAGTAGTGTGCTGTAAATTACACTATAGAGTCCTGACAGTGTTCTAATAGCTTTGGTTGTTTTTTATTTATTAGATTATGTGGGTATTGATAGGAAGGCTGCTGCTATGGTGACAAAAAAGATTTTCTCTTACTAGTTATTCTAGAGTTGATGGTTGTGAATGGTGCTACATAGATTAGAATAGTGGATCTGCATGCATCCCAGAATAGTCTAAAGAATGACAGGAAGTGGGTTGCCACGGTTGCAGGGCTCAGGCAGGTCAACTGTATGACTGGAGACTGGAGGAATATAATTTGAGCAGCTTATAATGGTCCATGCACACAGCTTCTTGGAGACATTTGACAAATTGAGTGACAAAAACACACAGTTCTTTACTACTTCTTTGCTCTTTATTCACAGAGCTCTGGCATGTTTATATTTATTGTTGTGCATTATAAGCTTTAGTGATGCAAATTCTCACATATGAAAATACAGTCTGACAGTCAGGCAAATGAGTATTTTGTATTGTAAAACGTTTCCCTTTGGTTTGGCTGTCTATGTGTCTGTGTTTTTTGTTTTTCAATGCCTAATGACATCAATTCAGAGAAACTTCAAGAGATTGTCCCTTTATAGCTCAGGAAACCTTTCTGTAATATATTGATATCACATGCATTATTGGAAAATGCTCATTTCCCCTATTTTTAAATTACAGTTAGCTCTGCTGTCATCTAAATGTTCTTTAATTTTTAAAAACTGTACATTATGGTGCTTTAATGCCTAAATGGACTTGCAGCTTTAAAAATGATTGGTTGTAGTTTTTAGTGTTTAATTTATAATTCAGACAAAACAGAGTTATTTTTTTTTTTCATTCCAAAAACATTATACATGCACTTGGAACGAAATTAGATCCCGAGGTTCGGTTAAAACCGGTTAAAAAAAAAAAGAAGCAGAGAAGCAGCAAACTTAAGAAAACAACATTGCTCTCAATTTAATCTTAATGCTGTCTGGTAGAAACTACTATAATATTCTTATATATATATTAAAGAGATCTAATTCATTTTTTTCTTTCCTATGAGAAACCCACAGATAGCAGCGAACCGAATTGGAAATAGCACTCTCCCGCTTTTCTTCCAGCTTCCTGCAGCACTGCTTTAGAGAGGTTCCACAGAACACGTTCCAGGCGTTCTTCTGTGTAGTAAATCCAACCACAGAGAGAAATCACATTCCAGTGTTAATTCATGGATTAATTTCGGTAAAGTAAACGATCTCTGAAATGTCAGAGCACAGTGTAATGGTTTTCAGAAACATCTGTTTATGAATTATGAAGTCTTTCTTATTCCTTTTGTCATGCAGCTGAACGGGTTTATTTTGTAGATCTGAAACGGTCACCTTGTCTTTGTTCACTTTATCCTGCAGAGATGTCTCTTAACACATCGTTAGACTTTCAGCGTTTCTTAGCAAAACATGAGAGTGCCTCTCTGTGTACATTACACATGACAGAATGAGACTGTGTGTTTGAAAGTCAGCCAAAGCAGTTGAAGATGGCTAAGTGGCTGCTGTGTTTATTATATTTTCATATGTTGAAGTCCAGAGAAGCATGTGGTAAGTCTGTACACACACAAAACACACACTGTACTCGACCGTTAGTCAACATGAAGTGCTTTTCATGACACGTTACTTCTATAATGTACGTCATTATAGAAGTAAAAGGAATTCATGTTGATGTTAAAAGATCACTGTGTGTTTCTGATGGAAATATAATATGCAATGAGAAAAAAAGTGGAGGGGGAATGACATTATGACATTCATTTCAGTGGTAAATGTGAAGCCAGAATACCAGTAACAATGAAAGAGCTGTGGGTTCTCATGAAAAGGTAAATGACTGAGGTGTCCGTTCTCAAGCCAGAAAGAGAAAGAACAGGTCTGGAATGTAGCTTGACAGACAACATGTATGTTGATACAGTGTCAGGACATTTGGCCACAGTCCAAACAAGGATTCATTGAGCAACACTTTGTGGGATGTTTTTCTTCATTCTTCTTTTTTTCACCGTTCACTGGACATCTAGAGCCACAGAATGTCCCTTATTTGACCAAAAGATTTTTTAGAGTGTAGACAGTGTTTGGGACTGTTTTCCTTTAGAACTGTGTTCATGTTTTAATTCTAAATTCAAACCTAGTCCATTTTCAGCTCGATCAGTGTTGGATGTATAATGCACATATGATTTCAACCCACTGGACAGATATTATGTTTTTACTAGCGCAATAATTAGCAGGGGGTCCATGTTTTCCCCGCATTTGTCTGCCACCGAGGAAAGGAAGGAGCCGAACATTTGCACGTATGTGTGTGTGCTGGCAGTGTCACATGGAGAAGGCATGTGTGTTTCCTCGCTGAGAGGCCTCCGCTGAGTGTATGTGTATGCATGTATATGAATGAACTTGATGCACTGCAGCAGTTTCCAGGGTCACAGGGTGCAGCGTTTTCAGAGCGGCACTGTATGTTTACAATGCTCACACACATAAATTCAGAGACATACATTAACATACTCACCTACCCAGAGGCCTCGTAGGTTGGAAACCCAGTTTGTTCTCTCTAAAAACCGATGGCTGTTTTGTGCAATTTGATTCTTTGTGTTGTCCAGTGAAAGAAATATTCTGGGTTTAATACAAGTTAGTCTCGTTTGTTGCTTGTTGATTACCACAAATAATAATGTAAATTTTTTTTACATTACACTTACATTTAGACACTTACAATTGAAGAAAATGGGACCGATTTTGAGGTTTTAAAAGCAAAAAAAGTGATGCTTAATAAAAGCAGTTATTTAGTCAAAAACAGTAAAGTTGTATTGTTTACGGTTTTAGATGTAATGACAACGAAGGTGGATTTTTTTTTAATTTTCAAACTGATATCACGTTAACACGCATTGTTTACATTATGCTATTGAAACAGTAGCTGCGTTTCCAATACCCTTCAAAGTGTGAAAATTGAAATAGCAAATTGAAAATACACCCAATGGAAGCATGTAAATTTTTAAAAAAAAAACTCCCATATATCTCAAAAAAGGTTTACACTCGCATTTTTTGTGCATTTACAGGTCATCTGATGTATGTAAAAGTCTATTACTCTTTAAAAGTGGCATGGTATGTATGGACAGAAGATGAGACATTCAAACTCAAAGAGTTTTTTATTAAACTCATAAAAGACAATAGAATTATTGGAATACTGGATTTAACTAAACAACAAAGAAATGCCACAACCTATCAAGACCTCAAATGTGGCTGTTCCCAAATATAAGGGAACCACGTCTCCTTCGATTAAAAATAACGGCTAGTGCAGTGGCTGCGATATACTTAAACCTAATATCCCATGTTTTTTAGTCGCATAACATTAACTCGCAATAGTTTAATTGTTTAATAGTAATAATTTAGTAAATATCTCAAAAGTTTTGCGCAAATCAAATCAACTAATGGAAACCCAGCTAGTGAGTATTTAATGTGGAAATTAATTTTTATGGTAATCAACATTATGCCACAAGTTATGTCAATTGAGCTTAACTTGTAGAATGCAGAATATTCCTTTAAACCCATAACTGTAGCAAGCATTTTCTAACTTGTCTAGTAAAGCCAATAGTAGGAGGATCAAACAGATGGATCAATAAAATTCTCAAGTATGTATAAATCTGTCAAATGATTTGATCCTCTTTAAACTGATTTGAATCCACTAAAATCTAATTGAAGTATGCATAGTTTTCTGAAAATGTGTGGAGAAAAAAAAAGATACATTTATATGAAAGTCTGAGGCCAAAGAGAAAAAGAAAGGACACTACAGGCAAAATCGAGATTCACTACATTTAGTCTGTAGTGAAATACAGGAACAGTCACGCTGTCAAAGGCTCTATTGTCTTTACTTTGCTCTGGGCTCAAGACATCCGCATAGTTGTACCTCTCCATGGGGCCTTTACACAGCTGTGTGTGTACATGCACGGGCGTCCTCTTACGCAGTATGGGTTACAGTGTAACTGTGTCAGTGTTTTCTCTAGGAAGAGTGTTTGTCTTACAGGCCGCTGGAGAGGCCCTTTTGTTTAACTTGGTGAAGAGGATCATCCTCAAAGTTAAGGCCCTCAACAGTACTGTACGCTTACACTGAGGTGTAGTCAGTGTATGTTCTCATAGAGTATGTGTGTGTGTGTACGTGTGTGTGTGTGCGTGTGTGCGAATGTCACTATGTGTCTCTGCAAGTTTGTTTAGTGCCTACGCTCCAAGGATACAGAAAGCGGTGGCCCCGCTTAGTTATTACAGTTATTAGCTGTGTTTACATCCAAGTTGTGAAATTAATTTAGGTGAGAAAAAGGAATGTCACAAAACCCGTTTGCAAATAAAAAAAAAGTGACATTTCCAACCCCATGCTCGAGAGAACAAAATCCTCACTTCTGTGGAAATTGGCTACTTCCTCTCAGAACTGTTTGGCAAACATATTATAGACTGGCTTTGGCTACTACATTTCTAAATGACCAGAGATGCATCTTTTTTTTTTTTTAATTATTCAGTTTCTCGAACTTATTGCGGCAAAGATGCGTGACTTTTGTGATGCTTATCTAGGAATTTATTCAGTAAATGTGTTGTCATTGTGGTCAATATGCATGTCTTCTTACTGATAAATACTTTAACCACCTGAAGAAAGCATATTTATTTTATATACTTTTTTGGAAATTTTAAATGCATTTTGGTATTTCCAAACGCTATTTTTTTAAATGTAATGTCCCTAAATTCACAAAAACACACGGAAACCAGACTAATGTATTTTTTCCCCAGTTTCTTGTCCCAGCTTTTTAAAATTTGTTTATGCTAAATGTGGATTCCATGTTTTTTTTTTTTGTTGTTTCTCCCCAAAATACCATAAAAATCCCCTATTATATGTATTTTTCTTGCATCTTGATGTTTCTAAACATTATTTTTATGTAATGTGTAGTGCCATCGTTTACAAAAACATATGGAAATGTATAAACATGGATTTTTTATTTCTCACTATTATAATCACTCTCAGCTCATAGTGACAAGGGCCACATGTTCAATAGCACTGAACCTGAAGACCTCATATCCGTGGTCATAGTTCAGAATTCTGTGTCAGGGGAGTCTGTAAAACAATACTGCCCTCTTCTGGGAAGATGGTGGAGAAAAGGCCAGAAAAAGGCCAGCAACAGATCAGAGACACTGCTCTAAGAGGAATAGTAATATTTTCAGCAGATGTGCTCTTATAATAGCCCTTAATGGAAGCGAAACACCAAACCAAAATAGTGAAATCCAAAAAGATTAAATCCATTTTCAGAAATTGAGATCATCCCCACCCTCTTTTGCATGCTTGCTTGGGTTATAGATGATTTTTGATTGCCTCTTTTTAATCCATCAGTGAACTTTTGATTGTTTTAGGAAACAAAAAACTAAATGTAGCTCATGAATTAGTCACAGTACTGCTGAATGACAGAGTAAGACAGACATTCACAATTTGCACAGCGTCTCATAGTCACAAACACACATACACTTTACTCATGTGCATTGGTAGAAATGGAGCTGTCTGGTGCCATGGCAACCAATGCGGATATCCACCCCAATTCCCACCCCCTTCCTCATCAGAAAGAGAGAGAGAGCGATAGAACGTTAATTAAAATGGAAGCAGGGAATAACCGGAGCACGAAGTGGAAAAAAGAGAAAAGCATAGCTTCTACAAGATAAAAGGTTAGACTTTGCCTACAATGCAAATAAAAAGGAAATGAGACAAATCCAATATGCGAGAAATTGAATGAAGTACAAGAAATTAAGTCCAACATAATCAAACAGGTTTTTCACAAATTTGACACAATGCCAAATAATAAAATACTGTCATTTACAAGTAGGGAAATATATTACCTACGTTATATATATTTATATATTTTTTATTTTTATATTCTTTTCAATGATTGCCTTATGCACTTTTGCTTTTTTGGCAATAAAAATGTGTAAATATTTGTCATGCGGTGAAGAACAAGGAAAAACTGAAACATTAAGACAGACACACACACACACACACACACACACACACAGACAGGAAAAGCACCAACATGAGCTAAACACGGCGCCAGGCCGGGGCATCTGAGGACAACGTGGGAGGGAGGAAAGCAGAGGGGAGGGACTAAGGTAGGGTAGGTTTTGAACAGGAGAAAAGAATAATTCCAGAGTACACTGAGAAATAAATGAAGGGATCAGGATAGATTGTGGCAGAGTGAGAGATGGGGGGGGGGGGGGGGGTAGAGTAAAGATCATGACGTACCTACGTCAGCCAAAGGCATTGAGTTCAGACATGAACCGCAGAATCTGTTTGTGAGACACTTCTGAGAACATTTTTTTAAAGGTTTGACTATAATATTCTTTCACTAAACTGGGGTATTTTTTGTATGTCCCTTACAGATGAACCTGCAGATTCAACATGGAATTGAATATTTACCACGTAGAGGTAAGAGTGATGTTATGTCCCTTGATATGCATGGTTGCAGTACTGCAGTGAAAACTACAGGTGGCAGACTGTCACACCAGTGTCCTGTTAGCTGTCTTTTCAACTTTCTTCAAAACATGACCCAGCAGAACAGTGTTATAATAAGGGAGTGGTTGGTGGCACCGCTCCTCTGTAGTCACAATTCATGAGTCAACCAGATATCATCATAATTTGGGTAGAAGAACAGCGGTTGTGTGTGTGTGTGTGAGTCCCCTGTGTAATCCTATTGTTGGACAGGTATTCCACATACTACACTCTTTTTACGTGTATTCTCCAGCTCTTACAGACTATGTGTACAACATGATTGTGGATGCAGGCACTGTACATAATTAGCTAAATATTATAGAAGCCTTTTTCCACCTGAGAGTAAAAATAAAAAGGTAATTGTTGGATTGTAAGTCAGTCACATAGCAAGATACTAAGTCACATTGTGAGATGGTTACACTACACAAAATGCCGCAAAATGCAATGTGACAGTGTCTTGTAACTGTGACTTTCTTTCTCTCTCGATTTTTATTATCCCACGAAGTTGCAATTGCAAGATATAAAGTCAAATGACGCCACATAGCGAGAGTCACATTCAGATGAAGTTGCATTAATGAGAAGCATAAGATACAGCATGTCATGTTGTGTTGCAATTATTATGAATGTTGCAATTGCGGAAAAAAAAATCACAATTGGTAGAAATAAAGATACATTTTGAAATGCTATGAGAAACAAAGTTGCAACTGTGAGATATAAAGTTCCAATTTTGAAAAAATTGAGTTACAAGACACAAAGTCACAACTGTGAGATAAAGTCACAATTTGGGAGATATAAAGTTGCAATTATGAGATGTAGAAAAAGTGAGAATTTACACTGAGACGGAAACAGGCGTCCAATAAATACCAAGGCATTTATAAACCTGCAAAAGTATTTGCTTTCTGAAACCACAGTAATTGGGTCAGGATTCGGCACATCTGTGCATGAAGCAAGAGAAAGCAAACATGACTCAGCAGTCTCCTGGCACCCTCTTAGAGCCCATCTTTGTTGTGGGATAGCTGCCCGTGGATGTGCCCGATCAAATAAATCTTAATCTCTAAAGGCCTTCAGGCCAAACAGGCCGGTCCGGCTCCATCCATTCCTATCCAGGCAGGCCGCCAGTCTGCCTGGGCCTCGCTTGCGAAGTCATCCCCACTGCGCCCTCCCTGCAGCGGGTACGGGACCGAGGGGAATGTCCCCCGCCCTCCCTCTTTCTCTCGCCCAGGCCTGTTCGAGATAGCCAATGGTATAACCAACTCGGACAAAGTTAAAGTGGTTCGAGACAAGCTTTCATCCAATCAGAGCGCACTGCAGTCGAGCAAGCAGGTGGGTGGGGAGTGGAAAGGAGAGAGACAAGGCGAAAGACAAAGGAAACGGAAGATGGAGGGATTGACTTGGCACAAGGCAGAAGAATAGAAATCGAGATAGAGGAGAAAAAAACACGTTGTTTGTCAGAGAGGAAGCAACGAGTATCGATTGTTGCTGCACTTATTGATCATTCTCAAACTCGGTCCAGCACAGTCACAGAGACATTTATCTTCACATGTGCACACACCCAGATGTTGTGCGGATTTTGTAACATTTGTGCAATTTTTGTAACAACCGTAACTGCCTGTGTTCTTTGAATAGTAACACCCACGTCGTGAATTCTGGACCTCAGGGCAGGAGACAGACACACTCCATGCGTCTTCCTGCCAAGATTCGCCAAGTTCATTCACCAGTGAGAAATTGGTTAGTGTAGCAGACTGACTCCTTCGCCTCATATCGCTCATGCTTTTCCAGCCATCAATAGACGGATGACCCAGGCGAAGCGAAGGTGATGGAGGAATGGGCAGAGAGCATAGGTCCCACACACACTGAGAGTCTATCTATCCTTCTGTCTGGTTTCCATAGATGAAGGGAAGAGAGGTGATTGAATGAGTTCAGCTGCATTGCTTTGCATACTGCTTCAGGACTGCAGAATCCTTCTGTCTGTTCATTTCTCCATCTTCTCATCTTCTGTCTTCCTTTCATTTCCTGACCATTGTTTTATCTCCTCGAGTCCTCTCAGACACACATACAACAAACATCCAGTGGGGCTGCATTACGAAAGAAGAAGGTCAAATAAATTTGCGTATCACAGATAAACTTGATTAAAAATTACAGAGCAAATTACACTCCCGGGAAACCAAAGTGGAAAATTGCACTTTTTGCTTGTCACTGGGGAAGTACCCTCAAGAGTTTGTACCTTATCTACAACTGGTGCTATAATTGCACCATTGGTGGATAAAATATCTTTTAGTGTACTGTTGCACCCCTAAAGGTAAGTTCTTTTTGTTTATTTGTTTTTTGTGACCGTTTTACTATTATTTTTTAACTAACTCTCGGGTCCTTTGAGAAACGCAATCTTGCCCAAATAGGAATTTATATACTCCAGGTTCAAGGTACTGTTTATCAAGAGTCAAGAGTCCTTTATTTATCATTTACATAGTTAACACTGGGGAAAACTGTACACTGAAATACTTGTGACGAGGCTCAGACATACAGTGCCAATAACAGCCACTGTATTGTAAAAGAGAAACATACAAAATTATAGACAAATGGAGGGCAAAAACATAAATGGAGATAGAAAAGTGGCATGTGCTGTTCCCTAGGTGGAACAATAAATGCAGACAGAAAAATAAATACAAATATGTGGCAGTAATAGATACAATAAGGGTAGACAGTGTTAAGACTATTAAGTAGTCCTCAGGTACTGATATAAGAATACTGGGGTAGATCAGTCCAGATTTTCAGTGTAAAGTGTCGCAGAGCTACATGAAAGAATATAAAAAGTGGCATTACAAAATAATAAATAGTAAATCTTAAGAGCATTAAGTTTTCCTGAGTAAGAAGTCTCAGTGTCCAAAGTGGCAAAAGTAAAGTATATAAGATTTGCAGTAAGTGATTGCAGGTCTAGATGAAGAACAGCTGGCTGTTAAGCAGTCTGATGGCTTGAAGATAAAAGCTGTTCTTCACTCTGGTTGTCCGTGATCGGATGGATCATAAGCGTCTGCCAGGCAGCAGTGTAGGAAACAGGAGGTGAGAAGAATGAGTGCGATCCTTGATGATACTGTGGGTCTTTCTCAAGTAGCGTGTCTGATAAATGTCCTGTAAGGCTGGGAGTTTATGTCCAGTGATGAGCTCTTCTATTCTCACCACTCTCCGGAGAGCTTTGTGGTCAGAAGAGGAGCAGTTGCCGTACCATACAGTGATGCAGCCAGTCAGAATGCTATAGTGCAGCGGTAGAAGTTTGACATGATGTCACAAGAAAACCATCATGCCAAAAACAGTCAAACCTCTTCAGCCTCCGCAGGAAGTAGAGACGCTGACGGGCTGTTCTCACTATGGTCTCTGAGTGTAGGCTCCCGGAAAGATCCTCAGATATGTGACTGCAAAGGAACTTGTAGCTCTTAACTCGTTCTACTTCCACTCCATTGATGTAAATGGGAACATGATCATCTCTCTGTGACCTCCTGTAGTCCACAATCATCTCCTTGGTCTTGCTGATGTTTAGAGAGAGATTGTTATCAGCACAGCATGCTGTGAGTGGATTAACCTCATCTCTGTAGGATTTCTCATCGCTGTCCGTGATGAGTCCTAGGATGGTTGTATCATCAGCAAATTTGAAGATGATGTTGGAGCTGTGTTCATCAGAGCAGTCGTAAGTAAACGGGGATTATAAGAGAGGGCTGAGTTCACATCCCTGTATGGCGCCAGTGCTGAGTTTGAGTGGGGAGGATGTGTGGTTGCCAATTCTGACCACCTGGGGTCTACCGGTCAGGAAGTCCAAGACCCAGTTACATAAATGACTGTTAAGACCCAGATCCTTCTGTTTTGCTGTAAGTTTGGTAGGGATGATGGTGCTGAATGCTGTGCTGTAATCAATAAACAGCATCCGGAGCATTTCATTTTTTTGTTCCACAATTGACATTCTCATTACACTGGTGAACTTTCATAATGGTAAAATGTTGGTGCAGACAGTGCAGTATATGCAGGCTTCATCCTGTCTATGTTAGAGGAGATCTCCAGATGGGCATGTGATGAAACACTATTAATATCTGTTTAATGTCCATTGTGACCAGCTTCTTTCAAAGCCTTTCTTGGAATCACATGCTCCAATTTGATTGGATGGGTTTATGCAATTTCCTTGAGTCAGAATGCAATGATTTTTATCAGGCTTGTCAGGAATCAAAGTCATTCTGTTTACAAGGTACTGGGCTTTTATAATAAGGCAAAATTCAGTCTTTTTCAATCACTTTATGAAGTTCATGGCATCTTACATTTTTCAAAGATATTCAGGCTTTGGTTCATCTACCACTTGGTATTGTCACAGTCACCAGCTCTATCACCTCCCCCGAACTCCATTTCCCATCATACCTCCTTCTGCACCCCCTGCCCACGTTCAGCAATCACCCAGTCGCTTCCTTCTAATTACTGATCACCACAAGCTGTCACCCATCACCTCTGCACTAGTTAAAAGGACTCTCCACACACACTGATTGTCTAGTCTCTTCTATGACTCAGACTGTATCCTTCTGGATTATCCTCTTACCTGAGGGATGTTCACCGGTTTGATTCCCTCCATGTTCCTAGTCCTTCTCCAGTCCCGTGTGGCTCATCTGAAAGTGGAAAAAGGGAAGTTAACCATTATCTTCGCCAGTGATTAAAGTGTGTGTGTGTGACTGCTCACCTGTTCTCCAATCATCATTCTATCTCTGCACTCAGCTGTCCATTTATTCACCTCATTGCACGCTACATCGATTTGTTCAATAAAGCGTTTGTAGGATTTGAACTTGACAGTCTGTCCAGTCGGTTTCCGTGACATCAAATCAAATGGTAAAATAGTTACAAGATCAGTCCATGGTTGATCGACAATTTTACATCGTATTAAATACAGTAGGATTGTCTCCAACATAGGTTTGAGATATTTTGGGTTTAGTCCGTATAAACATCACACAAACACTATTTTTGTAACCATTTTATTTGTATTGATTCAGTGCCACTCTCATATCAGTGTTGGAATGCGACTTGGAAATCCTTGCCAAGCTATAAGCTACTCATAATTTATAGTTACAAAAGGTTAAAAATGGCATCAGTGGTTCTCAACCATTTTAACTTGAAGGCCCCCCATTGTCTAACAAAATATTCAAAAGCCCCTCAATTTGGATAAGATATTTCCTTTAGAGTTTCTGCTGTAATTATGACAATTCTTGTGCTGTTTCTGCTGTAATTATGACATTTTGTGATTCTGCATATTCAATAAAATCAAGTTATTGAGGGGGAAATTTCTACTTATAATAGTGTTTTTAATATAATTAATTTTAAATCTCCCTGTGGATCTGTGGAAGTTTGCTGAGGTTGAGAACCACTGCCTTAGATGACATGCCTCTGTTTGTATGCCTCTATATGCCTATATATCCTGTTACCACATAATGCACAATAACTCATATTAGTAAAGCACACTATTTACTATTGGACTAGGCATTTGTTTGTTTGGATAGTTCTGCATGCCTATAGACTTAAATCTTTGTTCTTATCTAGATCTGAGTTTTTATTATTAATTTAGGATTCTTTAAAGCAGCACTGGAAGCCACTGGGGCAGATTGCCACATACTGCTCATACCAACACATTATCCCACTGAATGCCTGCTGAAGAATGCAGCACATCCCTCACCCTCCACCCCACTATGTCCCTCTGCCTGACTTTCTACCATCTCTTTTTCACCAACCACGAAGGAAAGGTGGAGATAGAAATTGAGAGAAAGATGCAAGATTATACGGTAAATTCAAGCATAAAGTCTGTGAGTGGGAAGATATGAGGTTTGAGTGATGAATGACAGGTGTGTGCTGAATTTGATGAGTTAATATGATTTTGCCAAAGTATGTGTATGAGTGGCGCATTATTCGACATTAATCATAGTGTGTGTGGGTTCGGCTAGGCTAGGTGTGTTCTTCCTAATATGTGTGTGTGTTGCAGGTATGACTCATAGTCGGATATGAGCAGGCATGAGGTATGTGTGCTGGTTTGTGTAGAGGATGTGACTCAGGAGGCATGCACTGGGTGTTCAGCGTAAATTGCTCGATCTAATGACAACTGGAGTAATCACATTGTTCAGTAGTCTGAGCCAGCAGTGAAAGTGCTCTGTGACTCATACAGAAAGGCAGGATGAAGCTCACACAAACAATATAACCCCAAGGGCCGTCATTCGCTAAACGTGAGATAATTTGCTATAAACATGAGATAATTCAGCGGGAACATGCCTTACATGGTTGTTTGTTTTTCTAGATAGTTTCTTTCATCCGTAAAATGTGTTAGTTGAGGTTAAGGCCACTCAGTCCCAAGAGACAATAACATAAACCTACTCGTATGCAATGTACCGAAAATGTTGCAACAAAATGATGAAAACATTTTGCCAGTATATACACATACTCGACAGTATATTCAGTAGGACTTCCAGTGTTTTGGTCAGTGCTGAAGTATTTTCTGTTTTCTGTTTTTGACGTTTGATAATTTGAAAATAAGCAAATTTGCGCCCAAATTTTACCATAAGATCATTTTCGTTCACTAGAGCAAAGGCTGAAAATATGAATAGAAAACAGATCTGAAAACACAAATGTTCAAATGGAAAAAGCAGCATGCATGTAAATTTTAATTTAATATTGTTTTGTTATATTTATGATATCTTACCAGATATTACAAATATATCAATGAGGCATACAGCTTCTCTATATATGTGATGAGATGCACATAGAGAAATTCAGACGGATAACAAGCACTCAATCTGAAGACTAGTGGTATTAGCATATTGTCAAAATTCAGATGTGATTGCAAACTCATTTTGCATTTGCGTTGCCTAATTGTGCACACCCAAAGTGTGACAATTCAAATACTTAAATATAATGCAAATAACATTTGTATTTCCCAGGATACACCTTTTGGGTATTGGCTGATTAAAAAAAAAGAGTGTTTCCCGTTCTTGAACAGATTGCAGGCGTGTGCTTTTTCTGCCCTGTGCGTTATATAAAGAGACTAACCAAAATTTCATGTAATATGTGCAGGGAACAGATGGACTTGTTTTTGAAATGACAGTTTTATTGAAATAATATGCATTTGACACTTGCATAACTACTGATGCACAGTTTTTTTCCTGTATGGTTGTTAAATGATTTAAACTAACGTTTTTGACCTTTTTATTATAAAATCACACCAATGAAGGAAGTGACCGAATTTAACATTTAATAGAATTGCTATTTAATCAAAGCAAAAGCTAACTGAAAATAAAAATTTTTGCTATTTGTTTTCAGCCCCATGAGTTCAGAATTACTGCATTACTATTAACAAGTATAATGAAGTGTGTTTGTTTTGCATCTAATGTTGTTCACACAATTGTTATATAAGAGCACTTTTGCAGCTGGCATTACATAGGTGACAGTTGTGATGTAAGTCTTTGAAGTGATGTGGAATAATGATGTCTAAATAAGAGTGCTCAAGTCTCTTGGCTGGATTAGTTTTTTGAGTTCAACAAATGTGCTAAAATTTGAAATATTTCTTGACTACATCACTTGTAAGCTTTAAAGAGAAAACAAACATAAGTGGCTTTTAGACACGAGATTCATGCCAAGTTATGATTAAAACGGGACAGGCCATCTGTGAAGTGATACTTTCATACTTTCAAAGATGGTGAATTAGTCCATATCAACCCCTCCTCTTAGTAATACAAAAATCAAAGCATTTTGAAATTGTGCTTTCCAGGATTTGGAAAGTCATGGAAATTCAAAAAGTGTGGGACCCCTTAATTAAAGCTGAAAAACATACTGTTTCTTTTCACAGTGTAGTATGCACAGACCATATGGAGAGGGTCGATTCTACCGAAAAGTATAAACACTGTGATTCTGTCGACCAAACCAACACATCTCCGCTAATGGCATGAGCTTTGGGCAGGACTATCTTTTTGTCAAGATGGGGCAATATTCAGAAAACCTGTTTGAGAACATTAGGTTTGTTGACTCAGAAAACTGTGAAGTTGTTCATGATTTGCACCTAATTTGGTCTATTGTTCATGTTTGCAGGATACTCTTTTGCTTGTTTCAGCAAGATTCACATTGATTTGCTCCCAAAATGTTAATCAATTTAGTGCAGCTGTTTAGTTTGTCACCGTTCCTCCATTCTTAATTGGTGAATGTGTCAAACCTGTAAGAAGAGGATGAGAATTCAGCAAAAATTCACCTTCAAAAAGTTGAAGGTGTGACATCCCCCAAATCACTTTTTTGAGTCAGTTAGCAGAGTTTGCTTGTGTAATGCTTTGCCATTCAGTTTTCAGACCATAAAATGGAAGTTTTGATTTAATTCCTTGATCAATACATAATTGCTATTTTCTCTCCTTTTATGAAAGATTTTTGACATCTTAATTTGCTCTGTGAGCAAATTGGTTTTAAGTCAAGTTTATTTGTATAGAATTGCACATTTTATACACAGTGGTAATTCAGAGTGCTTCACATTTTATATTATATAATAATTATCTTTTCTTTTCTTATTTTTTCCTATTATCTTCTCTCTCTTCCACTCCTCTTCTGTTGCCGAGGGATCATGGCTTGTCATAATTAGGCCCTTTCTGCCTGATATTTTTCTGAGGCCCATTAGGGGGACGGCAGGCACTTCTGCTCCCTCTCAGCTGAAACATTACAACTCTTAGCCTGTGTAAACACACTCTTTGAGATTGACTCTTCTCTCTGGTCAACACCCCTACTCACTAAAATCTCAAAGTGGTACTGTAAGCACTGACCGCACTGGTGATTTAATCACCGTCCCAGAAATGTTAAATGTGTTTACAAATATAGGTTTCTTAATGTATTCCAAAGTGTTGGGAAATGATGTGTCACTGCCCTCTATTTTCACTCAAGCTCTTTGTAGTGCACTACAGTGTCACTTCAAAACTCGCATGTCATCCTGTTTTTTCTTTAGTTTTTCTTCGTTATAGCCACAGAAACGCATACTGCGGTAAATGCACACCCTCTCAAGTTGTAAAGTCCTCTCACTTGTGAGTAGGGCTCAATGTTAAGGGCTACTTTAAAGGGATACTGTAGTTCACCAAAAAATGACAATTCATTCCTCATGTTGGTCCAGACCTGAATGACTTCTGTTCTTCAGTGGAACACAAAAGGAGTCTTTACACAGCTCTTTCCATACAACAATTCACAGGCTACCAAGATCTAGACATTATGAACATTCTAAAACTCCCCATATAAGTGGTCTATATAGTGCATCACTAAATAACTTTTTGAATCCTTCTATAATGTTATTGAATGGATTGAGAAGACAAAAAGATTATAAGTACCACTTTAATGGAGCGTTGATTGTGTTTTGTTTTTGCTAGACAGTGACAGCTGCTGTCTATGTGAACTGCCCTCAAATTTCTCCTTTTGTGTCCTTCATGGAAAAACAGCGTATTGTTTTGGAATGACATGAGGATGAGTAAATGATGACAGAATTTTCATTTTTGGATGAACGACTCCTTTAAGATATTCAAGAGTGTTGGTAATTTTCTCCTACACTTTAACAGTCTTTGTTGTTCTGGTGTTTGTTAACTTGTTGGGAGATGTTCCAATTTCTCCATTCATTTACTCCATGTTTCCATTTGCAAACAAGCTTTTCTCTTTTTTCTTTTCTGAAGAGAAATTTGAAAGCGATTTGTCAAAATCTGGCAGAGAGGTTTTGCTGTATAACAGTAACACACAGTTTGCGAGTTAACTGCAACCTTTCCTAAGTGACTGCCAGAGAACATAAAGCGTAACTGATTTAATTTACATTGTTGGATGCTGTGATTACATCTGAATCACAAGGTTTTTCACACATGTCCCTTTAGCCAGCTGATCATGTGTGAGAAAAATGGGTCAGAGTTTATAATTCTGAGGTTTGCAATGGATTGCCTCAGTAGATGAAATAATTGGCTTTTCTCTGAAACTTTTCTCTCTCTTGAAGTGCCCATTCTACACATGCACATTATTGGTCAACTTTTACGTCTTGTGACTAACTTTTATCTTCTTGTCAATCATAACTTGTCATTTGTCATCAGACCACAAGAGCTTGTGGTTAATGTGTCATTAAAGTTATGGTTACCGCAACTACTTCTTTTGTAGCCTTTCCTCTGACTTAATGTTTCCCCTTTAATCTCAAAAATCTTTTTGTTTTATGTATCTAAAGTTAAGTTTTACATTGAGGCATCTGGTCCTGGATCATCGCAAAAGAAGCAGTTTCACTTAAGAAGGTAGCTGCATTGTTACGGTGGACGTTGGGCCAGTGCTGGGTGTTTAAATGGGTTTTATTGAAAAGGAAATCTGTCAGAGCCTGATAAAGGAGAATGGGCTCCTGGACATGAAGAATGGGTCAGAGGGTTCATTCTGAAAAGACTGCCTTTTCATCACTGCATGACTCATTCTTTGTGTGTCTGAGTGTGCATGCATAGTATTCAAATACCCAATCATGTGTATCCAGAGTGTGTTTCCTTGTTTTATTTGGTGTTTATTAAAGTGTGAGAGATAACATTTCCGATAATGCAGCAATATATAAATGGTCCCGGAGCTTAAGTCCTGAAAATATAGAATTTTTTTGTGTGTGTGTGAGACATTTAACATGAGAAGCATTGTGTGAATTTTTTTTTTTGTGTGTAAGTGTGTGTTCTGGCTCACTGAGGTATAGTGCCCTCTTACCTCACCGCTCAGGCATCCCTGTGTGGAGCAGAGCAGTGTGAACAGAAGAGAGAAAGTCTCACAGTGAGGGTATTCATATACTCCTAGCATTGACAAAAGAGATGAAGGGAGGGAGGGAAAGTGAGAGAGAAAGAGTACAGGGGATCAAACTGAGATTGTGGAGGCTTAAACATCAAACATTCATATTACCGTTATGAATGGCTAATCAGCAAAAAAAAATAAAAATAAATTAAATAAAAGGAATTAAGTCCATTTTGCTTTTGCAGACTTAGGTATTAAAAGTATAATTATCATCCTGCTATCCCAGTACCCTACTCAGTATTGGTTGGGATACATTGTACCTTGATTATTTACCCTCAAATTAGTTTGTCCATTGTGACGTTTCCTTCTAATTCATTGTTCTTCTATCTCTTATTCCCTTCTCATCTTTATTCCCTTCTTTACCCCCCCCCCCCCCCTCCATTCCATCCACACTGCCCAATCCTGCTCCTTTGGACATCAGTAAGCGCCCCGTCCTTTCCCTCCTCTTTCCATCATGCCGAGCAGGATTCCTAGAGTTCCAGATGTGGCGCTTCGTCCCTCACAGGCCCCTTAGCAGGGCCCTCTCCTTCATATCGGGTGGCCTGGTTCACCGTGTCCTCAGACAACCCGAGCTGAGCACAGGAAAGGGGCCACGATCTGGGGGAGGCCCACTTCAGCCTCAGCTCAGGATCTACTGCTCTACCGCTCTCTCCAAGCAGCCACAATATAGTTATGTAGTGTAATGCGTCTGACAGCGGTACAGAAAGCTGTTTAGACATGTTTTTGTGATTATGAGAGTTAGAGTGGCTACTTGTTTGCATAGTATACATGTGTAAAATTATATTAGTAGTGTTAGTAAAAATGTATTTTATTGCGATTTAATTTTTTTCTGGCCCATATTGAATCCCTCTATCTCTCCATTAATTGAGCTGTCTGTCTTGTCTTGTCTATGTGTCTGTCTATCTATCTGTCTGTCTGTCTGTCTATCTGTCTATCATCTATCTATCATCTATCTATCTCATAAATTTTGTATTATATGTATTTTCAAAAAATCACTATAGTATCAGGTCTTTTATATATTCATTATTTTTATAATTATCTTACTTTCTTTTATCATATTTCAATTTTCTCTAGAGAATATACACTTCTATATATTCTCCAAATATTCTCTCTGTGGAGTGTATATATATATTCATATTTTAAACATGTATAAAAAAGTAGCAAACAAATTTTCTCTCATATATTGTATATAAACTCACAGTTTAATGACTGACATATTGCATTGTCAGAGCTGACAAAACACTGTGCTGTACCTGAGACAGAGAAAATGGCCATGTTTGAAGGAGTTCTAGAGTGTGAGAGAGCTTGATAGGTTGATAGTCATGCTATGTTACCAGACCAGCAGTCACATGATCAGTTGGCTTCTGTTTGACTGGACAGGGAGCAGAATCCAATGTTAAATTAGATTAAGTGGCCTATGAGCCATGCCGAACATGTTTCGAACCAAACGCTGTGCGGCATCACCGCAGGTAGATGCGTAGACGCCACTTCACGTGTGTGACTCAGCGGATTTAATGAACTAACAGATTCTGAAGTTCCCAATTAGTAAAGCAGCCCAATAGCTTCATTTTTATGAGCATGTGCGCATGTAAGTCTGTGTCTATGTGAGATGGTGCTCAGTATTCAGACCACACTGCAGACAGTCTCAGCAGCATAATGGGAGGTTGACTGTTGGGGGTAGAGGAGAGGAGGGGAGGTGGTGAATGAGGGCTAAAGGAGGGGAGGGAAAAGGGGTAACGGACGTGGCGGTGCTCCAGAATCAATTGGCGGTGTAATGAGATGGCACAACGCCAGGTAACCATGGCGCTGCCCCCTCCGCTCTCCTCCGGAGTAAATTAAAGAGGAAAAGAGCATGGAGAGAAAGTGAGTTTGTTTCTGAGAATGACAGAGAGAGAGAGAAGGATGAGACGGAGATGCAGACAAAAGAAATCGAACAAGAGAGAACAAAAAATAGAGATGGGGCACTGATAAAGGGTAGTTATGGTGTTAAAAGGTAGAGAAGAAAACGTTAAACGATGAGGCAAAAACAGATCTAGAGAAAGTAAGAATGCAAGCAAGCAAGAGAGAGAGGCACTTACCTCACACAATGAGCATTCCTGAAGTCTTTTTCTCTCCAAATCTGAGCTGAACTCAAGCCCCTGCTCTAAAGAGAGAGGGGAGAAGGGAGGCCAAAGTTTGAGGCCAGAGGGGCTTTTTATATTATTATTAAAATTTACTGAGACATCTTTTTTACGGCCGCTGGAAAAGGAACTGGCATGAGATGAATTAGTAGATTGTGTCCCCTTGAGTCCCAGCAACCACCTACTCCGCTCTCTCTCTGTCTCTAACCTCTTTTCTCTCTTTCTTTTTATTTCAATTCAAGTTATGTTATTTATTGCCAAAGCACAGGTAAAATCATAATACCATCACAATAGTCTCTTATATTTATAATTGTGCAATGATAAAAATAATAATGTCAGTGGAGTAGCAAAAGAATAAAAGAACATTGAGTAAAAGCTCTAACAGTCGGCGCCGTTATAAAGACCGATTCAACAGTTTCAGAATTCAATGAAGACACAACTGAAATGGTTTTCCTACAGCTATAGTGGTTTTGAAGATAAATGTCTGTTGAATAATGCACTCAGAGTTCCTCCTCGCAATGCATCCTTTTAAAATATTCACCACAGTATACAACCAACCCCTTCCCTACTTTGGCACACGCCACATATCTGAACCCCCCTCTCTTCTTTTCTCTGTCAGTGCTGTGCTGATTTTCTGGTTGGATGAGAGGCATCAGTCAGTTTGATTTCACTGAGACAGTATGCATTTCTTCATCAGCCCCTTTCTCCCTTTCTTTCCATCCTGCCGAGGGGCTGAGATGTGTTAATACTGTGTAGTTGGCTGTGTTACTTGCTCCTCTGATTAGTGAGCGTGTGTGACGGTTACTGGAGATGAATTGAAATTAAAGCTTGATTAATATCGTAATTAGTTTCCCCCCCTCTCCCATTTCTTCCTGGTCCAACCTCACGCCTTCCTAAGAAGGACTCCGGCTGTTTTCTTTCTTTGTCTCCATTTTTGTGTCTCTTTAGCCACCTGCTTGCTTCAGGGATTTAACTGTTTATGCCACTTTGGAAGATTTTAATGCAGTTTGATGATGTTGTTTTAAACCATGTGACTACATTGATATTGAGCAAATATTGCATTACATGTTAAATGTGAAGAAAATGTGCTCTAGTGCCCTATTTAGTGAGTTGTCTACATAGGCAACATTTTAAGAAGTTGTAGACACATTACTAACACAAAGGCTCTTCAAAAAGGTTTATTTTAGCCGATACAATTAATCCATCATGGAGATTGCAATCAATTCCCAAAATGCATTGTAACAATCTCTGAGAAAAAAAAACAGTCAACTTTGACACTTGTCACAAGTTGCAAGGTAATGGACATAGTGACAGATCATTTCTTCCATATTGTGATGTTCATCAGAATGAAATGGATTATTGAGAAAGAAAAAAAAAAGAAAATTGAAGAAATCTGGGATACATCACCAGAGAGAAGTGTATCACAGGACGATTTAGGAAATTTTCGAAGTACCATGTTAGATCTTAGGACAGAGCTTCAGTGTCATACACAAATGCAAATTAGTTAGGAACTGAAATGACAATGTGAGTAGTAGTGACCGATCTGCCTTTTTTGCTTCTGATACCGATACCTTGGATTCAGTATTGGCCGATACAGAGTACGATCCAATATTTAAGTAATAATAAAAAAAGTGCTGAATTACTTAATAAACTGTATGCCTCACTGTCCGGAAGAGACTGGGATCATTCTTTTCATTGTGCAAGGCATCTGGCTTGACTTAAACATTACTTTCCTAACTTTGTAAAACAAAATAACAAACTGACACAAATGTAGTGAATTATTAAATAATTGTGCATCAGTGCAACAACTGTAAATAAATGGCTTCAATAGCTTGATAGACATTCAAAATAAACAGGACTTCTTCATCCATGGCTCATGACTAGTCATGAAAATCTTTCATTGCACAAAAAAATATATAATACGAGCGACTCCCATACAGATCAGCGCAAAGCGCTTATGCGCATTCTGTGTGTAGAATGATGCGCTTGAAGCAACATAAGTTACAGTGCGCAACGGCAGCGCTCATTGAAAAGTTCAAAGCACAAAGGGAAGACTGATGCGTAGTATTACCGGTATATCTATGCAAAAGTTTACTGAGCCTTTTCTTTTAAGTTTTAAAATTTCAGTTACTGTGCATGTGAAGAACAATTCATATTGCTTTCTACTCCAGTGTAGTGATCTAACAGACACCCGGTAGAAAATTAAATGATTTAGAAACCGCGATAAACTTCAACCTTTTATGCAAAACCATAGACCTTTATCTACTTGGAGAGAGTTTCATTGTGTTGACTGTTGTAACCTGAACGCTACACGCAGTTTGAATCTTGAATGGAGAATGACTGACAGCCGCAGTGGAGGGCGACTTAAATATTGATCTGTACCTCACATTAAACTATGGAATGGCTTCAGAATGCAACTTTATGGTGCTTTTTAAATGTTTTTGTGCCTTTTGTGGGGCTTAAACAATTGAACCCTCGCAAAGACCCGCCCACTTTACTTGCTGTTGCTATGTCTGACAAGTCATGTGCTCTCACACCACACATCATGTTCTCACACAGTGAAAAATACATCGCGGGGCAAAGAGGACACTGACAACGCATCGACAGACAAGACAGAGCAGGCTACTTTTGATAGAGTAACATTTGATAGAGAAACTTTGATACAGTTTCATATATAAAATATTGTAATTTTTTAAAGAAGTTTAAACAAATACCATATAGTGGCTCTTTAATGTTGTGACAGATTGCTGTAGCTCCTTCAATCGGCTCGTGAACCAACATCTCTTCATACTAGTTCATTTATAGCATCAAATAAACATGAATGAACATCAGAAGGAATGTTGTTTCAACCGCAGAAAGACGTGAATACACAATTTTTCAAGTTCACCAATGTTAATCTACTAACTCCCACTTTGTCAGACAAAATGGCGGATTCGGGGTTATGATTGGTCAGATCGCCTGTCAATTAAACTGCCTACAAAGGATCAATTAATACTGCCAAATGAATAAATGTAACAATAACACAAAATGGTGCACGCACAGTATCGGATTTGGATCGGTCTTGTCTAACCGATATCTGATCCGGTAAAATGTCAGTATCGGAGCCGATACCCGATCTCAGTATCGGATCAGCACATTAGTAGTCTTTTCTAAAATGGTTATCGTCAGCCATTGACTCACATTGTGCATGTGGCAAAGCATCCTGGGAATGGAAGACAGTGACATGCTGTATATCTGAGTGGTAGATTAATAGGGAGGACTGGAGTGTGGGTGCCGCAGTAGCACATGAGGAGAATATCAGACAGAGAGACGAGAGAGAATGGGAAAGAAAAAAAGAAAAGAAAGAAAAGCAATGGACAGATTAAGTCCCAGTACAAAATTACAACTACCTTCAGAAATGTTTGTATCATATTGGAAGCTGTACCTGGGTTTAATCACTTTCTTTTATATTGTTATATTAAACAAAAAAAGGAGATGCCAAAAGCTAAAAACAGGGAAATAGAAACCTGTTAACAATTGTACTATCAATATTGTTAAAAATGAAGAAGCTTTTTTTACCTGATCTAATATATTGATATTTAAAATGACTTGAACAAAGTCAGGTTGATTCATTCATAATTTAAATGCATATATACAATATACATATATACTAAATGCTAGATCACAAGGATATTTCGATCCCTTTGGCCAGGTCCACATTAACATACATATAATATCTGTTCTGTGGATTAAGGTCAGGTTAACAAAAATATATTACTTTTGCTTTGATCTTACTATATCTCCATTTGAAATTTCTGGACTTTCAAGACTGACTTGCAGAAGCACAGATTTGATATTTAGATTGATGTCTTGGAAACTTGCAACTTTATTTAAAGATCTTTTTTTTTTACTCAGCTGATTTCCTGCTGGGAATTCTCAAAGACTCAGTAGATTTTTTTCCCCCTCTAAAATGAACATCTGTTTCTTGGTAATTGAAGCAGGAGCAGTTTGTTTTCTGAATGCGTAATTAAAATTTAATGTTACATATTTAGTTATTTCCTAATTAATTGTTGTATTTTTCCTCTGCCTAATGCTGAATAACTTGAGTTTATTGTCTATAATAAACAAATAATCAGATAATACTCAATTCTTCTACCTCTTCAAACTAATTTCTGTGACATAAAGGGAATCCATAAAGAATTGCAAAAACAAGTTTTTACCTCTAAAAAAATGAGCTTGATGCTGCTTGTCATTTGCTTGCTGACCATTGCAGCTGACACAGAAGGTTTTAATGACTCAAGTGGTCACCGTGTCTTCACATGGGCAGATTCATAATTTTTGTTCTTTATCACTTAATCTGTCTCTCTCTTCTTTAACGTGTTTGTGCTGAGTGGGTGTTTTTTCTTATTGCTCTCTTCTGGCTTCAGAGGATTTGACTCCTCAGAACCACTGCCAAGGCTCTTTCTTTGAAAACCAATAAGACCTCACCGGTATGTCACCATAAACAGGCTCGGAGCCACTGAGCACAAGACGACATTGTTCTTTCAGTTGCGGTTGATGATGCCCTATGGAGTTATATAGGCATTTGTGCTTTCGAATGCTGCTTAGTATCAGTGGTTTTGTCCTAATAAAAAAGTGGTTTGCTATTACGCAGCCACTTGAAGCCTCCCCCCTCAACCTGCCACCCCACAAAAAAAGAAAAGTGTTTTAATTTTGCTGGTTTATTAGTGACTTGTTTCGATAAAAAAAATAAATACAGCACATTTTAAAATTGGTTGGCAGATTTATTATTTTTCAAGTCTTCTGCATTCCAGGTCTGTTGAGCACATTACAGTTCTATGTGACTATAATTTAAACATGTTGCTTTGGAATTATATTCATTGTGAAAAGTGCTTTACAGGTAAATCTGAATCGAATGTTTTTCATTTTATTATTTTGTCTTATTCATTTATCTTATTTTTTCTTTTATTCATTTTACCTAGTGTTGCTTCAGCGTGACATCTCCACATTCGATGACGAACAGGAAAGGGTAGAATGATAGAAGTGATCATGCACCAATTACAACGAAGAATCTTGAGTTTCACAAAACAACATTGAACACAGTTAAAGGGGAAGCTAACATGACAGTTGATTATGGACATCCGAAGCAACAAAGTGTCAGACCTGCCCTCTTGTTGAAAATACACAGCCTCAAAGCTTTTTATTAAAATTTATCCGTAGTGTCTCAGCTTTTTCCACTCACGTAGGTAAGGGTACCTCAGCTGATTTTATGGCACTTTTCTCTAAACCTGTCTGTGTAGTTAAAAGGTGTTTTGGCGAGTGTTTAATTTTGTTATGTGATAAATAACTAGCTGTTCTGTCATAGATTTTTTTTTTTCATAGGCACTTGTTGAAATGGAATAGATAAAAGTGGGGAAAAAAAATTCGAAGAAGCTTTCAGTAGTTGGCCCAGCTTGGAAACTGTTATGCGCATAATCATAACAGTTTAAATATAACTGTTAAATAAAGATTTTAGTCTTCACAAAGGGATGACAGAACTAAGGCATCTCGCATAGCCCTGTCATAAGATCTTGTTGCACCTCTGTCTCACACTACAAGAAACATAAAACAACAAGGTAAAAAACAAGCAGAGAGAAAAGTGATATGGCAAGCATTGTGTTTAATGTGTTTAATCTATATATATACTATACATATCTGTCTGTCAAATCCTCTGCTTTTCCGGGCTGAGTGTAGCACCTGCGACTCTGCATATTCTTCTGAAGAATCCAATGTTAGAAACGAGCGGCTGAAGTTTATTTTTAACAAGGTCTTTTCAGACTGATCTGTTTTTAGCAGTTTGTGCAGGCTATTTCAACACGCTGTTTAAAAATGGTCAAAATGTTTTTGGAATAGACGAACACTTTACTAACAGATAGAAATGAATGTTTTATGTTTAATTAGTTAATGTTTCATATTGCTTACACTCACTCTCTTTGCATCCGTCTCTTCTCCCCCTTTGTTCCCCTGTGTTGGAACCAGCCGTGGCGGACACTACCCCCTATCCTAATGCCCTCTTTGTTCACCCTTATGTTGGAGGCCCGCTCTTAAAGCTTGGCATGGGCTAAGGCAGGCAAGAGGGTTGAGGGGGGAGAGAAGAAGAGCGGGCACAGGGCAAACAAGGGGCAGACAAGGGGGCTTGGCAGACACCTGAAAGTCAAATCTGTTCATTTAGATTCAAGAGGAGCAGGATGTGGAAGAGACTTAAAAAGCCTCTTTGTACCCCCCTCGACCCTCTTATAAGCTTCTACAGACAATTTCATTATGTTGCAATTCTTTACGAGCAGATGTCAACCTAATTTATTGACATTTAACACACGAAATATTTATTAATATTAGTTTATTTAACATTAAGTTGATTTTTAAAAGTCTAAGCTGCATTTATTTATATATTATGAAATATTACAATTTAAAATAACTGTTTTGGTAACACTTTACTATGAGGTTCATTAGTTAACTACATTAGTTAACATGAATTAAAAATGAACTACATTTCTGCAGCATTTATTAATCTTTGTTAATGTTAATTTCAACATTTACAATTACATTTTGTTAACATTAGTTAATGTACTGTGAACTAACATGAATAAACAATGAACAACTGTATTTTCACCAATGTTAACGAAGATTAGTAAATACAGTAACAAATGTGTTGCTCATTGATAGCTAATACATTAATTAATGTAGTTAATACATTAACTAATAAAAATAATAATTTCTCAAAACAAAAATCGTACTGACCCCAATCTTTTAAACTGTAGTGTATATTTAATAATTTATTTACAAAATAATATAATTTTAAACTTTTAGTTAGACATTATTGCACAATCAAATACAAGATATATCTTGAAACATGATCCAAATTCATGTTTATTATTCATTTATATAGTTCTTGAAAAGGATTCTATAAATTAATAAGACTTTTATTATATCTGCCTCGTGATGCAGTTTGCATTATATTGGCAGTTGGCACCTTTGGAAAATAAAAAGGTGGGGAACGAATATGATGTTGCACCACATGCTGGCTGCAGAATGTGCACCCCTGAAATTATTCCCCTCCTGCCATGTTGCAAACCATAGATGAGTTGGGCTGCATTGCAGGATAAAAGGGAAGCCATATTGAGATCTTGTGAACCATTTCATGAGTAATTCCCATGTGATTCTGCAATTATGCCAGATACACTCCTTTCTTCATGTAGAAAACCATTCGGCTATGGAAGTATTTGTGTCAGCATGCAAAGTAAAGAAATTATTTATAAATAGAAGAACGAAAATACATTTTTAGGTGAATAATGTAGGTGAAAGAGTTTCTATGACAGTGAGGTAATAGCACTCAAATATGTTTGACTGTCTGGGGAGCGACGGAACGCCAGCCAGACTGTGACCAACTGACACACTGACTCACACACACACACTCAGGGAGCATTGGAGAGACTGTGCCAATGCCTGGATTAGGCAGCCATGTAAACAAGCAAATAGATATGGAGACAAGTAGACAGACAGACACAGGCAGAGAGACAGATGGATGGACAGACACAGAGACAAAATGCTATTAATTGCATCCGATTAGCATGGCGGGCACAGCTCCCCGTCTGCAGCGGGCACTATATTTGATCATGGGGCATAGCAAAAATATTTTTCGCTGTCGTTTTGTTGATCCGAGGGAGTTTGTGCCTTAAAAAAGACAGCATTAGGACCGCTGCCCGTGGCTTTTTCCAGAACAGGACAGTGAGCTGTGCTCCCTTTCGTTCGCTCTCTTTCTCTCTCTAGCTTGTAACTTTCTGTCTCTGCCATTTTGATGAGGTTGAAAAAAAGTGTATCTCTTTTTCTCTCTCACTACGTGGCGTGGATTGGACGCCGACTGGAAGGAAGGAGGGAGGAGTAGGAGCAAGAGAGAGCGCGCTGCTCGTGTAGACGGAGAGATGGCATATTTGCAGAAAGAGTAATGTGGTGTGAAAGCAGTCCTTTTCAGTCTTCACTCTTTAGACTGTTCTGTCGTCCGTAAAGCTGCTTTTTATTTTCTGCACTACGCTCTACCCCTCTTTCTGCATCTGCTTCTCTCCATTATAAACTTTTTTTCTTAGCGTTTTTATAGCTTTATTTCATTGCTCTGTCAGTTTGTTTCTGTTTCAATTCGTTCCTTGCTTGTTTTTAATCGCCCCTCAGTTGTTGGGAGTTCATGGGAGTTAAAGACAAAGGGAAACGTCCACATTTTGGCACCACTAAGGGGAGTCAGAACTGCAGCCAAGGACCCTGCTGAGATCCAAAAAACCCCAGTACAGCGAAGCGCCAAAAAAAAAAAAAAAAAGAAAAGAAAAAAAGAAAACACCACCCTTTCCTTTGCATGGTCACAAATTCCACTCTCCCTGTAGCCAGGGCAGTGCCGCAGCTCCTCCTCGACCACATCTCACCGCATTCGACCTTTCCGCCTTCTCTTCTCAGTCTTCTACGGAACCTTTTTTGACCCATTTTTGAGGATTTTCATTTTTTTCCACGGTAAATACGGATAGGACCGGCCGCACAGGAGGGCGAAAGAGGGGACAGGGGCTTTTTCAATATTGTTTGCCGATGACTTGTCGATTTGCTCTTGTTGAACTAGGGATGCCGTTTTTGGCTTCTTTTTCGTGGTTGTAGGTGCTGTATGTGTTCTTCCTTCATGTCAGGACATGTTTGTGTATTAATGGTTTGAACATGTGAATGAGCACTTTTATTCTCCCTTCTAATATGCTGTCTTTCTTTCCTGCTCCAGATTTTTTGCGGGCAACAGAATTGGCCTAGTCTGCACCCTAAGCCTGACTCCATATTGCCGCCAGGTGTAAGCTGACTCTGCTATGGACATCGAACTGGTCAGCACCATAGACAGACTTCCTTCACCGGTACGCTACTTTCCTATGCCCCTTTTTCTTCTGTCCATTCTTTTAATTCAGAACTTTTCCTGAACGTTTTTTTAGCCTGCATCTTGTTTACCATCGCGTTGTCATTTCTTTTTAGTTTAAAAGTCGTGATAGCTGTCCGCATTGCTGTAAAAATAGTCTCCGTATCCACAGTTGTCCACATTCCGTTACGCTCCACAAGCAAACATTTTTGTTTCTCTTTTTTTTTTTTTATTATTTTTAGTAACAAATAGTAGACCACTAGGCTAAGGTCATATCCGCAATAAATGTAGGTCAATTACAGTCAAACATTTAACATGCTTTAAAAAAATAATAATTTCGCTGGTTCGGTTGTTGTCAGATATTTGTGTACACAAACTGTTTGACAAGTCTCAATTCATTTGTTTCCAGTGGTTAGAAATCAGCAAGAAAATAACAACGGCTTCTGAGTGGTCGTACGATGCCATGGAAACACATTTGAAATGTGAGACTGTGCACTGGATGTATGCTCAAGATTTGATTCACTAACAACTTATTTTCTTTTTTCTCTGGCATTTCTCATAATACAATACACTGTGTCTCCATGTAGAAATAGGTCAATATATAATGCAGATATCTTTAACATTTACTCCATTGTTCTGGAATAACCTTTGATTTCCTTAGGGAGTGGCACTCTACCATGAATCATGGCATTTCTAATTGCAGCTTGTTGCACCTACAACTTGTAGTGCATACTGGGAAAGCCCTTGATGCAGTCTGTGATTTAAAAAAAAAAAAAAATATATATATATATATATATATTTCTGTATAATAAATGGCAGTAATGGGTAAATGAAAAAATACACTTAATGTGCATAATATATGTTTAACTATAACTAAACAGTTTAAAAATGGTAGGTTTATTACTGCAAAAAAAAAACAGTTTAGTATTATTAAACTATAAAGTTTACTATACTTGCGTTTAAGTTCCATATACACAAAATGTTTGTAGATATTTTAAAAAAAAATAAAGCGTTTATGCTATTGCTGCTCTCTCAAATGTCAGTCACTGCAGCATATTTGATCCAACAGTAGCGGTGTTGTCTGATCTGGGCACGGCAAACACCACCTGTGTCTTTCAAACTGACCTTCACTCTGAAGGATGTTTTAAACTGTAGTGATTTGAAATACAAGGAATTTATGGTGAAAAATGTTGGTGGGAGCTCCCATTTTATTCATGCCTCTAATTAGTTATCAAACAATATACTCAAGTAATTTTTGTTGAACCACACCCAATAATTCTGCATCAAATTATTTGATCAATTTCATTAGTTGCCGCGATATTTGTTGAATTTGTTGACTTGTCTAATTTTCTTTCCTCATTAAAGTAAATTTAAAATGTATTTTTTTCTGATATTTATTTTTCTGACTTTCTTCTTACCCCATAAATTCCACTGTCAAATATATTTTACTTGGTTATGTTGTACGCTTATGGAAAGGTACATGGATAATTTGCATAATTTTTCTCAATATTCAGAAGCTGTTGAAATTGTGCTTATATATATATTTTTTTAAATCCATTCATTTTACAGGATCAATACGTTCTTGGTTTATTCCTAATCTTATCTTTTATCTATCCTTTTCATGAATTTCAGGTGACGTACATAATGATCTTCTTCCTCTGTATTACCTGGCGAGGGCATTATGTCTTTAAAAAAATACTTAACTTCCAAGCATGGCGGTTTTTTGAAAAAGTTTTTTGAAACTGGTGCTTGAGGAAAAAGAAAAAACAACAGTCATAAGAATTAGCTTTTGTTGCAGCAGATATTATTTTTGGTGTCTTGTGAAAGGTGGAGTGGGTCTTGCTGTGACGCAGTGCAGTGATGCCAGCTGCCACAAACCCGTAGATCCGAACTTGTGGTGACTCTGTGCACAAGCTCGTGTCTATAGGTAAGTGTCTGCGAGGTGAACGCAACAGTCTTCCCTGCAACCACTGCTGTCGACTAGAAACTTCTGCTCAGGGTTGACACTTTAGCTGTAAAATGATCAACCATGAGGGTATTTTCGGTTGTTGCATGAATGTTTGTTTCTATTTCATAGCATGACTTGATTGCACCTATTTTCAACATTGAGTAAAGGAGGTTTTGCTACTAGCATTCTCCTATTCTCGTCCCCTCAAGTTTTACAGCGATGTCTCGGGATGAGGTAGTAGGTTGTATAGTTTAGAGTTACAACATGGGAGATAACTGTACAGCCTCCTAGCTTTCCCCGAGCAGACGCTCTTGTGCTACAGCTACAGTGTTGATGCTAACGTAACTAGCATTGCAACTAACATGCTCCCCTGACGTGCTAAGAGCAGAACAACGGTGATTGTAAATGTTATATGTGGAGTCTTTTGGTCTTTGTTGATGTAAAGGGGTTTGACAGAATGTCAGATGTAGCGTTTTGAATTTGAATTCTCTTTAGGCAGGTGTTTACAACAGATAAGGCCCCTTCACACTGAGGATAACTATAAACTACAAAGTTATAATATTCACTCTAATTCTATGAGAATTGGGAAGTCTGTGCCACAACTATAATGATAACAACACAGTATCGAAATCGTAGTAATCACTTTCAGAATGAATTTCAGCTAATGAATGATAAAAACTTAACAGCCAATCAGAAGCCAGCTGACTTTAAAGAACTGGATCATTTATAGCAGCAGACAGTATAACTGCAACATGCGCTTATAATAAAACAGTATGTTATCATCTGTTGGTGTGGAGCTTAATATAGTTCTTGGTGAGAACAGGCTTTTAGCCAGAACTACCATGTTTGCTAAACCTCTAGTTTTAGTAGAGAACATAATTTAACATTTAAACCATTACTTTAAATCACTCTCTATTTAAGGCTTTATCCCATAGCTGTGATTATTTTTATTTGGTGAATCTGCTAACATCCTGCAAGCCCAGAATGAAAGTGGTTGCATTTAATGAAAACAGCATTGTGTCCCCACTGAGAATAGAAATGTTACATTTCTATCAAAAGACCACACATTTATTGCAACAATGTGTTTAACATGTTATCCTACAGTGTTTTGCACCACAAACATACTTTAAGGTACACATGGAAACTGTGAAAGCCTTATGTTCTTTACTATTTCCTTCTGGATTTTATTTGACCGTCATTCGTACTGCATTTCTCTCCTGGTTTGAAAACACAATTATAACTGAAAAATGGCTGCTGCTTTTTTTTGGGTTTTTTTGCTTAAGTGCTGATGAAGAAGTGATATCAATGAGATTAGGTACAAATTCTGCTATAAAGGTAACGGTAGTAGACCGAGGATTAGTTAAGAAACCTGTTTAACTTTCTACCTGCTTGTATGCATTGTATTACAAGTTTGCTTTGTTTTATCAGAATGCATACCAAAGAGCTTTGAGATTCCTATACAATGGAGACATTAGGCTGT